>JAQPZY010000708.1:0-355294 GCA_029931535.1 Margaritifera margaritifera
CACAAGTTTGTTATCACTGCTTCTCCTAAACTACATGAAACTTTGCACACACATTAATCCCAAGGTTTAGTTGGTCCGAAATGAAAATGGTGCTGCTCAGACATCCAGTATGGCCACCATAGTGGCCATATTGAAAATCTCGTTATCGCTACTTCACCTAAATTAATGGTCATATTGACATGGGGTTTTCACTGAAAGACTTTTTATGATGTCTAGTAGGTCCCAAATGAATGAAAAGGCGATCTGATGTCCAATATAGCCACCAAAGAAGCCATCTTGAAAATTTTGTTATTGCTACTCCTCCTGAACAGAAAGTCATATCAGTATGGGGTTTTCACCAGAAGACTTCTTACATTGTCTAGTTGGTCATAAATAAAAATCGTTCTGATCTGATATCAAATATGGCCATCACATGCGTCATCTTCAAAATCTTGTCGTTACTCCTCCTAGATCGAAAGTCAAATCGACATTGTTTTTTCACCAGAGGACTTCTTATGATGTCTAGTTGGTACTAAATGAAAATGGTGTGGATCTGACATCCAGTATAGCCACCATGGCAGACATCTTAAAAATCATGTTATTGTTACACCTAAATGGAAAGTCATATCAACATGGGGTTTTCTCCAGAAGACTAATTATGATATCTAGTTGGTCTTGAATGAAAATAGTGCTGCTCTGATCTCAAATACAGCTGCCATGTCAGTCATCTTGAAAATCTTGTTGCTATACTCCTGAATGGATAGTCATATCGACATGGGTTTTAAAATCACCAGAAGACTTCTTACGGTGTTTAGTGGGTCCTGAATGAAATGATGCCGATATGGCTACCATGGCAGCCATCTTGAAAATCCTGTTATTGCTACTCCTCAAGAATTGATGGTCTTATTGCCATAGGGTTTTCACCAAAAGAACTCTTATGATCTCTAGTTGGTCCTAAATGAAAATGGTGCACCGTACCCCACAGACATCCAATGTGGCTGAAGCCATGAACATATTGAAAATCTTGTCACAAATTCTCCTGAATGGATGGTCATATTGGCATGGGTTTTCACCAAAAGTCTTCCAGCGGTGTCTAGTTTGTCCTAAATGAAATTGGTGCTGATTTTACATCCATATGGCTGCCACTGCAGCTAATTTAAAAATGTTATCGCTCAAGAATATCAGAGCAGGTTTCACTCGGCAGTTTAAAAAAAAGGTCTTAACTTTAATTGCTGGAAAAAAAATTCAACAGTAGAGAGTCTGTCCCTTCGAGGGACTCTTGTTTCAAATAATTGTACCATACACTTCAATCAGCTTTATTTGCTTTCTGGTTTTGGGGGAAAAAAATTCGGACTAGGTTTACAAATTTCATCCTTTTGGACAGTTACATTAGTAGAGTGGCCTTGAGTTGTTTAACACTGTCATTGTTGTTGTAATAGACCACATGGAGTATCTGTACAAATATTCAGGAATTGGAATATCAGTGTAAAGTCAGTGTTCCACTGTTAGGTCTAGCTTGTGAATTGTCTCCATCTGTGTGATACGAGATGTCATAATAAAACCATGTTGATGTATATCACAATGTGCATGCACATAATTCCATCTCTGAGCAAATAAATCCCCCCCCCCCCACTGGCTATGTAAAGGGGGTGGCCTCTCTTGGGGGGGGGGGACAAAATTGTAAAAAATACACTATTCTGGTGTCAGCAGGGTGGCCTCTCTTGCGAGGGATCTCTATAGATGGTGACCACTATTGAGTCCTATATTTTATATCTTATCAACATGTACTGTATAAACTCACTTATAAATCGAGTCCAAGTCTGCAAACTGCACAAATCCAGATATTTTGTTGCATAATGTGCGGGCAGATCTGGGTCTGTGCAGTTGGTTACGAATAATCAGTAGAACAGACAACATAGACCCTGATCTGCTGGCACTTTATGCAATGGCAGATCAGGGTCTGTGTTGTTTGCAGTTGGACTCGACTTATAAGTACCTGGTACTTATACAGTAAAGTGCAGTGTACAGACAACATATTTGTTTCATATACATTGTCAATATTTCTTGTTTAAGCTCAGAATTCCATTACAGAACAGACATTAAATCAGTATGATAACATCTTGTACACTTGAATGCAATTTTCGGAATGGTTGTAAGATGTTTGTAATAGCGGAATTCACAATATGTCATATGCTATACTTGACAATTCTAACTTTTTCTAACCACAAGAGAGAGTTCTCTAGAGTTTTACCAAATGTTAGATAAATCTGTCATACCCTAGGGGCAGATAAGTTCACATGCTACATATATGATGTCATTCCTTTGACATCATCAATGCACCTATTGCAATGTGCAAATTGTACACAGACTTTTCATATTCTGCAAACATTCAGCTGAAAAATAATGCACATGATGCGAGAGCAAAAGAATCTTTCCACATGTCTGGACAGAATAGGGATATTTAACTTTTTGTACCATGGACTTGACACATCTTGTACCTGACACTTAGTTCTCATCCCTTTGATTTCAGTTTGTACCAGGGACTTGACACATCTTTGTACCTGACACTAATCTAATCCCTTTGATTTCAGTTTGTATCCAGGGACTTGACACATTTTTGTACCTGATGCTGATCTCATCCCTTTGATTTCAGTTTGTACCAGGGACTTAACACATCTTGTACCTGGCACTTAGTTCTCATCCCTTTGATTTTAGTTTGTACCAGGGGCTTGACACATCTTTGTACCTGACAATTAGTTCTCATCCCTTTGATTTCAGTTTGTACCAGGGACTTGACACATCTTGTACCTGACACTTAGTTCTCATCCCTTTCATTTCAGTTTGTACCAGGGACTTGACACATCTTGTACCAGACACTAATCTCATCCCTTTGATTTACATTTCCCAAGATTAGTCACATACATGGGGAAGATTTTATTAATCACTGAAGGGATACTGCAGTCCAATTGCACTGTTCTCAGAGAAAGGAAAATAAACCCACAAAACAAAAACAAACCACACTGTGTAATAAATAACAGCAGCAGATTAAGAAGGATTCAATCCAGTCCCCCTTTCCAGTTAAAATATTATACTTTCTGTGGGGAAAAAATGAAGACATATTTTGCCATTTTAAGCAAAACTAACCTCTCAAACTCAAACGCTCATTAAAAAAAATACCAAAAAAAAATTTCTGGATCCGCCCACAAGAAGAGTACATCTATCACAAATTCACAGAATGGAGAAAAAAAATCTGCACTTGAAGCAAATTTCCAAACGATTTTCAATTTACTCATCTTGTCTCAGTAGATGTCTCTGTCTGTTCAGGTGTCTATCTGTTGTACCATATACACTTAAAGCTTGCTACATAGTATCATTTGCAGGAAGACTAAAGTGCTCTCATGAATGTGTACATACAGTAATTAAACTCCATCATGTGATAAAGCAAGCAGCAATTAATTGGAGTTGTTATCCATTTCAGCTAAGTACTACATAGGGTAGAGTTTCATCCAAGTTATACCCTTTAACTGTGCAGCAGTATATACTGACCTGGTGATATTTACTAGTCACACCTCTACAGTGGACACAACTGGACAAGGTAGGGTATTTTCATTTCTTTTGAAACACTGGGGTAATGATAGAAAATTGATAAACAGATGCCAGAGTTTTAGATCAGTTTGGCTAGGGAGGCACCACACATTCACCTCATAATTATTATTTTTTTTAAGGGGGGGGGGGGGGGGGAATAATTTTTGTAGCTTGGCAAGGGCTCAGCTTTATTGTAGGCTTGACATTGAGTGGGTAACCATTACTTCTTGCTTAGCTGTTTCCTTAATATTTTCAAAAGGGGGGGGGGGGGGGGGCAAGGGCTTAGAGTGTTACTTCATTCATTGACAAACTCAGTCAACTCCATTTTTAATGAACTCCAATGGACAAGTGAAAATTAAAAATTGCAGCAAAATTTTGTCAAATTAAGACAAAATATGACATACACAATCTTTTAGACTAAGTTGATTATTGGTATACATCTAAAATTCACTAAATTCATGTACCCACAAAATTGGGGTCAGCTAAGATATGAAGATGTCATATGGTATTGATAGTGACTGGAGAAAGGAACAGCCCAAAAGTTCATCATTATATTCCCTAATTGACATGAATTGTCTTTGGTTTAAACAGTATATAGCAGTCATAGTGACTCATTGGTTAGTGTATCAGGCTCGCGACTGAAAGGGTGTGGGTTCTGATCCTACCATCAGATCAGCCCAGGCCATCTACCATGGTGTGTCCTTGGGCAAGGCACTTTACTCCAATTGCCTTGGCACTAAAATACATACTTTTGTTGCTGTGCTGTAAAACCCCAAACCAAACTATTAAACTATGTTTTATGACCGTTATAAATTGTATGACATGGGCCATAGATTTAAGCTGTCCTCTTCAAATGTGTATACAGCAGCTTGTACAGACTGACCCTGTGGTACAGATTTTATTATAATCACACCATAAAAGCAGTCCCACCGAGAGGGGCTGGGGGGGGGGGGGGCAGGAGGCAATTGGCCTTTGGCTGGCGATTTCTGGGGGCCCACCGTCAACTCAATTATAAAAAATAAATTAATCTTTGCATTAAATATGAAAATTTGTTCCTTGCAAGAGTCTAAGTTATGGTAGATCACTACAGGTTTTACATGCAAAACTGTACACAGATTTTTATATACAAAAAATTTAACTACTTTTGGGGCCAATGACTGCTCTGCCCAGGGGCCCGGAATTTCTATTGGCGCACCTGCATAACAGTGGACACAATTGGACAAGGAAGTACATTGTCAAATGAAAATTACAACTTTGAAACATAATTGTGTCAAAATTAAGAAAAATTACACAATTTTTTGAACATTGTCATAATTAAGAAAAAGTACATACACAATCTTTAGAACTAAGTTAAGTACTGGCTACATGTAAAATTCACTTTTACAAGGCAACAGGGTTCTCCAACTTACTATAGTTCATCTCCAATTGTCCTTCTTTTCTTTTTGTGAATTTTTTTTTTTTTTTTTATATACATCTTTTTGTTTTAAAATCATTCATAATAATATTCTTATAGTGCCCCCCAAGCTGATACTAAAGTTTCCTGTACTGTTATTGTGTGTATGAAAAAAATAATAACACTAAATCACTGAGAAATTATATTAGAATAATTACATGTTTTATTTTGAAAACTGGCTCGTAAAAATGATTTTACCTTTGCTAAAATTTTATTGGGATAAAAATTGACAGTAATTTTTGTTAACAAAACTGAGACAAGGAAATTGTTTATTGATAAATTAACACCTGTAATTCACCTTTTCTTAGAATCAATGAGGTATTCTTTTGATCAAAATTTGAATACTTTTAATTTACTTAATATCTAAAGATGAGAAGAACCTTTTTGTTATTGTTGACTGTTTATTGATTTTTTTTTTCTTCTTGTGATCTTATTGTAAGTACAAGTTGACTCCTCTTGTGTGTCAATTATACCTGTTAATATAGTTCAGAACAAAAGGAAGAAAGCACTTAATATTGATTTAGACAAGGTGCATCTATCTAGTCAATGAGATTCAAAGTAATCAATAAAAATATTACATATGGTGTTGTATTACCTGCCTCGTTCTTTGACACAGGCGTACCTTGCAGATAAACAAACCTTTTTAAATATTGATACATCCACCTTGTTGGTGAACTGATCTTTGCTAGGTAACATATACTTTCACTCTTATGTATTTCAGGAATTTAGGGTAACTTCATGCATTGTATGAACTTAATATTGTAGTAGAAAAGTTTGACAGATCAAAGTAACTTGAATCATGAAAAGTTCTGTAGCAGTATTAAAATTGGAGGAATGGGTGTTAATCTTGATTATAGGGCTTTATGCACTATGTAACATGGTCACCTAACTCATTTGGATCCTTACCTGGATAGCAAAACAATGAGTTAGACTAAAAAAAGAGGAGATATTTGCTTAAATTTATTGAAACCAATGAATTAATTTTCTTTCTTGGATTTTTTGATATTATAATAAAAATATGTCACAATTTACTCCCATTTCTTACTCCTTAGTTTAAAGGAAAATTAACTTGAATTTTCATGTGTTTTGAATAAATATTTTGAATATATGGAAAAATATACCAAAATTTTATTTGACTCCACTGAGCAGATTTAAAGATATGGTTAATTAATTTCAAACATTTATGTTTACAGTCTGGGCTAAGAGAGTCACCACCTTTGATATAGTTGTGATGCCAATAAGTCTAAGCTGGTCTACATAGATCAACTTTACACAAATTTTTCCATTGGCTGGCAGAGCCAGCCCACATGGAAATCAACTGGCCCTGCAGAAAATCAACTGGCCTCCCAATCAAATTTAATAACGACTGTGAAAAATTTAACTAACTCCGTGGACCCCTAAAAACCCACAGGTCACAGGGTTTTTCCAGATTCTTCCTCCACCAAATATACTGGCCGCAATGTATTGCCAATCATGTGCTGAAAAATGTCATAAAACCACAAAATCATATCTTTAGTATGGTGATTTCATCTCTGTCTAGCATGAAAGCCCTAATAAAACCATGAAAAACTTGAAACTCTGCAGAAAAGTGACTTTGGACACAGATTTGTTTGTGCAATAGTTTAGATTGTTTTGTTCTGCGATTCTCAGATCGTATTCTTTCATAGTAACTGTGAGCCAATTTTCATTATTTTTATTAGTCCTATAAGAGCCACATTACACCTTGATGAAACATTGCACATCACATCACACACAGTTCTTTTCATTCATTCAAGTGTGTGTTGATGGTGCTAATTGTATCTCATCTCCCTTCAATTGGACCAGAGCATCTATAGAATCATTTTAGTACTGCTGTTCAATAGCTGGAGGCTCACTTCCTTTTGTGATTTCCCTTCTCTGTGCTGTGTACAATTTTCATTGATTGGATGCAAAGAAAGCATGGAGAATAACTTTTTTATCATTGGAGGTGGTAACACAATGGAATTTCCTTCCATTCAGTGAATAGTGAGAAAAGCATACTTGTGGACAGTTTTCAAGCTTTCACTTTCATCCATTGTACTAAGGTGTGTAAACACTGAAGACAGGTTTGTCAGTCAGAACTTTTTGACCTTTGTAGAAATACCTTCGCAGAGCTTAGTGTGGTGATTGTACTGTATCTGACTGTTTGCAGTACTTAGTGAACAAATTCTGCACCAAAGTGATTAGAAATCAATATAAATTCTTTCAATTTATCCATGCTTGGTTAAAGGTGATGATAAATCTTTTTAGTAAATTATTTGTTGAAAAGATCATTTAAGAGGAGTGTTCAAATGTGACTGAGATTTATGGATTTACTGAAGTGTGGGGTTTTGTGACTGAACATGCATGCTATAACTGCTTTCCTTTAATCTTCAGATCTCACTTGCATATCACGAATTTTGTTTGAAGAGGGAAGCCAACATTAATGAGGATTTTTAATGTGGTTCATAAAAGGAGGACTACGAATAAAGCTACTATACCTTAATTGCACTTGAAACATAAATGAGGGACTGTTTGGTAAAATCTTTATCCATAGATCGGTGGATATGTCAATGGTGTTCATGCATTTGTGGTGTTGATGATTTAGAGTTCATACACATTCAGAGCTGACTACTTCTGATCCAGCATTCACGTGGAGAGTTGTAAGTACATTACATGCATGTCTACAGGTGCATCTGAAACAAATTTCTCAATACTTACAAGACTTACCTGTGTAGGATCTGTGTTCTGTGTTTTTGTCCCCCACTTTTCATAGAAAACAGGGGATGTTAAATTGGGGCTGTCCATCTTTCCATCCATCCTTCTGTTTTCCATCCTCTGTCCAGCTATCTTACTTGTATCTCCACTAAGTAACTCCATCATTGCATTTCAACCAAATTTTGAATGCAGCTTGATGAGTTAGGTTGTCAGTGCTCTATATTACTGTTTAGTGGCATTTCAGCTCCTGATTTTCAGACCCACCCACTTGTTTCACTTCAATAACTTCCTTTATCATTATTGCATTTCAACAAAATTTATTATGCAACTTAAACATGATGAGGATTTTGTGGAGTTTGATTGTCAGCATTCTAAATTGTTTAGCAGGGTTATAGCCCCTGATTTTCAGACCAACTAACTATTATTTCAGACAATAACGCCCTTAATTATTACTGCATTTCAACCAAATTTGGTATGGAGCTTCATATTGATGAGACTTGAATGAATTGGATTGTCAGCATTCAGCATCATAGTTTAACAGAGTTATAGCCCATTATAGTCAGACCCACCCACTTTCGTTTTTGCACAATAGCTTCCTTGATTTTTATTTTTGGGTTTGAAATAAATTTTGCAGGCAGATTAATATTGATCATGCCTTGGCTGAATTTGAATGTTTATGTTCTATATCATCATTTAGCCAAGTTATAGCCCCTGATTGTCAGACTGCCAACCTTCATTTCCGTTCATTAATTCCTTTATTTATGATTAAATTTGTTTTTAAAAAATTGGCTTGATATTCGTAGTCTAAGTTTGATTATTGGCAATCTACATCATTATTTAGCAGTGTTATAGCGCCTGGTTGTTGGGCCCATTCATTTGCATTTTTGTACAATAACTGTCTTAATGGTCATTGTATTTAAGTCACATTCGTATGCAGCTTGATATTGATGTGAATGAAGATGAATTTGATTTTCAAAGTTAAATATACATTTAGCAGAGTTATGGCCCTTGATTTTTCTTCATGCACTCACTTTCATTTCTGCACAATAACTCCTTTTCTTATCTTTGAATTTCAAATAAATTTAGTTGGCATATTGATGAGACATCAAGTAGGTTTGAATGTCAATGTTGCAGTGTTAGATTTTCAGCATGTGGCATAGTTATGGCCCCTGATGACTCAACCATATTTCTTTCCATGTACAAACTCCCTTCATTCTTATTGGACTACAAGAAATAACATTGGAAAATTTCAGTAGAAAGCATCCTTCTGACCCAGATCTTTTGGCCAACTGCAGTTACATTTGGCTATTGTCAGCCTGATGAGTGATCTCAGGCTCACTTGGACCTCTTGTTTACATTAGTCCCCCCCCCCCCCCATTTTTGTAGGAAAAATATGAAAACTTTGCACCTTGCCGACTATTGTAGCACCGACTTCAACATCCAATATTATGCTCAGAATCTCCAAGACAGATACCTGACTTTGTGACATGAAGTATGATGTAAATTTTATGTTGCATGTCAGGATGCACTAATTAGTCATGTGATTTGTCTTTAAGAAGCACTTATTTTATTCATATTCAGTGTTATTATTTGTTTTTCTCCCCAATTAAACATTTTTATTAATAATTTACTATAATGTTGTTAGATCTGTCAAATGTTTTCTTTTCTGCAGCTACTTTTGCAGTTCATGTGGTCATTCATAAAATTATATCAAAAGTTAAATAAAAGTTTTAGGGTTCTATATAGTAGTAAACTGACAGTGATAGATCCAGAACTCATCCAGAAAGATTTAGAACTTTTCAGTTACTGTGAATTAAGTATGTTTCATAGGGTGTCAGTTTTCATATTGTAACAGTTTTCATGGGTATCAGTTTTCATAGGGTAACAGTTTTCATGGGGTATCAGTTTTCATAGGGTAACAGTTTTCATGTATTTCGTGGCTGCTACAAACCATGAATTTTAAAGACCCAATGAACAATGATGCTTCTGCAAAAACAATAGGTCTCCTTAATTTCCCAATCCAAGAATCTTAAGTACCGATAACAATGTCATTTTTCGCCAAACCATGGAAATTGATACCTACAAAAATAAATGAATTCATCGTTCTGTAGTTTTACTTCTCATAAAAAAAACAGTAAGAAGTCACTAAAATCAATGACTGTATATACCAAGGAAAATCTTGCACTAAGTAAGGTTGGCATATTTTATGTCTAGTTGGTCCTAAATGAAAATGCTGCCACTTGGACATCCAGTATGGCCACCACAGTGGCCAGCTTACAAATCTTGTTGTAGCTACTCCACCTGAATGGATGGTCATATCAACATGGGGTTTTAACTAAAAGATGTCTTATGATGTCTAGTTTGTCCTAAATGAAAATCTTGTCACTAATTCTCCTGAATTGATCGTCATATCAACATGGGGTTTTCACCATAAGTCTGCTAATGTCTAGTTTCTCCTACATGAACAAGGTGCCAATCTTACATCCAGTGTGACCTTTGAAAATCACTAGTTCTCCTAGATGGAAAGTCATATCAACATTGGGTTTTCACCAGAAGACTTCTTAATGTCATATGTAGCTGATAGTAAATGAAAATGGAGCTGATCTGACATCCAGTTTGGCCACAATGGCCATCTTGAAAATCTTGTTATTGCTACTCTTCCTAAATGGAAAGTCATATCAACATGGGGTTTTCACCAGAATAATTATGATATCTAGTTGGTCCTGAATGAAAATGGTGCCAATCTGACCTCAAATATGGCTGCCATAATGAACATACTGAAAACATTGTCAGTAATTCTTCTTGAATGAATGGGCATATCAACATGGAGTTTTCACAAAAAAGTCTTCTAATGGTGTCTAGTTTTTCTTCAATGAAAATGGTGCTGATCTTTCATCTAGTGTGGCTGCCACAGTGGCTAATTTGAAAATCTTATTGCTCACTCTGCAGTTAAAAAGAAGAAATGGTTCTTATCTTGAATTCCTGGAAATTCTTTTTGGACAGTAGAGTATCAGTCCCTTAGAGGGACTTTTGTTATCTTTATTTGTCTGGGGTCTCTTTTATGAGCCCTATGGGTGCCATAGAGACAGCTTTCTTGTTCCAGTATGAAAAATAATATACACATACTTCCATGGCACTCAAGTGGGTTTTGGTTGACCTTGTAGCATTAATTTACCATTTTGTGAAGATATAAAAAAAATTGGATGAAACATTTCAAATTTATAGAGAGTTGAATTTGTTTTTTGTTATATAGTAAATTCTTTCTAGTTGCACTGTTAGTAGAGCAAGTCCTTCTCCGACCACCCGATTATGTTGCAATTTACACCTAGCTGGCAAACATATTGGGTAATGTTCACTTCAGATATCAGTTTTGCGATAGTTGATTGACAGATTTCACCCTTGGGTGAAGTTTGACTTATTGGTACTTCTTTCAGGAATGTTTTGAAGGATCCTTTTGAACCAAAAATAGGCCTCAATCCCCAGGTAAATTGGTTCAAATCTCAAGATAAATATTTTCAAATCACACAAAATTCAAAATTATAAAAGTGTATCCCCTGAACATATTTCCTTAATTATTTAATTTCTTTCCCAAACTATGGGTCCAAACCCTGTTTCCAATCACCCTAGGAAAATCCCAGATTTTGAGGATTTAGAATTTGTGGTTTTACTCTTAGTATTGGATTTAAATAACACTGACTGCACATCTCAGTTCACCAAGTTTAGGTTCATTGCATTTACTTCATCACAGCTCGACAGCTCTAACCTTCCAGTTAAGGGTCTACTTTGTTCCACATGTACCCTTGGTATAGGTAACTAACCGAATCAGCATCTTCTGCTCCACTATATGATTGGATGCAGCTGAAATAAACTGCTGGCTCCTAAAATTTACCATCGAAGATGGTTAGAAATAATCATAGCAGCCACTGTAGACAACAACACGTTGCATGTAAGTTTCTCCAAAATTAACTTTTCACACACACGTTTTTCTTTCAACTCGAGGCATGTATATTGAATACCTGACAGGTTACATAATGAGTTCTCTTATTGGTCAACTGATTTTGCTTGCTACAGGCTGTAACTCTTTCATCTGAAAGAGGGCACTTGTTCAAAAGACTGTTTCGGCTAGGTGCATATGCCAGGGTTGATGTGGAATGAAGTGGATCGACAACCTTGGCTAGCTTGTGTAGTGTATGTAACTTACTTGCTGTGGGATTTACTGGGATTTACATCTGTTTTGCTAGCAACTAATTGCTCAGATTTTTTCCAGAAGCATTAATTTAAAATACATAATACAAGTAATAGATTCAATGAAGCTGAACTGGTTTGATGTTTGCAGTTTTTTTTAGACACTTTTCAAAGTGAACTTTCTTTTCATCCAAGTTTTTTAAATGGATATAAAGGGTCTTTGCGGTAGAGCTCAAATAAATCAGTAATAAGTAAACTAGAAATAATAGTCTGACTTTGTTAACTCTCCAAAATAAGTATATAACATGAACTTAATTTTTCGCACCCGAATGGGGTGGGTAATTAGACCAGGCTAAGTGAATATTCATTTTGAGCTGGATTGTGTATATATGTTACTTTAATTATGTTATTTGCCTTGGAAAGAATATTCTTTTGATGTTTAGTATAGGTTACAAATATTTGTATACTTTATTTAAAAATAAATCAAGGTGTAGGTTTTGATCAGTCACCTAACAGATGTGAATGAAAAATTGTTTGCTGTTTAGTTATTTTACATGGGAAAGCAGTATAGATTCAGAACTACCTAACAGCTATGAATGATTGATTGATTGATTGTTTGGGTGGTGTTTAAAGGCACATCAGCATGTGAAAGGTTATATCATGCTGAGGCAAGGGGATTAATTTGTTTTGTCCAGAGACAATGGTGGACAACCTGGTCTGGTCTGGTCTGGATATTCACCAGTACAATTCTGGTCATTACACCACCAGGCAGAATTTGAATTTGGCAGCATGCAAAACTTTTATATATATTTTGTCATTTTTAATTACATTGAAAATTTGACCAAAATCAGACAGCCTATTTAACTTTGCAAGTCAACATTTTCATGATTGTACCTGAAGAAATAAAGAATACCATCTCCTTTTCTTAGGAAATAATTAGCTGAATTTATTTAGGGCATTCTGTTTTATTTTGTGTCACTTTTTAAAACCTATGCATCATATTTTATTTACTTTAAGAACTTGAAAAGTTTCAGGAATTTGATCCTTTTTAAGGAGCTGCCTTCCAGCTATCTTGGTTTGAAGAATTAAATTTTGTATAGAGCATTCCAAGCTTGAAAGAAACACCAAGTTGTTTATTCTGAAGCTTGTTTTTAGACCACAATTACTTCTTGCTAGTGGAATAATTAAATTTACTGCCATTAAAAAAGGAATTAGAACTGAGGCCGGGGTCACGGGTGGCCGAGTGGTCTAAGGCGCTCGCCTTTACAGACCACTGACATCTCACCTCTGTACATGTGTGTTCGAGTCTCGGGCTCTGCCAAAGTGGGTATGTGAGAAAGCTTGCCAGTAGCTTCCTGTGGGTCGGTGGTTCTTCCTGGGGGGTTTCCGGGTTCTTCCTCCACCAAATAACTGGCCGCCATGTATAGCCTATAATGTACTGAAAAATGGCGTTAAACCCATAACAACAACAACAACAACAGAACTGAAGCCATTGAATAGATTGTCATTTTTGGGGTTTTGTTTTCTTCATTTTGAGCATCAGAGAGTTGGGTGAATGCTGCAATTCTTGTATACAGATTACTTAAATGCATGCATTTTTTAAAATATTTTGTTGTGGTAAAGAAATGTGATGTATTTTATGACACGAACTGTCCACTGGGATGCATTACAGCAGACTCTTCAAAAAGATAATCCCAGCTGTCCTTCATTAAGAAGGGAGACAGACTAATGGTCCAAAAATATTTAATTGACTCTAATTGATGAATGAATGTATTGCCTTTGTGTCCAGCTATTGCGTAAATGAAAGAGTTCAGAAAGAGGTTCAACAGTGTCATTTTTTAAGAAATAACGAAATTGTCTGACCCATGCAGCATATGGTTAATGTTTTACTTCAAAGATGAATTGATAATGTCTTACTGCCTACAAAGTTATCTGTGCTAGTAGACCAGATGTTTTCATGACAATACTTTCAAATTGTTGGAGGGGACACTTCCTGGACTTGACCACCTTCTTTATTGAATTTTGCCATTAGCATTGGATAAGACAAGAATCAATTATGTGAGCTTAGAGAAGACAATATTTAGTCCAGGTTATCTCCAGTTAACGGGGATGATTATGCCTTGCCATAGAATTGATACTGGTGACAAGTACCATATTACACTGTATGGAGCTGCAGGGTAAATCTTGGGTGTCAGTGCATAGTAAAGTGGAATCCAGCAAAGATTACATGATTTTTTTTTTTTTTTTTTTTTTTTACAGATTTATACATATTGACAATGGTTCTATCAAATTCTATGTCTTGTCCTTTTTGGTCTCAGCCTAGCACTTTTCTGTTGATTACTTCAAATTGAACTCCCTTTTCCTGCCAAATAAATATAGTTAAAGGATGATATGTGGTATGTAGCTAGTAGTAATTTACTGTACCTCAGCACAATAGTGGCTATATGGTACCAACTAATCGTAAAGTTCGAAAAATGTAAAAATAAATCGCAAAATTTAAAAAGATAAAACCATTCCAAAAAAAATGGAAACATCTTGTACAACAAGATTAAATGTACATTGTAAAGATTTTAAAATTCTGTAAAATGTATATAAAATAGAAGATAAAGGTAATACATATAAAATCCTTAAAACATATGGTTATTAAATGATGGGGTTGTGAATAGTTCTCAAGTTATGACCCGGGGCCAGTCTCCAGGTGGTAGGGAGAGACTTGGGGGTCCAATGCTGGTTGCATAAATGATGTAGCCTGTAGAGAGGAAGTGTATACATGTATATTGTTTTAGGGTGGGGTTCTCAATGGTTTCCAAGTTATGACCCAGGGGCAGGGCTCCAGTGGGAGTTAGAACAGTCTCATGAGCTGATGTTGACTGCATAAGTTACCTCCTCTTTCATACTATGTATATGTGTGCGTGTGTGTAGGCCTAGAATTTAACGTAAATTTCTTGGTAGCCAGAAGGACTAGTAGATTGAGAAATTTACTTGTCCTGCTGAATCTTCACTAGTCCTTCCCACAAAACAATGTCAGACACCTATTGAGATTAACTGGCCATTGGAGTCTTGAAATTATAAAAACTACTAGTCCAACAGAAAATTTACTAACTTGGGGCTAGTGGACTATTGCTAATTTCGAGTGCTGGTGTGTGTGTATATATATAAACTGGTTTCCAAGTTAGCTATGCAATATTCCAAAGAGGAAAGCATACTTCATGCAAATATACATTGAATTCTCTCAATATATATATATATATATATATATATATATATATATATATATATATATATATATATATATATATATATATATATATATATATATATATAATGGGGTGACTAAGTCCACCCCTCTCCTCATATGTGGAAATTCACATTAATATAAAAAAAAACATTCCTTACTCGCTCAGCATGCAAGTTTCATCAAATTGCTACATGTAGTTTTTGAGTTATGGGCACAAAAACTTTAATCTCAAGTTGATGGCACTGATGCCACTGACATTGTCTCATATTTTTCTCCATAAAAGGCAAGACAAAATTGGTAATAAGTACAGATCACAATTATAGAGAGGAAATCTCTGTATCATCTGTCCAGGTACTTTTGTAGTTTGCACATAATGCATGTGCAACTTGAAACTGCTACACTTTATAAGACAGATTTTACAGATTTGGATACAGCAGGGTATACAGGTTAACTCTTTCACTGCAACTGAAGTGTATATCCACTGCATACATCTGCCTTGCCTCTGCAGTGACTGATAAATCCACTTTTAAACAAAGCAATACTATCCACAGTGACTGATATATCCGCTTGCTGGTTATGCTCCCTAGACCTCAGTGATAGATCCACTCTGTATGTTCATGTTACAATCGATCTTATTGGTCAATAATGGGAAGTAAAAGGACATCTAACCAATCAAAATAGAGTTAACAAATTATTGTTCTTACTAAATATGGGGATTTTGTGCAATTTTGTACCTCATATTAGTTAATACATGCGTTTGTAGTTGACAGTACAAACAATGGCTTTTGCTTACGCTAGCGATTTGGAATCCAAATTTTTAGGTTTTTCTGAGTACAAACGTGACAATATTGAATTAAGAAGTGTTGGCAGCGACATTGAACTACCTTGTTTGTCAAGTCTGTTTGAAATTGAGACAGAATCTGATGAAGAAGCGAAGTGTGGACAAGAGAGTCACGTGCTCCGAAAGTCACAGTGTTTACCGAAAGTGTCGGCCCAACTTTCGTTTTAGATGAGGGGAATAAAGAAATTGACAAACATTTCAATGTCTGTCTGTGTATAAAGCATAACTGCTTCTATAAATACCATGAAGAACAACTTAAGAAATAGTAGAACATAGTGAGTAGTTAAACATTTTTAAGTAATTACATGTATATATTTGACCAATAACTTTGTATAAAAGACTGACAGATAAATTTTTGTGTTTAAAAATAGTGTTTTGTGTTCTATTCATGGATTTTAAACCAATCTTGTGGATGTCAGCAGGACAAAAGAATCAAACAGACAGTTATAGCTTTTATATATATGCCTGATTTTAGTCTATAAATCAGTCTGTTATACAGAAAATAACTAAAACAATTAGCCCATATCTCCAAATCATCAGCTAAAAAGTTATCATTTGGCTGCAGCAGCATCAGGCTCTGGTAGTCAGCACCCAAATCAGCTGCAGTAGTAACACCAGCATCTAGGCAGAGCAGTGAGTCACTACAGTAGCACTAGTAGTTAAAGAGTTAAAAGAGGCCTTTCTCAGATTAGTAAAGGACTGTGTACAGGTTTCTATGTGTCTGCAGGAATAGAAGAATAGGTCTGTAGGAATATGTGAATTTCCAGCTGTTTTTTCCCCCATTATACAGGTGAAAGAAAGACCAATACTTTTGATGTATTTTGTACCTGGAATTAACTAGTCTTTCAAAGGAAAAAATATGGTATCCAGTATTTTATTGTAGCTGAAGTAGCTAAGAAAAAAAAAAGGGATAGACATGTTCAGGATGCACAATTCTTACATTATTTAAAGGTATTAGGGCAGCTTCACAAAAACAGATGTGGCAGCCATTAGCACAACATACTGTATGTACTCGCGTATAGTCTAATACCAACTGCAAACCGCATAGACCCAGATATGCCATCGCATACTGTGCCGGCAGATCTGGGTCTATTCAGTTTGTAAGAATTAATAAGTAGAACAAACAACATTGACCCTGATCTGCGCCGGCAGATCGGGGTCAATGTTGTTTGCATTTGGACCTGGTTCATATGTGAGCATATACGGTACATAGAGCTGAATGAAAGATTCCTTTGTTGTGCAGGTAAAGCTACACGATGTTGTACAGTCAGATGTATTTTGTTTCCCAGAGTCAAAGCTTTCAAGGGATAAGATGGAGCTGAAGATGGAGTCAACAAATGAATATGCCAGGCTTGCAAATGTTAACATATAGCCCTGTACCGTAAAAAAATCTTAGCCCTTGTATTGTTCTTTAATTCATTTGTGAAAATTCAATTAGAAATTCAAAATTATAAAGAAACTTTTTGAAGGCTCTTACATGAGATGATCCTGTCATGGAATGCCTTTCAGTGAACTTTTTTGCAGGTCTTCAATATAGTGACATCAGTTTTATGGAATTAGTATTTTAAACACTAGTATGTCGAATTTCATGGAATGCCTTTCAGTGTAACTTTCTGTAAATGTCATGGAATGCCTTTTCAGGTAACTTTTTGTAACTGTCATGGAATTCCTGTCATGTAGCTTTTTGTAACTGCCATAGAATGCTTTTCAGTGTAACTTTTTGTAACTGCCATATAATGCTTTTCAGTGTAACTTTTTGTAACTGTCATGGAATGCCTTTCAGTGGAACTTTTTGTGACTATCATGGAATGCCTTTCAGTGTAATTTTTTGCAAGTCTTAAATATAGTGACTTCAGTTTTATGGAATTTGTATTTTCGATACTGGTATATCAAATTGTATGCTGCTTATGAACAATGCTAATAGTTCGTGTAAAGTGACGGATTTCTGTAATTTTCTTCAACCTTCAAAAGTTAAATTAATTTTTGTAACAAAGTTTCTATCACTTCTAACTAAAAGATACTCCTCAGCTCTAATTTAGGTTAGTTGGTTGTTATGGGTTTAACACCATTTATCAGCACATGATAGGCTATACATGTACATGGCGGCCAGTATATTTGGTGGAGGAAGAACCCGAGAAAACCCTGGGAAGAACCACCGACCCACGGGAAGTTACTGGCAAGCTTTCTCACGTACCCACGTTGGCCGAGCCCGAGACTCGAATCCACGCGTACAGAGGTGATATGTCAGTGATCTGTAAAGGCGAGCGCCTCAGACCACTTGGCCACCCGGGGCCCTGCTCTAATTAGGGTATGTAATGTTTCTGTGTTATTGTAAATAAGGCTATTTGTATCTGCCCCACCATAAGAAAGAGTATATTACGTTGTGATGATGTCCATCCATCAGTCCATCTGTCTGCTACAGATTTCATTTCTGTATAACAACTGGAGCTGTCCACCATCTACAGTTATGAAACTTTGTGGATGGCTTGAACTTGGGGTATGGAAGAACCCATCTATTTTTTGTCAAAAGCTGAAAGGTCAGGGTCACTGACTTAGGAAGACAAGTGGTTTCCTTACAATAACTTGAGTTCTATACATATATTTTAAGGATGTTCTATTTTTTGCCTTTGCATTTTAATTTTGTTAAATACATATTTCAAAATTTTAAAATCTTTACCTTTATCGTTGTCTTGTACTACTTCATGTTTAAATTTATTTGGAAGGGTTTATCTTCCTAAAGTTTGTGTGCAATTTTTAATGTTTACGTGGTTAGAACTTTATGTTTACATTACCAAACTTGTGGTTGACTTGCCCTTAGGGCAGGAAGAAACTTAATTTTGGGGTCAAAAGGTCAATGGTCAAGATCATTCTGACCAAAGGAAGAAAAATGGTTTCTGCACAATAATTCCAGTTTTCCAACATCAACAGTTACCAAACTTTGTGGATGGTATGCGCTTGGGGTAAGGAAGAACCCTATCAATTTTGGGGTCAAAAACTCAAAGGTCAAAGTCACTATGACTGAAACAAGAAAAATGGTTTCCACACAGTAACTTAAGTTCTGCACCATCTGCAGTTATCAAACTTTGTGGATGGCTTGCACTTGGGGTTAAAGGAAAAAATCTATTGATTTCATGGTCAAAAGGTCAAAGGTCAAGTTCACTGTGACTGAAAGAAGAAAAATGGTTTCTGCACAGTAATTTGAGTTCTCCAGCATCTACAGTTACCAAGCATTTTGGATGGCTGGCACTGAGGTAAGGAAGAAACGTATCAATTTGGGGTTCAAAAGGACAAAGGCCATGTTCACTGTGACCAAAAGAAAAAAAAATTACTTCCACAAAATCACACACCTGGACCAAGCTTTGTGGATAGCTTGCAGTTGGGATAAGGAAGAAGCCTATTCCTTTTGAGGTTCAAGGTCAAGGTCACTGTGACTAAAAGAAGAGAAATGGTTTCTGGACCATAACATTAGTTCTACTTCACAGACCTGAACCAAACTTTGTGGACCGTATGCACTTGCAGTAAGGAAGACGCTGATTGATATTGTGGTCAAAAGGTCAAGCTCACTGACTGAAAGAAGACAAATGGTTTCTGCACACAAAAAAATTCATTATCTACTTAAAAGACTATTATACATGGGGCAGACATATAATGTACCATTCACACGGTACTCTTGTTCATCTTGTTTATTAAGATTTCCCCTTTGGCTGGTTTTCTTATTTGTATTAAATTGTATAAATCGTGCCAGAGTAAGTAATTTTCTTTTTTATGTGAAATTTGTCCTATAAATAAAATATCTTAAATTTGGAAAACATTGGTTCCAGTCAGATTGTGTAATTTGATTGCATTAACTGGCAGGCAGTCTTTTAATTCCTGCTGTAACCTGATGGCATGAGGCGAGAGTAATATCATCTTTTTTGTAAGACTTGGCTAAGTAATCCTGCACAGTTAACATGTCTATCTGGCATTATCAATTAGCTTAATCTGTCTTTGAACTACCACATGTTCCAGTGTTGAAATTCTTCAAATTTTACAACACTCTTGAACCAGGTTTGTTCAGGCCAAGCATAAAAGGGACCAACTTTTTATTGAAAGATCAGGATAGAGAAATCACAGGATACAGGTTAGTCTGTGCTGAGTTGTTGTCTGGCACCTTGCACTTGGGTTGAATGGTCTATACTTTACAAGAAGTACTGTTGCTTGCATAGGTATGGTAATTAATGGAAAGAATGCATTTATCTGCAGTAGTCTCTGCTCAACCTCTTTTTTTGGTGATACAAGGTTTACAAGTTTGTCTGGTTCATCCTTGCCTCACACTGCACCTAGACCTGGTCCAACTGGTAAAATTGGCATGGCACAAGTTGACATTATTGCCACAGCCTTTTCTTTTTTTCTTGAAGACATCTTTTAAAAATAAAAACCAAAAAATTAAGTTTTTTGTTTGTATTTTTATTGTTAATGGGTGGACTCTATAATCCAAGATTCAGATTTTCAAGGAAAAAATTAAGTTACCACTGAGCAAAAGAATTTTTATGGTATTGTCAGTTTAATTGTTTGAAGTGTTTTAAGATTTTCCATTATTTGAACTTGAAAAAAAAGCTATTTGAAAAATGCAGTAAATTCTAGGATCCCAAAATGTATACATGCAGAAACAGTTCACTGTATCTATAAAACAAAAAGCATAGAGATTAAAGATAAGGTACAACGTGCTTTCATTAAGTGTCATCTTTTTCATGATATTGATTATTCAAAGTGAAATCTACCCAATTAGCACTGTTTGCCTTATCAGTCTAGCTGATCTACAGCTCTCTTTCATTGCACTGTTGACTGCTTTGGGGGAGTTGCCTTGTGTTCATGGGTTTCTAAGTGTCTGCTCCCTTTAAAGTCCACAGTTTATTACCATCTGGGGAATTGTGATATTGATACTGAAATTCATAACAAAGAGATTTTTATAATAATTTTGTGGCATCATATGTTTTGATTAAAAATGAAATGTCAACAGCAGTTGTGGATGAATGAATTTCTGCATTAATCAGAATAAATGGGGTGGGGGGGGGGGGTAGCAGGGTAAGAGGAGGGACTAGCATCTAATACAGTACAACTTAACTAAACCAGACACTTTAGGGACCAAAACTTTGTGCTGTTTTATAGAGGTGACCAGTATATGGACATTTGAATAGTATTATAATGACCTTTGGAACAAAAATATTTGGCTGGTCTGTAGAGAAGGCAGGGTTAAATAGCATATAATACAGTAAACTTTACTACCCAGACACTGTGGGGACCAAAACTTTGGTCAGTTTTATAGAGGTGACCAGTATATGGAGGTTTGATTAGTACTAGAGTGTCCTTATTGGAACCAAAATATTTGGCTGGTCAGTAGAGGTAGGGTTAGAGAGGGACCAGTTTAGGTTGGTCAGTAGAAGAGGTAGGGTTTCAGAAGGGTCAGTTTAGGGCAGTGTATAAACTTAAGTTGTATTGCTTGGATATAGAATGGAATGTAATGTACTTTTTAACGTTTAAATTTGCACATATTAGAAGGGAACATGACCATTACATGCCTCATTCTATTTTATTTACTTTCAGTTGTTACTGGCAGACCATCGGTTTCAAATAAATTGATACATTTTTTGTTTTAAATTAATGCGAAGCACGTCCATGGAGATTACTAGTGTTATACCATCAGATCAAGCAAAATATAAACTTTTTTTTCAACAGACTTGTTTCCAAAGATAAATAAAAAGGGAATAAAAATATTGTATAATTTAGATATTATTATTAAATCAATCCATAAAAATGGTACCCTTCTAAAAGGAAGTGCATGCATTTTGTTTGAAAATTAAACATAATTAGAGATGACGGTCTAAAATTTTGGAATATTTCAGGACTGTTGTGTTGTTTTGTGGAAATTGTGTACTCTACAGTCATGTGTACAGTCTTTTAATCATAGTATAGGTGTTCATGACAGTCATGCATATAGGAGGTTTGAGGGTTTGTTTTTGACATCACAGTTATCCATGCACATTTGAGTGGCCATCAGTCAAATGACCATTGCTGTATAATTTTTTGTAATCTTGTTTAGTACTTAGGTTCTGTTATATATCATCTTATGAAATCCCCAAACTTTAAAGAATTTACAAGAATTTAATTCTTACCTTTAGCAGTTCTGTATCACACATCTATGAGCTTTAACAAGTAATGGAAAAAAATGAAGGATGGTTATTTGGAACCTAACATTATTTTATCTACATTGAAGTTCATTGTGTTGAAAAGCTTATATGCAGTTAATATTTTTTTAAATTTAATTAAAATTTACCAATATTTTGTGTTCTTATTCAGAATTATTTTTCTTTTTGAGGTCGACTTTCATGTTACAGTTTACAGCATCTTGTTCATGGTGAGAAAACTATTTCAATGCTAAGCCTGACATAGTGAACCAAATATGCATATTGGGAGAAAGAAAAAAAGATTTATGAAAGGATTACTTTTATATCAACGAAATGAACAATTTTAGAAGTGGTTATTTTAAACTTGGCTTCATGCAAATCTCTCTGTTGATAATAAGGTGCAGGAAGTTTCACTTTGTAATCCTAATCTTACTTCACCTTTCAACATTACAGAATATGTTAAACTTCATGTATGGTTTAAGATTAGATAATAATTGTTTTATTTTATTGTGTAGCTGCTTAGGAGATGACAAATAGTTGTTGTTTTGTGCCATCAATATATGATATGTCATATTTGAGCATAGGCTATTATCATTTTTTTTTTTATGTGCTTAATTTTCATACAACAATAAGGGAGTTATGGAAGCTCAGCTGGTAGGGCGTCAGGCTCGTAATCCAACAGTCGTGTTCGATGCTTTCCCAGGTCAATCCAAGTTGACAGCCTTGGTGTGTTGCTGGGGAAGGGCACTCAGCTCCTGTTTCCTCAGCATGGTAGAGTCAGTAATGTGTTATAAGTGTTGTTAAAACTGATAAATCAAACCAAACCAAACCAAACCAATCATACAACAATACATACAGTAAATAATAGATATTGTATACAGTGTGATTTAATTACTTAATGATACACAACATAAAATAAAAACATCCAAATTTTTTTTTTAGCCAGCCAGGTCACTTTTTGTTTACGCTGTTGAAGACCCAGGTGACAGCCAGAATATCCTCATTACCATATATACTCGTGTATAATCCGGGTCCAAATGCAAACAACATTGACCCTGATCTGCCATCACATAATGCGGTCTATGTTGTTTGTTCTACTGATTAGTCCTTACAAACTGCATAGACCCAGATCTACTGGTGCATTATGCGATGGCACATCTGGGTCTATGCAGTTTGTAGTTGGTATCAGCTTATACGCAAGTATAAACAGTAGTTAAAATAAAACCCTTCCAGTTATCACAAAGTCTTCTATAAACACCAGAGCTAAGTGCATAGGGTATTTATCCAGAAAATTTAATGCACTTAATTTAGAGTTCTGAAGGGGATCGAATCAAGTCAGTAGTAGGAATCCATGAGCACTTAAGTTAGAGTTCTGAAGGGGATCGAATCAAGTCAGTAGTAGGAATCCATGAGCACTTAATTTAGAGTTCTGAAGGGGATCGAATCAAGTCAGTAGTAGGAATCCATGAGCACTTAATTTAGAGTTCTGAAGGGGATCGAATCAAGTCAGTAGTAGGAATCCATGAGCACTTAATTTTATTCTGGAACTGTGTTCTTTCTTCTTTTCAATATAATTATAAATATGTTCTTTTTAAGAAAACTGTGTCCCACACACAATTCTTTGCGACTTGATTTAATATTACCAAGTCCAGTATATTCGAAACTCTAAATCGAGTGCCCCCATTAACCAAATTGTGCGACCGCACTGAATTCAGCATTATGTGGTCAGATTAATGCTATTTTTAATTACAAACACTCAAAATCAGAAGTGATAATTATGCATGTTCAACTTCAATATATGGGCGATGATTTGGGAAAAAAATGGAGATTTGAGCTGATTGCATCTAGGTTGGTTGGTTGGTTGTTATGGGTTTAACGCCATTTTTCAGTACATGATAGGCTATACATGGCGGCCAGTATATTTGGTGGAGGAAGAACCGAGAAAACCCTGGGAAGAACCACCGACCCACAGGAAGCTACTGGCAAGCTTTCTCACATACCTACATTGGCACGAGCCCATGCAAACAGAGGTGAGATGTCAGTGATCTGTAAAGGCGAGCGCCTTAGACCACTCGGCCACCCAGGGCCCCTGCTTGCATCTAGGAGTAGTGACATGCAGAACACACTTGGGAATTTTAGTATTATAGGTGATGACACATAAAGGATGAATTCTTCTGTTCATCTGTATGTTCTCTGTCTGTCCATCTTGATTTGTTGGTTTAAGTTGTTGCTATAATTAATGACTTGGATTTCCATTAAATTTGGCTCATATGTTTGCAAATGTGGGGGTTGGGGTGGAGTGAAGATGAGAAACACGCTGTTAGTTATCACGGGTGAAATGGTACCTAAATTTTGTGTCCTTGTCAGTAAGAATATGCAAATATCGAAACCAGATCATTTACATGAATCAAATAGAAAAAGTAAAACAACGCTGCATGATTGCAGTGCAATAGAATTACCTACTAAAGCAGTAAAGCACTTAAACAGATGTCATGTAGATTTCTTTGAATAGTATTGGATAAGCTAGGTCACATGGAGACCATATAAATTCTGTACACCATCTGCATCGTTTGTATCCAGAGTACCGGGGTACATCTGACATATTAGATTTTTCCAAGTTGACTTGTCTCCCTTTCATTCCTTACAATTGCAACCAAACGCTTCAGAGATTTTACAGCAACAGAAATTGGGGACAGGAGGAGGAAAATCAACTCTGACAATACTATCCACTCAAATAATTATGCTGCAAATGCCTGATAGGAATATATTGCCCCAACGTGTTAAATAGACTTAGTTCATGGTTTTTGTCACTGTTACTTAAGTCAGATGAAAAGTATTTTCAGTGGGATAAATTCATTACATAGTTTTTTAGTGACCCTGTACAAGATTGATGGGGTCAGTGCGATATTCATGTTAGACTCTGCGCAAGCACCTCGTCCAATACAGATTGCACACTTACATAAATATTGAATATGGTCACAATGTAACTAACAGTATCCTGCTCTTTCCCATGAAAGATTTATATAATTGAGCATTTGAATTTAATTTAGAACAGGAAAGTCTTGGCACAAGTTTTCAGTTCCTGTTGTTAACAAATACATCTTGTGAACAAATTATGACTCAGATAGAACAATTTTACCTTATTAAAACTGTGACCACTGAGTGGCCTTTGCGGAACCAGGGCACATATATATTTGTATAATGGAGGCTTAGAGTTGAATGTACAGTGTGCAATAATAGCAGATGACACATATATCTCTGTATCATGGAGGCTTAGAGTTGAATGTACAATGTGCAATAATAGCAGATGACACATATATCTCTGTATCATGGAGGCTTAGAGTTGAATGTTCAATGTGTAATAATAGCAGATGACCATTGACGAGCTCAAGGCTTTACTCTCTACATATTTTTTATCACAATAAACCCTCCTAATAAATCATGTAAATCAATGGAGTGTGCTAATGTACCCTAATTCCCCACCTAATTCCCATAGTAGTGGATATGACCCCCTCCTGAGGTTGCACTGAGCCTTCATCATTAACCAACAATCTGTGCATGTTCTTGCAATGTCTGTCCATAGGACTATGGATGTCTTAAATAGCAATACATTATCTTTAAGTTAGCCTGCTGAATGACAATTCCTCTAATAGGTGCCAATTTTCCTTTTAAATGAGGAATTAATCTGGGACCAGATCAGTAAGGAGGCTTAATTGGATTGTTACCAGTCAGTACAGAAATGGAGGTGTGTAAAATTGATTATTTATGGGTGTAGAGTGGACATTGGTCAGTGAAGTGGACATGTGACAAAATTATCAGTGAATATTTCTTTTCATGTCTTAATTTGAGAGGTAATTGAAATTTTTGAAAGTCACACTGGGTGCACTAATAGAGTGCCTGGAGCTATATTAACAATATTATCCAAGTCACAATAGTTTATACAGCCCTTCCCCTTAATTGTATCAGTTAGGCAAAATTGAATGGATTCCTCTAGTGCAAATTTACACAGGGACTGAGACTTATTAGGACCAAAATTGCTAGTTTTTAAAGGCATTAAAATTGTTGCTAAATTAGTTGGTTTTTTTCTAGGACTTCATGTCTACATTACATAACCCGTGTATGAAATTCCATGGTCAGACAATCTAAACAAAAATTACTTCTTTGTCAGAAAAACTGGTAATGATGATGACAAAGCAGTTTTTTTTATTTATTTCATATACATTTGCATGGGGAGAAATTTTGATGAGATATTAAAAACTCCAGTTGTTTTAATTTTGTATTGCATACAGATTTTTGCCATTAAGACCAGACAATACATCGGTAGACTGATTTGATTTTGTGCATGTATAATATGCATCTAACTGTAAACAGCATAGAACCAGCCTAAAAAATAGTGTTGGAAATCGGTTAAAATGCAAAGATTGATGATTCGTTCATCATGTCTCATCAATCATTGATTTTAGGCCTTGTTCATCGTAACCAATCAATCATTGATTTTAGGCCTGGTTCATTGTAACCAATCAATCATTGATTTTAAGCCTGGTTCATCGTAACCAATCAACTTTAGGCCTGGAAATAGAATTAGGAATTGGCTGAAATTTTAAAGATCCATGATTGGTTCATCAATCAATCATCGATTTTATGTCTAGTTTATTGTAACTGATTAATTATCAATTTTAGGCCTAGAAATAGTGTTAGGAATTGGTTGAAATTTAAAGATACATATAATTATCGACGATCATAATGAACAAGTGAATGTCATTTCCAACTTTTCACTGCAGAGAGGTCTGAAATAGAAAGTTTCCATGTCTATACATCTGCATTATTTGACTTCTATGATAATTCTTCACTGTGCACAAAATGCATGTTAGTGAAAAAAATACCTATGAGTGTAAATGTTATGTGTTTTCATGTAGAAAATGATTTGGTATACTCTAATTAGAAAGTATGCAGCAGATGATTTAAGGTAGAAATTTGTACTATTACAATATAACTGACCTATCAGCAACAGTCAATCAATTACTGCTTATCAATGATCCAAGTAGACTACCAGTATTGACCAATTAGGCTGGGAGCCAACTAACAGTTATGTAATCACCTGTGTGGTACTTGTATGGACCAGTACCTGGACATTTCTGTTTATGTGACTTGAACAAAGTAATTTTTCAATAACTTCTCTATTTTTGGTCTGATTTTGACAAAATTTTTAGTAGACTAGTAACACAACAGTGCTGTTGAAGTATGCATTTGACTTTTCACAAAAAAATCTTATATTTTAAATAAGTTGATATGCTAAGGAGTTGATAATGCATAGTGAATAGGTCAGTTGTGTTGTGATGATCAGCAATTTGCTTTTCAAAGTTCATCCTCATGTTGTAGGAATGAACATGGAGACTATCCAGATATATGTAATTATTTCTCTGACAAGAAAAATATGTTTTGATACATTTCCTGCCAAGAAAAACAGTCATTTGTACATTTATGAGGAAAAGAGACAAACATTATTGTGAGAGACCTGGTTTGGTTTGAGTTAGTGCACATTTTTATCATGCCAGAGATTGGTCAGCTGCTATGTTGGATGCAATCATAACTGGTATAGAAGGTTTGGAATGGAAAATGGACATAGTGATGAATGGAGGTATGTATGGACAGATTTATCACTTGTGACTTAATATGACCACTCGCATGAATACCTATAAGAAATTGTGATTCCCCTCTGGGAAATTGGAGAGCCAGCACCTAGATCAAGGACATTTACAGTCTGACCATAGTCATAGATTTTTACAGCATTGTACCAAGAATCCAATAAGCTACGGACAGCATGTCCCCCTATCCTCCAAATTTCAAAGGGACTAATTATTGTTTACATTGTAAGTATTTGTGCACAGGTGTCAAGATTTGGGCGATGTTGGGAGAAACCTTGCAGGAAGCATGCAAATCCCGCACTCAAGGTGCACAATTTTTAACCACAATTGAAGAAGTGATCAGTACTTCTGTTGATAGTGTGGGATATCCAACAAATTTTCTTGGTTTTACACTCAACAACCCAGAAGTAGTAGTAGTAGTGGGGAGATAGGTGGGGTTGTTACTGCTGTTGCATGATTTGGAACAATTTTAAACAGTCAACACTGGCAGATATGAAAAATAAAAAAGTTCCTTGAATTGTGGTATATTCCAGTTTTGATGGGGGTTAAAAGTACAGTAAACAAAGAATTAATTTTAAGAATGACATGGTGGATTTTGTTATGCCCTTACCAACAAAGTTGGGAAGGAATATAGAATTTTTGCTGTTTGTTCATGTGTTCGTTGGTACATTTGTGTGTTCATTTTTTACACCCTCAGTATCTTAGACTCTATTTCATCAACAATCATGAAAATTGGTATGTGGATACATCCTAATGAGTGTAACTTGGCCATACCAAAATTAGGTCAATGTAGCCCAATTTTCGTGCTAGAGTGACTTTTGCATTTTCAGCTATCCTTTCTTTACACCAAGGATCTTAGACCCTTACTTTCACTCATGAAAATTGGTATGTGGATGCATCTCAAAGAAACCAACTCAACAATATGATGACGAGGTCATTGTGACTCTGTGTTTATGCTTGAGTGACTTGTGTATTTTAGCTGTTCATTCATTACACCCTCAATATAATGGACCCTATTTCACCGTCATTCATGAAAATGTGTGTGGATGCATCTGAAGAAGAATAACTCAACCATACCAAACTGGATCAGTGTGACCCAATTTTCATGCTTGAGTGACTTTTGCATTTTCAGTTATCAATTCATTACACCCTCATTATCTTGGACCCTATTTTACCTACACAGTAAAATTTGTATGTGGATGCATCTTTAGCCATTTGCTTGTTACACCCTTAATATCTTGGACCATATATCACATATTCATGAAAATTCCAATGCATATCAAGGTGAGCAATCCTACCAAATCAAAACTAGGTCAATATAACTTAATTTTCATGCTCAAGTTATTTTGGTATTTTCAGCTGTTTGTTTCATCCTCAATATCTTGGACTGTATTTCTCCTACACTGGTGAAAATTAAGATATGGATTCATCTCAAAGAGAATAACTCGACCATACCAAAACCTAGGTCACTGTGGCACAGTTGTCATGCTTTAGTGGTTTTTACATTTTGAGTTATCTGTTTCTTACATCCTCAATATCTTTGACCTTATTTCAGCTACACATGCAAATTTAGATGTGGATTCATGACATGGAGATTAACTCAGCCATACCAAATTTTCATGCTCGAGTACCTTTTGTATTTTTTTCTCCATATCAATCTGTATATTGTCAGCTGCTATAAAACATGCTCCTGTTGGTGAGGGAATTCGTGTTTACAAGTAAACATGTTGTTTTCCCTTACGATTTCTCGGACAATGTTGTTATTAAAAAAATTAATACTTTGTCCATGAACAAGCAATTATCTGTATAAGAATGTATGCAATGGATATAATAAAGGTCCATTTGAAATGAAAAGGTGTAAAAAGAAAACTTCTCACACTGTTGGTTGGAAACTGCTGGCCCTCCTAAAATTTAGAATTTTTTTTTTTGTCTGATTATGAACTACTAAACTATAAAGCTAGGAAAAGAATTTAAAATACAATGTATCATATATACTCGTGTATAAGTCGGGTCCAAATGCAAACAACATAGACCCTGATCTGCCATCACATAATGCGCCAGCAGATCAGGGTCTATTTTGTTTGTTCTACTGATTAGTCCTTACAAACTGCATAGACTCAGATCTGCCGGTGCATTATGTGACAGCAGATCTGGGTCTATGCAGTTGGTATAAGCTTATACGCGAGTATATACGGTACACTTAACACATTTTTTTAGTCAAACATGATGATCATCCAAGTATTTGAATGTATGGTTTTGATCCATTCTGGGCAGTGCAAAATGGCAAGGCATTCTTTCTGTACATGTAAAATCTATTATTAATTATGATGCGAAGTTCATATGGTCATATTGCTTTAAAGGAATCTTATGCCTGAAGATGGAATTCTTTGGATGAAGAGGTCAACTCCGTCCTTACCAACTATTGTAGAAATCATTCCTGTCCGCATAGATCACTGCTGTTGTGGATACCTTTGACAGTTTGAAATACACATAAATGAAGGGAAGTACTGTATATACTCATATATAAAAGAGTCCAAATGCAAACAACATAGACCCTGATCTTTCGTCACATAATGCGCAGGCAGATCAGGGTCTGTGTTGTTTCTTCTACTGATTAGTCCTTACAAACTGCATAGACCCAGATCTGCCAGTGCATAATGTGCTGGCAGATCTTGGTCTATGCAGTTTGCAGTTTGTATTGCCTTATACGTGAGTATATACAGTAGGTGTTAGAGCTGGGTTCATAAGGTTACAAATTTCATTTTTATTTTTTTTTTTCCCTGTGGACATGTGTCAGTACCAGCATTCAAACTTCGATGCATAAGTACATGTGCTTGAGTATTGACTTTCTTGGCAATATATATATATTACTGTTTTTTTTTTTTTTGCATGCAAGAGCTACGGTGCCTCAGTGCTGGACTCGCAACCAAAAGGGTGTGGGTTAGACTCCTACCCGGATAAAAATATTTTGGCAACCATGTTTTTTCTCGGGGCAAGGCACTTCACTCCAATTGCCTTGGCATGATTTACCCATTCATGTGTTGATGTGTGATCACACACCAATCACTCGATCAATCTTGCATGCACAGGACCAGTTAGGGGTGTATAATAACTTTATTGTAACAACTTTATTTAAATAGGGTGGCACAATTAGTTGTATGGAACTAATTCTCCTTGTGGACCTCTCTTTTTTATGTGGATATTTTTAGATAATTGTACAGTGAAGAAAAGCACACTGAACTCTTCATTCTTTTGAGTGAAAAAGAAATAATGTACAAAAAGTTTAAACTGAAAAAAAAAATACTGTACACAAGTTCATACTGATAAAAAAAAAAAGGTATGCCGAAGTAATGAATAGTAAGCTAAATTTAGAACTGTTATAAGAACATGCCTACAATTTGGTATATACAGTATATAAATAGACGGCAAAGTGAAGGGTTTGAAAATTGATATTTTGAAGTTCTAATAAATTTGTCAAATCAAACAGGTTCAGCTGTTCATCCAGTGAATTAGATTATAATGAAATGTATTTTTATTTGCACTTTCTCTAATTTCCTTTGGGATTTTGTTCCAAATTAGTGGCCCCGAATATTGAAAATTTCTTAAAGAGTTCTTTATTTGGATTTGGAATGGAAAGATGGTTAGTTGAAAGTGATCTTAAATTAAGAGTGTTGACTTCTTTTCTTGGATGAAATATAATAGAGACATAGTGTTTGAAACTTTGTGCATATATTTAACCTTAATCAAAAATATTTGTTCATTTACCGAGTTACTGTTAACATTTTAACGTCATTCATTGGATTTGGAATGTTTTTAACATTATCTAGGATCAGAGTGCAAGCTGTCTTTTTGCAAGCAGAATAATCTGCAAATATTCTCATCAGAAGTGTTTCACCAAAAAACATCACAGTAGACTGTGTATAGTTGTATAAAGCTTTTGTAATATATTTACTGTATATACTCGTGTATAAGCCAATACCAACTGCAAACTGCATAGACCCAGATCTGCCGTCGCATAATGCGCCGGCAGATCTGGGTCTGTGCAGTTTGTAAGGACTAATCAGTAGAACAAACAACATAGACCCTAATCTGCCGGCGCATTATCAGGGTCTACATTGTTTGCATTTGGACCTGGATTATAAGCGAGTATATATAGTACTTAATGTTTGATTGATAGGACTGATGACTGTAATGTGTCTGTGTACTAGTATTTGAGGTCAAATTACTCTCTTCAGCTGAGGTTTACTTTTATTCTAGTAGAGAGTATTTAGTGAATAAAAAAGCAAGTATTGAGTGAAGAACAGCATGCATTGTATCAAGAAAAGCAAATATTGAGTGAAGAAAAGTGAGTATTGAGTTGAGAGAAGTTAATGTTGAGTTTAGAAAAGAAAGTATTGTATCAAGAAAAGTGAGCATCGAATGAAGAAAAGTGAGTACTGAGTTCAGAGAAGTGAGTGTTGAGTTAAGAAAAGCATGTATTGTATCAAGAAAAGTGAGTTTCGAGTGAAGAGAAGTGAGGATAAAAAGTAAGTATTGAGTAAAACAAACAAGTTGAGTAGAAAAATCAAGTATTGAATCCAAAAAAGCAAGTATCGAGTAGAAAAAAAGCAAGTATGAAGTAGAGAAAAGTGAGTATTGAGTCAGGAAAAGCAAGTATCAAGTTTTAAAGAGCAAGTGTCAAGTAGAGAAAATGAAATAAGTAACAAAGCATTAAGGGGGGGGGGGGGGGGGGGGGGGGGCTCAGATTTAATACACAAAAAAATTCTGGCTCCCAAATAGCATGAAATATTCTCCTGCTCTGATTTTTAGAAAAAAGACATCTATCAATCATATTCATTAGACAAAAATTATCTTAAGATAAAAGAAAGAAAAAAATCCAGTTTGGGAAGAAAATCATTGCCCTCTTCCTTCTCCGATTAAATGGAAGGTCCTTAAAAAATGAAAATAAATGAAACCACACAATGAAGAGAATATTGCTGCACAAGACATGAGTTTCTCTGTACTTATCAATTATTAGTTCTTGTTGTATGAGACAGATCACCATACAGTAAAACTTAAAGTTAAACAATCTTTCTTTTTATCCTTTCTGAATTTTAGCTTACCTTGCACGCATGGTTCTGTTTTTGGGAGAGGACTGTCAGCGGGAATTCAGAGAATGAGAGGTGTCTATAGCAAGTAGAATTTTGTTGTTTAATGTGCCTGAATATTACCAATTTATCACAGAAAGGATGCCATAACTAACAGAAAGATAAGTAAATATGTTGTTGTTTAATGTGCCTGAATATTGCCAGTTTATCACAGAAAGGATGCCGTAACTAACAGAAAGATAAGGAAATGTATTGTTGTTTACAAATAAAGCATAACTAAAAGATTAAACATTTTCTATTCAGTTCTGTCATGAGGCTTTACCCATCAATGTGGGGGAAATTAACAACATACGGTAGTCTACTGTACTGAAGTGCATTTATTCATACATGCACACACACACATAAACACAAAAATCCAACAAGTGGTTATTTATAGAATAAGATTAAGCAAGGTACACTTAAAAACATTTTATTCAGCTGATCTGTCTTCAGATTGTAACAATATTAACTGAAAAGAAGAGTACCATGAAAAGCGCATTATATACCCATCCTATGTGTACTAGTCCTCTATGTAAATTACTGAACATTTTGCACAGAAACCATTTTTCTTCTTTCAGCCAGAGTGACATTGACCGTCGCAATTTTAACCCCAGAATTGATAGGCTTATTCATTACCCTAAGTGCAAACCCTCCACAAAGTTTGGGCCCGGTCTGTGGAAAGAACTAATGTTATTCTACATATGCCATTTTTCTTCTTTCGGTCAGTGACCTTGATCATTGACCTTTGGATCCCCAAAATCAATAACCTTCTTCCTTACCCCAAGTGCAAGCTATCCAAAAAGTTGGTTACTGTAGGCAGTGGAGAATTGAGTTATTGTGTGGAAACTGTTTTTCTTATTTCACTCACAGTAACCTTGACCTTTGAGCTTTTGAGCCTGAAATCAATAGGGTTCTTCACGTGCAAGCTATCAACAAAGTTTAGTAACTGTAGATGGTGTACAATTAAGGTTATTATGCAGAAACCAAATAGGTAACAGACAGATGAATGGACAGACAATATCATAGCATAATACATATACTCTCTGCCTTATGGGCCTGTACTATATTGTAATGCTGTGGAGGATACAAGAAAAGGATCATCTGCAAATGTACTATCAAATGTACACTCGGTCTGCTAAATAGGAAATGTGTATGCTTCATTTGCTATAGAAAATTTTAAAAATTAAAAAACATCAGGAAAAAATATTGCAATAGCCAGTCAAGAAAAGGATTGTGGAACAGTAGTAAACATCAACTTCAAGCTAGATAGTGTAAACCAACATATATGCGCAATCTGTACCTCTGTGTACCATTGGTCAGTAGCTCATGTGGTAGAGCATCTGCCTGCCACGCATATGAGCAAAGTTCATTTCCCACAAATGATTTTGGTTTTTTTTTCTTTCTGCTGACCTTTTTTACCTCCAATCTCAATCATTACCAATTTACAGATTAGATACTGAGCTTAACTGACTGCAGAATTTTCATAAACAAGGTCAGTCATATATAATATTTTAAAAAAAATAAAAATGTGAATTTATTTGTGAGTGCAAATTGTACATTGGTCTGCAAATAATGGCATTTTTATACAGGGTTTGTACAAAGTTTGGAAAGTCTGGAAAAAGTATCGGAAAAAAAGAGAGCTTTTACCAGACCTGGAAAAAGTATGGAAAATAAAGATTTTGCCCCAAAGGTCTGTAAAAAGTATGGAATTTTGGGTTGCTGTGTTTTATTTTGCTAAAGACAATCGTCGCCTGGGGCGCCATTTGGTCTAGTGATGGCCCTGCTGGTTCAGTGTGGTTGGCGAGACATGTGACCTATCACCCACTTGTGATTGGTGGATACTGTTTTATATTATGCGGATACCACATGCTCATTTATAGTGATACAGAATTCAAATACATGTGCCAGAGGGGTATATTGATATAAATCGTTATTTGTTGTATATATATATATCTATATAATTTGTAATTTGAGCCAGTGGCCTACATTACCTCAAGAAAGATCAGTGTTTTTTCTGCTTCATTATTTCATTATCTCTACATGATGCTCGCTTTTTTGTTCTTTTCTCAATACTCGCTTTTCTAAACTCAATACTTACTTTCTGTAACTTGATATACATCTTGCTTTTTTCTACTTTATACTCACTTTTCTGAACTTGATACTTTTTTCAACTCGATGCTTGCTTTTCTCTACTTGATACTGGGTTTTCTCTACTCGATGCTAGCTTTTGTGAACTTGATACTCACCATTCTCAAATGGACACTTTCCGAACTCGATACTTGCTTTTTTCAAGTAAATACTTGCTTTTCTATACTTGATAATTGCATTTCTCTACTCGATACTCACATTTGTGTACTTAGTGCTTACTGTTCTGAACTTGATACTTGCTTTTTTCAACTCGGTACTCATTTTCTCTACTAGTTACAATTGTTGACTTAATACTTGCTTTTCTGAACTCAATACTTGTTTTTTTCAACTTGATACTAGTTTTTCTCTACTCAGTACTTTTGTCAACTTGATACTAGTTTTTCTCTGCTCAGTACTTTTGTCAACTTAATACTAGTTTTTCTCTTATCAGTACTTGTGTCAACTTGATACTAGTTTTTCTCTACTCAGTACTTGTGTCAACTTGATACAAGTTTTTCTCTACTCAGTGCTTTTGTCGACTTGATACTCGCTTCTATTCAAAAATAAACCATGTACTCAGCTCCCCTAATGACTTTGTCAAAGTGGTTTGTGAGTAAAAAGCATGAATCTTGCCATAGGATTAGCCTGGGGTGGCTGCCATGGTGTGTCCAATTGCCACGGTACTAAATAACCTACTTGGGTTGCTGCGCCCAAAAACACTTAACCTTACATGTTTGAAACTTTTTCATGAGTGTTGCTATGGTATTTAGCACACTCCCAGAAGTATATATCATACAGTGTGAATTGAATAAGATTGTCCCATTGTCAATCCAGGAGCAACAAATTGACCAATGTGAATGGATGCTGGCCCAGGGCCTTCCTTAGAGCATACTGATTTAGAGCCGCACAAATTTAGGACAGCTCTGGAGCATCTGTAAGTGTGAAAAAGGTTTTATTATGGCTTTATTGGGACCAAACTATTTGGCCAGTCTGCAGAAGAGGCAGTGTTACAGAGAAGCCAGTTTTGGGAAATTTGAATGTTCATCAAGTAGATGACAGCTCCCATAGATCTTTGTTTTACTGGAGTTTAACAGGGCATATTCGATCCTTCCATTTCTTGGGACCAGAGATCTAATCCCAGACTGAGATTTCCTTGAGAAAAACCATGCTTGATTTATTTCAAATTGAAGACTTTCCCATTAATAAACTGACAAGTATGGACAGTTGCCATTCCTCAAGAACAGGAAAGAATTTGTCAGAGGATCACTGTGGTAAAACCTAATTAAAGTCAATCAGCGCCAACTTTTTGAGATGGACAGCTGTGCTGATATCTGGCTACAGAACTAATATTACCCTAGGGGTGATTGAAAATCATTGAACTGTTTTGTGATAATTGGTGAAGTCAAATTATGCATGCTGCTTGCACCTATATGATCAGATCTGTACCTACATTATGGTGCATATGATGATGATGACTGTTTGGATGACTTGCTAAAATGTTTAATCAAAACATTTCACATTTCTCAGGGGTCAAAGAGTGACATCACTTGTGATTATTACATGCATATATGAGGTATTTGGTTTGGTTTGGTGTTTTATAGCACAGCAAGACGAGTAGGTTATTTTGTGCAGAGGCAATTGGAGTAAAGTACCTTGCCGAAGACACCACAGTAGCCAGCCTGGGGCAGATCCAATGTTAGGATTTGAACATGCGCCATTTTGGTCGCGAATCCAGGATGCTAACCACTAATGAGGCAATATCGTGTAGCTCAGTATTTTTGAAGCTTACTTTTAATGCACACTGTAAGTGGGACCATGCTTAAATGAACCATCTTGTGTAAAAATTATCGAGAAAGCTGGTGTAATGTTGTCCAAAGTTACTTTAACAGTTCTTGCTCCAAATAAGAAAAATCACTTGATAAATCAGTGCAGCACTACAATATTTTGACTACTTTTGAGAACAGTATGTAAAGTTCAGATATAAGCAATTTGATCAGTGCATGCAGAGTTGGTTATTCTAAATCAAGAAAATCACTTGACAAATCTGTACGTTAAAAATCCATAGACTTTCACCTGAAAATCTGTAAAAACCTGATGTCAAACTTAGCTGCATGTAAAATCCTGGCTGTTAAGAACAGGGGCTAAAGGCAAGTTCATATTATTCCAAAACATATAGCTTTACATTCAAACTTACATTATCTACAAGGAATTCATATCTAATCACAAAATATCTTAAATTTTCGTATTTAATGTTCAAAAGCATTTTTAAAAATGCCATAAAGTGTAAAAAAGACCATCATCAGTTTCAAAACGACTAGAAAAATCCACCAAGTTTCCAAATCTGTACACTGTGTAAAAATCGGAATTTGCCTAAAAATTTGCAGTCAAGATGTATCATGCAGAGCTTTTAAATAGCATTATCACCTCCCATCTGTTGACCCCTCCCACCGCAGTATATACCAGGAAAGCTGAGATACTTTAATACTCTTCGAGAGTAAGCTTTATTCCTATTTTCATCAGATGTTTTTATGGAAGAAAATTTTTATCAGTGATAAACATCGTGTCGAAAAAGAAAATTTTTATCAGTGATAAACATCGTGTCGAAAAAGAAAATTTTTATCAGTGATAAACATCGTGTCGAAAAAGAAAATTTTTATCAGTGATAAACATCGTGTCGAAAAAGAAAATTGACTTGGCTTATATTAGGAGAAATACTGTATATTAGTCGTTCACATTTTAACAAAGCAGGCTTTTCATAGATTAAATGCTGAATTTTATAGTATGGAATTGAATTGATTGAGACTTTTTGTATTACACGCATACAGATCTGTATGGTATTCTATTGTCAGAAAGTCCTGTATGGTTGGAGGCAGACAGCCATGATAATTGTGAAAAATGGACTGAGTTAAGGTAATCTTGACACTGATTAAAACATAAGCTGATTAGGAATTTAATTAAAACCACAGGAAATAAAGCAGAAAATACCCCGGTCCTCGCATCCAGACTATTTTTAATTGATTGTCAAGACTTGAAATCACCCTTATGAAATTTCTTTTGTATACCTTCCCTTGTTTCCATTTAGTACAATCAGAGGATTCTGGTATAGATTAGGAAAAGTAAGTTGGTTGGATGGTTTCCCAAGGGCACACCAAAACAGCAGACTCAGGCTGGTCTGGGTGGGTATTAAACCCACTACCCTTGGATTTTGAGTCCAGTGCTCTACCAGTAAGAAATAATTTTTGGGCAGAAAGAATCTGTCCAATGTGCCTGAACTTGTAATGTTTGCCATTGCGATAATGATACTCCATATTTTTACCCACCGACCCTGTTTTTGTTTTTTTATTTAAAAAAAAGAAAGAAAAACAAAACAAAAAAAAAAAAACCCATTCATCTAAAAATGTTGGTAATTTTCGTTAATTTATTAGGCACATATGAGAAAATATGTACCGTATGCTTTGTTCATACAATTAATATGGCGTGCTTCCAAAAATAAAAAAAAAGATTAAAAACCCTGCCTACTTACCCTTGTTTTTTTATAGGCATTAGCAGAAACACATTTATTTTTTGCCTAATGAGATATTGAATGTATCAGTGGGCGAAAATTGATATTGCTATTGTGGCGATACCACTTTTATCGCCACAATGGTCATATACTGTATATACTCACGTATAAGCTGATACCAACTGCAAACTGCATAGACCCAGATCTGCTGTCGCATAATGCACCGGCAGATCTGGGTCAATGCAGTTTGTAAGGATTAATCAGTAGAACAAACAACATAGACGCTGATCTGCCAGCGCATTATGCGACGGCAGATCAGGGTCTATGTTGTTTGCATTTGGACTCGGATTATATGCGAGTATATATGGTAACTTCAGGAAATATGTCGGCCCTTATATATGTTATTCAAACTTATATTTCCATATTTAGGCCTATTTTATTTTTCTTCTTCTCTCTCCCTCCTTTCATCTCTCTCTCCATGATGATGAAAAGATCTTAAAATGTGTCAGACTGTACATTCATGTAAACAATGAGGAGGTACCACCTGCAAATGACTAAGAACCAACTCCAAACAAGAAAAGTAGGTGTCAATTAATAACTTACTTAAAAATAGTTTTTTTCATATGAATCATGCACATTGTCCATATGACTGAACTTGCATGACCTGTTTCTATTTAATATTCAGCATCACCATACAGTACCTGTTACACTCCATGACAAAGGGTACAAGAAATTTGGGAAAAACTTCATTAAATATAATACTAAAATTGTTCAGTTAGCAATTTTAACTCTCATCACACTCATAATTATATTTGAAAATGATGGAGAAATTGGAGATAGATGAGTGTTGATTACAAACTGAAAGCGACTATCAAAATTTTGGTGCAGCGTCTGTTATCAAACTTGACTGCAAGCTTGCCAAGACCACACTATTCGCGTTATAATGCAGAAATAAACAGAATGATAAACCAAAGTCTTAAAGTCACAATCATTAAAATCTTTTGTTTATATATGTTACATTCTAAAGTCTGTTGGATACGACCACTCCTTGGTGATTCTACAGTATCCCCAGCCCAACAGTATTCACTGTACCAATCTGCACAAGATTGTAATAACAAAAATAGAAATCTCTTCATTTTCTAATTAAAAAGGTCATTTATTTGACAAAATACACAATTGGAAGCATTATATGTAGGAGCTAACTTTAAAAAAAGTCAATGTCTTAAATTATTTTAAAATTGTATTAATGTAGTAATGCAGGTGTTAATTGCATTGGGCACAGAATGAAAAAAAATCCATGCAAATTGGTGGTTTTTGCCTTAAAAAAATGTATAATAAAAATAAAATCTACATTTTTGTTAGATACATACAAGGAAATATTCAACTCATGAAGTGGAAACATTTTGTATTGTCACTTGTGGCTTTGCCACTCATGACAATACAATGTTTATACTTCATGAGTGAAATATTTCTTTATATCTGCTAATTTTTTTTTAGATATCTTCTGTTTATTCCACATGAGGTAGGGAGTCACAGTGGCTCAGTGTTTAGCATGCTGAACTTGCAGTCAACTGGATGTAACCTAACATATTTGGCTGGTTTGTCTCTGCCCAAGGCATTTTACTCCAGTTGCTTGAGGCGCTAAATAGCCTTTCATGTGCTGGTGTGCTGTTAAACATCAATCAATCGATCAGCAAATCAATCTGTCCCAACGCTTTCCTTGCTTAGCATTCACTGCAAAAAAGTTTCAAAAGCTAAAGAATTTAATGGTGATATATTTGATAAGAGTCAAATTTCAAACTCAAGATCACCCTTCATGTATGCATTTCTGTTTTATATACCTGTTGGTGCAGTCAGAAGATTTTGGTGCAAATTATGAAAAGTAAGTTTGTTGGTTGGTTTTAATGACAATTTAAAGACATTAATGGTTATTTCATGCCAAGGAAATAAAAGCTAAGTGCCTTTCCCAAGATCACACCAAGGCAGCTGACCCTGGCTGGCCTGGGCAGGTATTGAACCCATGACCATTATGAGTTAAATACTGAACCAACTGAGCTAATGTAGCTCCCATGAAAAGTTTGAAGTAATTTTTCGAAGAAAGAACCAATCCAGTATTGTTCAACTTATTTCAATATGCATGTATCAAACGCATCGGCCTTGGAGTATGAGTTCGATGTTTTGCCAACCGAGCTACCTCGACACCCATGAAAAGTAAGAAGTAATTTATTTTTATTCCTTCTTCAGTTCCTTTTTTTTTTGTTGGCAGAAAGAATCTGTCCAATGTGACTGAACTTATTCTAGTGTGTCTCAGCTTGTCATGTTTTTCATTGTGATAATGCTATTCTAGTGTGTCTCAGCTTGTCATGTTTTTCATTGTGATAATGCTATTCTAGTGTGTCTCAACTTGTCATGTTTTTCATTGTGATAATGCTATTCTAGTGTGTCTCAGCTTGTCATGTTTTTCATTGTGATAATGCTATTCTAGTGTGTCTCAGCTTGTCATGTTTTTCATTGTGATAATGCTATTCTGGTGTGTCTCAGCTTGTCATGTTTTTCATTGTGATAATGCTATTCTAGTGTGTCTCAGCTTGTCATGTTTTTCATTGTGATAATGCTATTCTAGTGTGTCTCAGCTTGTCATGTTTTTCATTGTGATAATGCTATTCTGGTGTGTCTCAGCTTGTCATGTTTTTCATTGTGATAATGCTATTCTAGTGTGTCTCAGCTTGTCATGTTTTTCATTGTGATAATGCTATTTTCATTTCATTGCACATGAGGTGGGGAGTCATGGTGGCTTTGTGTGTCAGACTTGGCAATCAGCAGGTTGTGACCTTCCCTAATTGACAGCAGTGGTGTGTCTCTGGTTAATGGCAATTTTCCCCAGTTGAGTGAGGCACTAAATAGTCTTTCATGTGCTGATGTTCTGTTAATCAGTGACTCGGTCAAGTCACCAGAGGTTTTAAAACTGAATCATGCATCTTTGAACTAGTCTAATACTCTCCTCCTAGCAAGCATTCTCATCAAAAATGTACCCAACACTATAGATATTTATTGGTGATACAGTAAAATCTGTCTTGAAAGACCACTACTATGAGAGACCACCTGTCTTGGGAGACCAGATTTTCAACACACCAATTTATTGATTATATAGTTTTATGACCTGTCTTGAGAGACCATGTTTTTTGGCAAGGGTGGTCTTTCAAAACAGGTTATACTATATTTAGATATAGTCAAACCTGTACAGTTTTAATGATTCATGAGAAGGTTAGTACAGTGAGGTATGCCAGTAAAATGCCTTATCATGCTCACAGTGCAGTTAAACCTCAACCCACAATAAAGGAGCCATAAAAAAAAGTGCACCATTACCTCCCACATAGCTGTAGGGTTCAGATGTCTTGTTCAAATAAAAGGTTATCAAGGTACATTTAAATTATTGGCTATCATTGCTATGAATAAAGGAAAAGGTGTTGTTTTGATGGTATATTTATATCCTGGGTTATTTTTGATACATGTAGGTATGAAGGAAATATGTTAAAATTTAGATCTGGTAAATTTCATTGAGCTTGTTTTGTTTTATGAGACTAGATTTGTGTCAGTGTAACACAGACACCCCTACAAATATGATGCAATTATTGGGCACAAAATTCCAAGTCAAACAGGAACCCAAACTATTATATTTTGTCAGAAAATTTAAAAAATTTCATTTTGCATGGAAAATCTTAGCTTTAATCTTATTTTCTACATACATTAATCCATATTTTATTTGAATTTACTTTGCTAATTTTCAAAGATTTTGCTAATCAGATAATTGAGATAGAAGTAAAAATGTGATCATCACGTGATCACACCATATTGGCTCTATCCAGATCATTGAGATAGAAGTAAAAATGTGATCATCACGTGATCGCACCATATTGGCTCTATCAAAGTTCTTAGAGAAGAACTGAATTAACTTCCTTTCTATTCCAGTGATATCATACAGTCTCGAACTAACAAGAAGTTGGATGTGTACACATTTTCAAACGAATCTACGTTACCCAGCTTCTGCAATTTTGTAGCTGCAACAATTGTTCATATGTATAATTACTAGAATAGTTTGGGTTGGTTTTCTGGGGTTTAATGCCATTTTTAGCACATAATGGCCAGTATATTTGGTCAGGGGAAGACCCTAGAAAGAACCACCGACCAATGTTGGTCCAGCTGAGATTCGAACTCATGCAGACAGAGTTGAGATGTGTGAGGGATCTGTAAAGGTGAGTGCCTTTAGACCACTCGTCCACCCGGGGCCCCAGTTACTAAGATATATATTACATGAAGCAAATATTTATGCATATCAGATTTTATATTGTTATTGGTAGCATGTTGTCACACATAATTTCATTCAGAAAAACTTTTCTACATTAAGATGCTGTAAATGCAAGGAAAGAAATTGGGAAATAAATGAATTCATTTTTACATGAAACCATTAGAAATACTAATCAGTTCTGTTGTTTTTTTTTTTCTTCTGAATTTCAGTTGCCTTATTTTTAAGTTAGGGTATGTAGGCCTATGTGCTATGATGTTAAATCGCATTTCACAAGCCTGATCAACAAACTGATCAAGGAGAGAATGTGTCATTTTGTCTAGACATACTTCCTTTAGAGCAGTTAATTAGGTTTATTTTTTAATGACTGTAGGCATTATGGATTAAATGAAATTAAACTTTTGGTAAAAACTGTTGATTTTTTACCTGTATTTGTTATAACACACGATTTTATCTGATAGTTTACAACACTAGCAATACTATTACCGGTAGTATATACATGTTCTCTCTCTCTCTCTCTCTCTCTCTCTCTCTCTCTCTCTCTCTCTCTCTCTCTCTCTCTCTCTCTCTCTCTATTTCTCTCTCTCTCACAAATACACACACACACACAGACAGAGAAAGGTATATAAATAGTGGTTTGGATCAGTTCATTGCAACTGACAGTGCTAATGCAGCATAACCAAGTCCTTGTTACACATCTCAGTGCCCTGTACCAAAAAATGGCGAGTCTCTTGTGTCTGAAAAATGAGAAATATGGCGTTGATATTGCCTTAATTTGTGGACCTACACTGTTCAGATTTTATAGATGTAATAAACAATGCGAGCTCTGTCAATCAAATACATGTTATGGCTTTGCCCAGATTTTCCCTTTAATGTTAAACCTTGTACCAAAATTAGTTTCAATCCATGTGGTCTTTGTATAGATCTTCAGAATTGCATTTATGACTCGCATGTGAATTGCAAGACATACATATCATTTTTCTGGCAGTGATGGTGGCATCATCAATGTTATGGTCATGTGGTAAAGATTTTTGAAAGTCATTTGATTGCATTTAACTCTGTTATAATATTACTATATGCTTATAGATTGTACCCTAATATGGCAGGATTGTAGATATCTTGCATCGTCATAACACCTTTACTTGTCGAAATACATGTACAGTGTTCTTTAAGGAAACTTGTATTTTAGAGTTCATTAAAAAGTTTTAGAATAGCTTAGTAGTGAAACAGACTTCAAGTTTTTTACTGTTGGTAGTTACATTCCATGAAGAAAAAAAACTGATATCAAGTTTGTATCATTAGTGGCATTACTTTATTGTCTTGATCACATTAGTGAGTTGTGAGACACAGGTATCTTTTTAAGATGCTGTGTTAATTAAAATTGTCCAAGTCAGATACAGAAGGTCCACGGGTACAACATAGCATGATGGTTCACAAGGTGCAGGGGTACATTATAGCATGATGGTTCACAAGGCCTAGGGGTATATCATACCATTATGATTCACCAAGGAACAAGACTCCACGCAACATGGAACCCTTATTCTGTTATTGGTAACTGCATACAAAAGAATGTGCCTGGTGCTTAGAAATAAATAACATCAGTTGAAAGAAAATTTTGTCAATTTACTTGTAATTGTGTATGTCCAGACAGACCTTATTGCATAATAGAATTGGAGAATACCATCTGCCAGCTGCATTTGAATAAAAGAATGTCAGAGAAAATGAATTCTTTCAAGCTGATTTGAAATGATTAGTGACGCTTTAACTAAATTGAATCTCTAATTTATTGGTCTCTCATCAGTGGTCCAGACTTGCAAATTATTGGCACAAATCCTCTTGAAATACTGCGAGCAGGATGTTTCTATCTTCAGGTAGTTGCTTGTTCAGCTATTTTTTTTGAGAGTTTTTTTCAGCATTGATAATTAAACCCACAAAGTAGAGTATTTTCTACTTCTGGATTCCCAATAGTGAGATCGTAGCATCGTAACAATTTGAAAGGTACCTCATGGGCATTGAAATAACATTCTCTTTTGCATTATTTTTCTTGAATCCACCTCTTGTCTTGATTTCCCCATTTCTCTATTACATAATTACTTGTGTCTTTCTTAGGACTCTCAATTTTGCATTTTCCCATGCTTTGGGCAGTTTTAATACTGAGGTTGATTAAGGGTGTTGTGCTGTCTAAAATAATTGGTGAAGCTGATCTTAATGTTTTTGGACCAATTTGATCAAGTCCTGAGACTTTCTTTAATAATAGTCTAAATGTGTCGTTTCCATGTGATGATACAACAAAGATGTAGACTTGGGACAAACATAGACTTAACCTTGACTTTAACTGCAAAGACAACAAATTTTCATAGCGAACTGAATTCTGCTAAACAGGTCTTGTTTTAAAATTTATAAAAAGCAGTGATGAAGTGTGGTAGCAGTGCATTCAAGCACAGGTGAGATAAGAATAATACCGTGTAAAATTGAGACGGATGCAGACCATGACAACAGAAGCATATGTGGTTCTTATGTATTATGACTGCTGCTATTGTGGTGGTTGAGAAAATTTATGTTAAGCATTTGTCATTTACTCCATCAAGTATTGGCATTAAATACTGACATGCAGTCTCATCCTGTACATGTATAATTTTTACCTCTACTAGTCATGGAGCAGAAGAGCTTATGGGATGGTCTGTTGTCTGTCTGTCTGTTCGCACAAGTTTGTTATCGCTACTCCTAAACTACTTCGAGGATTGTCATGAAACTTTACACACACATTCATCCCTTGGTCTAGTTGATCCCAAATGAAAATGGTGCCACTTGGACATCCAATATTGGCCCACACACTGGCCATCTTGAAAATCTTGTTCTTCCTACTCCTCCAGAATGGATGGTCATATCAACATGGGTTTTCACTAAAAGACTTCTTATGATGTCAAGTTGGTCCTAAATGAAAATGGTGCCAATCTGATGTTCAGTATGGTCACCAAAGCAGCCATCTTGAAAATCTTGTTATCGCTACTCCTCCTGAAAGGAAAGTAATGTTGCCATGGGGTTTTCACCAGAAGACTTCTTATGATGTCTAATTAGTCTTAAATGAAAATGGTGCCAATTTGATGGCCAATATGGCAGCCACAATGGCCATCTTGAAAATCTTGTTAACGCTACTTCTCCTGAATGGATCGCCATATCAACATGGGGTTTTCACTAAAAGACTTCTTATGATGTCTAGTTGGTTTTAAATACAAATTGTGCCAATCTGATATCCAATATGACCACCACAGCAGCTATCTTGAAAAACTTTGTTATTGCTGCTCCTCCTGAATGGAAAGTTGTATCAGGCCTAGAATTTAAACAAAATTTCCTTGTAGCCAGAAGGACTAGTAGATTGAGAAACTTACTAGTCCTGCTGAATTTTCACTAGTTGTTCCCACAAAACAATGTCAGACACGTATCTAGACAATGCTTTTATTTCTTTAATATCACAATCATTCATAATTCAGAAGTACAAATTTTGCTTTAGAAAACCACCAAGGTTACTTGAAAATATTCACTACAAGTTCACTAGAAAAACAATAACCGATTCTTAAGAAATTAACTGAAAAAAAAAGATGACTCAGTAAACAATTTTTAGAGCTGGAAAAAAAGAAATAACTTAATATGTGCAAAAGACAAAGACCTCATTCACACTGATTATTACATATCATAACTCCACAGCAATTTAAGGTAACACCCATCATACTACAGTGAAAGCAGGGTGAGAAGATCTCTCATTACACCAATATAGGGATTGTGCAGGTTTTCACAACAGTTACGAACCTTTGAACAGAATATGTGTCTCCATGATGCTAATCCTTTAAAGATGGAGCTGATTGCCTATTGAAAAGTTGGTATTTGCCGAATCCACATGATGTCAGCATAGGGTAGCCGCTTACTACCGGGCCTATCAAACTTAAATGACTTTACATTGAGCCCTGCCCACGTAAAATTGATAGGAAGATGATTTATCTTCTCCGAAATTGTGAGTATAACATTAGTTTATCTTTAATTAATCAAAAGAAATATATTAGGGAAAGTCAAAATAGTAATGTAAAATTGTCTGTTTGACCATTCTTAGGGATCCATTTTGCTCTGATAAAGGCCATTTGGACCACTCTGGAACTATATAACCAAGCTAAAAAATATTCTGTGGCTTTTCTAAGTAGAAGCTGGCATCCATGTGTGATCTAGTCCTCAGAGAATACCATGAAAAAAACCAGCAGTGGATAATACTCTCAATCCAGCGCTTTAAGGGCAAATAATGAGGTCAGATTTGTTGAACAAGTGCAGAACCCACTATTCAGTTTTGATATGAATATTATTTAAATTAATTATAACCTAATGAGTATACAAATGTAAGAATTCATGTAGAATGACCCCATATATTCCTAAAAATAGGTTTTAAGCACTTATTAGGGCTAATTAGTAATAGAGGGTGGCAAATGGACAATACAGTATCTTACACTGAAAATTATGTAAAATAACGGATTTGTCTTTTTAATACTTCTTTACATTGTAATATTGTCATGCAGACCCTTTAATTTGAATAAGAACTGTACCGTATATACTCGCGTATAATCCAGGTCCAAATGCAAACAACATAGACCCTGATCTGCTGTCGCGTAATGCACCGGCAGATCAGGGTCTATTTTGTTTGTTCTACTGATTAGTCTTTACAAACTGCATAGACCCAGATCTGCCGGTGCATTATGCGACAGCAGATTTGGGTCTATGCAGTTTGCAGTTGGTATCAGATTATTCGCGCGTATATACGGTACTCTTTGCCGATTTTTCAAGCTTCTGATGCTACTTTTGAATTTAAAGCAAGAAAAATGAAAATACTTAGAACACAGGGTCAAAGTGTTTTTGTTGTTATGACTTTCAGAAAATAATTACTATTCAAATGTAAGAAAAAGACTTTGTGATATGCTTCATCATAAGCTTGACTTTATTTTAAAGAATAATCAAGTGTGTGTATATGGGAATCCTCAAGCTGTTGGCATGATCTGTGTAACTTGATAATTAGAAAGACAGTACTTGTAGACATACAAGTTTTTTTTATGTGGTATGGTCATATCAACCCAGTATTAAATCAACTTGTCATCATGTAGGCATGCAGAATAATACTATTTCTGTTGTATCACATGCATATGATGGAGTGAGTGGGCAGCAATCATGATCAAAGGCATGTTAATTCAGCCTTGTTACATTTTGTCATTGTCTTTGTCTTTAATAAGTGATTATTGCTTTCCAGATTTGATTGTCATTTAAAACATTTGTGTTGTTGCTTTTTTGATGTTACAGTTAATAAAACCTACACACCAAGCCATCATATCTGTTCACTGCAGTGCAGCTGGTTACACCCTTTGTTTATCAAGTTAATCACTGTCTTCAGTGAATTTAGCCTTTGGCTTTTGTTTCTAAATAAAAAAGTTTCATTTCTGGATGGGTTAGTTCTGTCATATAATTTCATTCATTGGCGCATATATATTGCATATCTACCCAAAGCCTGATCATACATGTAGCTGCTACAATGCAGTTCATGGACACAATGAGTAAGTGTTATCATAGCTGACTGTGCAATTCTTATGCTGCATTTGAAGTAACAGTGAAATTTATGGACATGTGAAGTTAACTTATGGTCAGGATAAATAAATATGACCTTAGTTAATTTTGCAATTCATATGCTGCACACTTGATCTTCAAATATAAATGTGAATGTTTTATGATAGATGTATATTGTAATTGCTATAAAAAATTATTTTGGGATAAAATTAAATATTTTAACAAGAACTATAAATAAAGAATAAAATGCATGTACAGTAATAGTGGGTATTTTTCCTTCTGAAGCTCTGTTGAATTTCGACCTTCAAAACTGGTCATCTTGCACAAACCTGTTGCATGTGACAGAATAGAGAGGTCAGCCTAGGACAGATAAGGAGTTTTGACTTCAAATCAGAAGGATTTTTATTGACCTGATTTTTGGCATGTAAATGGACAAAAATGAGAACTATTTAACAAATTTCCTTATTCTATATTAAAATATCCATATTATCTCATCACATCAGTCCTTTCTCAGTTGTCTTTCATACTGTCCTTATATGTAGCACAAGTGTTTTTAGCCTTTCTTAGTAGATCATTGTCTGGATTATATTTGTGGCAGTCCTCATCATTGTTAGAAGATAATGTATTGTTTACTGGATCCATGTTTTCCTCTAGGGTCAGCTTGAATTTTCCTCAGAATGGAAAATGTCCTTTCTGTGTCTGCATTGGAATGTGGCAATGATAATACAACTCTGCCGACTCGGCAGTTAAAATTGTTTCCTTCCTGTGGGTAGATTCAGGTTGCTGCCTGCCTGCCAGAACTGCTCAAGATTGGTGCTCTCTGGGTCGAATTTGGGAATTTCTTCTTAAAATTGACTTTACAGGAATGGCTGAATGCATATTCATGTCCCATTGAACTTGATTCAAACCATTGAAATTCCTCATTCCATCCATTATTGAATTTTGGTGTGATATTTCAATTGTTTACATTTTGGCATTTTAGCGTTGGGAGATAATGCATGCTTAGATACTGCAACCGACTTTAAATACTGAAGCCAAACATTTTATGCCACTTGAGCTCTTTAGTAATGACTAATCCAACTATAATTCATTGATGTCTTTAATCCTTTCTGAATTACTTTGATCAAACATAGTATAATCCATATCGACAAACATTAAACACTGAAGTCAAACCTGCTGGAGTTCTTTAGTAATCCAACCATAATCCATTATTATCTTTAATCCTTTCCAAATTACTACTGATCACACATAGTATAATCCAAAGATTACTTTTAGGTTATTGTCTGTTGAATTAGCAATTAAAGTGTTATGCTCACCAGTTCACAGTCACATGTTCACAGAAGTTTTTATCGTAAATATACCACATTGGAAGCAAGGTGTGAAAAAAAAAGCAATTGACAAATTTCTGTTCTGGAATTTTTTAAATAATAATTTTGAGTGTGCAGGAGATTTCAGTAAGTGAATTGGGAGGGATGGGAGACACCCCTCATCTTGGGAGGAAAACCCTTTTGGCCAGGGGGTTTACATGTATGCTGTTATGAGAGACCACCTGTCTTGAGAGACCACTTTTTGTAGGCAGAAGGGGTGGTCTCTCAAGACAGGTTTTACTGTAGTGTCAGTAAGATAAGTGACATGTTAGACCAAAATGTCCGTCAAACTTACCATATGTCTGTGATAACGTAATGCTTAATACCATATCTAGCAATATTATTACTCAATGACTTATGGGTATTGACATATTTCTGACTGACATTTGACAATAGGCTAAATGGAGACTAGCTCAAGTTTTGCAATCTCTTTGAAGTGTCTTTAAACAGGTGAAATGCTATGCACTTAGTTGTAAATGACGAAGAGTTCAATAAAAGAATTAATTGTTGTGCATTCTTTAGATGCTGTTAGATATTAATATGAAAGGATTTTTGTCATGTTTGTCATGATATAGACATAACTCTAGTTTTGGATCTTTTATGCCTGTTTTCTTAATCGGAAACTTTAGATGCTGTAAGAAACAGCCAAGAAAAAGAAAAATCTATCCCTCCTTCTTATATCACAGGAAATTGTGATTGTCAGTAAGGACAAATATTTGTGGACTATACTGCCTTAAAATGACCTTATTCAACATCATATTTCTCTGTTCCATCAAAAAACTAGTGGAAGAACAGCTTGTTAGTTACTTTCCTTTTTAAAGTTTATCTATCTTTTTTAATTGGATTCCATAGACAGGTGTCACTAGAAATGACCCAGACAGAACAGTCTCTTCATTACAGTCAGATGAGTTTTACCCTTTATGCCCAACAGAAATGCTTGTAAATTGTATGTCTCGAGAGTCAGCTTTGAAGATGCAGACTGGCATTCATTTACAGTTGGTATGATCACCAAAGGATGCAGCACATTTCAGCAAATGTTTTCAGGCAAAGTTGCTATGCACTCCTCATAGTGCAATGCAGATACCCCCAGTCAAAATACATATATGGTGGCATGTACCATATATACTCGCATATAATCGTGGTCCAAATGCAAACAACATAGACCCTGATCTGTTGTCGCATAATGTGCCAGCAGATCAGGGTCTATGTTGTTTGTTCTACTGATTAGTCCTTAAAAACTGCATAGACCCAGATCTGCTGGCGCATTATGCAACGGCATATCTGGGTCTATGCAGTTTGCAGTTGGTATACGCTTATACGTGAGTATATACGGTAAATATGATAAAGGGTTGATCTGCTTTTTGAGAAAGCCTCTGCATTTGTTTACTACTTTAGGTACATGTAATATTCAAACATTTGAATCCATCAAATTTAATACCATGCAAGATATATTTTTCAAAAAGGTTTCTTTTTTATAATATTTTGGATACAGAAGGGTTGCTAACTTTCAAAGACTCCTTTCCTCAATCTGTTATTGCTTTAGCAACAATTAATACAACTGCTAATGATGAAGCATGCAATAATTACTTTCACATACAAGTGAATCGTAAATATTTTCTGCTTTTAACGTAAAATTTAACTGTAAATGTGTGCACAGCAGTACTTTCATTACTTTGATTGTTTAATTTTCTGGAAACAAAAGCCTTTAAAGCTTGAAAATTTCAATAAATAAGATTCAGTTCTATTTACAAAATAAAATCAAAGAGTTTCCATTGGAATATTACACCCTGAATAAATATTAAGAATACTCATACAGCTCTCCCTTGTTATAACATGCTTCATTATAACGTGATTTAGGATATAATGCAGTACCACAATGGACTCCATGACCAAAATCATACCAATGTTTAACAATATGGGTTGAAAGAAAACAAGGTGAATCTTAGACTTATATCTTTATTTCCTTTTCAAAACACCATTACTTGAAAAATTTTGATAGTTTCTGCTATACCACAGTTCGTTATATCACACTATTCTCAATATATTGCTGTTCCATACATATTGCTGATCTCAGTATATCATGTTTACATACATATTGAGGTTCTCAATATAATGCTGTTTGGTACATAAGGCGGTCAGAAGTTATGGACCTCAATTTAACTGCGTTATAATGAATTAGATGTATATTGAATTCATCATTTTCTATATTTTTGTGTAGATATCGTCTTCTGTCCACAGGCAGTTAAAATAAGCCTCATTCAATGATCACTAAACATGATAAAAGTGTCCCTCAGCAAATTTGATTCATTTCATGATAAAACTAAATAAATTAGGCAATTAATGATCATCCAATATTGCTTTGAGGGTTGAAATAATGAACTTATGAACTTATTTGACCTTTAACCTCAACTTTTCCCATTAATAGGCAACATGAGAGTGGCATCCACCCAAGTTACCAATGGTGCATTACGAGGATTTGATCAAGCAGGAATGCCAACAAAACTATTTTTCAAGCTCAGTGCAGGATGATAATATGGGAGGTTAATCCCAATGTAAGCTATAGATGAGTATTACCAACAGAACAATAAAAGACTGCAGTGATTTTCCTGTAAGGGCCTGAAGACTTCCCACTGTTTTGAATCCCATTCTGTGTGTTTTACACAGATATTTACTAACATGCCTTTTCAGGCATTTATATAGGGAATCAAGACTTTTGTAAACTCTGTTGAAAATTTCTCGTGCCAAGTTCCTGTCTATTCAAGAAGGTTTTGCAAATGGCATTTTCTTCTCCATCTTGTCTCATTTCAGCAGTGTTTTAATAAAATGTCAGAAATAGATGAATCCATTCCAATCTCTTATTTTTTTTGTTGCTCTGCACATGGACATGCTAATAGCTATAAACATGAGCCAATTGTTTCAGGGTCAGTTATAGGATGCATGATTGGGGAATTCGCACTCATTTCTAAAAAGATCATGCCAAAAAAATGAACAGAATGTGTGAAAATCGTGCTTTATCTTTTCAAGCACTACCTTTATTTATTCCTTAAATTCCTCGTATGTTCAGAAAATTTCCTTTTTTTCAAATAGATTGGTGGAATCTCCCAAATTCCCTCCCAAATTTTTAGTTCTGGAATAGACCCTGCTGTTTCTTTTCATATCAGTAATTTAGCTGACATTGAAACTGTGATACCAACATTTTTTATATATGTCACCTGTGTGTTATAAAAATGCTTGGAACAAAAAAAATTTAAAAGATCCCTGAGAGTAATTCTTATATATGTTTGCGGCAGAAATTTTGCTGCCAGATAGTCTATGATTCACATAGGTACATGCACTCATATCATAGACAAAACTCATTTAAAGGTGAAAGTTTGTAGGGCGTGATCAGTTCTGATATATGTGTTAATATCAAATTCTCTCTTAAATGCCCACATTGTCATGACAGAAGGAAATCAGTCTGAAAGATGCATGTTCATCTAAAAGACAAGTAAACAAAGTGTCTGATGATGTGTTGTTATAAGACAGTTTATCTACAGAATACTCACCACATGTTCAGTAATTTCAAAGAATGTATTTTATGTTGACAGTATCAGACAGATGTTGACTGAGAAGATGATTTGCAAATGTATGGTGTGATAATGTGAATAAATGTTTCTGTTGATACCTTGTCATGGTACCCTAAGCTAATCTATATATTTCTTCAGTTAAGCATATTTAAGGATTTTACCTTTTTTCTGTCATTATCTGTATTTAATATACCTTTCTTTCTTGAGGAATGTTACAACATCTTTACCTTTTTTATCTTTTAAATCATTAATTTATGTTGGAAGGGTTTATCTTTCTTTAGATTTTAGCAAGGTTTTACCTTTACCAGGGTTACTAAACTTTTACATGGCAAAATATAGCCATGAGTGTGCTGCTGTTAAACACAAAACATCCCTTGTTGACAGCATTTAATCTTATGCCAGATAAAAGAAGCTATCCTGATCATGTGTTATTGACAATCTCTGAGGGATGGAATCTCATCAGCAGTGGATAAAAGTGCTCTAAACCCCTCAGCAACTTTGAGTAATGTTAGGAAGCCAGTGGAGACCGCCTTTTGACATATGACTTGGTTTATGACAACAGGTTGATTTTGTTTTGTTTGGTGTTTTACGGCACAGCAACACAAGTAGGTTATTTAGTGCCGAGGCAATTGGAGTAAAGTGCCATGCCCAAGGACACACCACAGTAGCTGACCCAGGCTGGTCCGATGGTAGGATTTGAACCCACGCCCTTTGGGTCGTGAGTCCGGCACGTTTGAACCACTGGGCCACCGCGGCTCCCACAACAGGTTGGTAGATCAGTACTCCTTAATTAAATGGATACCATAATTGTGTGGAAATGTAGAATTATGTAATTAGCTCTGATGAGAATCACTTCCAAATTACTTCAGTCCTGCAATTAGTGGTTTTTCCAATTTCATCTCTGAATAGAGGAATGGCTGAAATATGTAGGACTTTTGAATAAAAGAATCATTTGCAAGTGTCTTAAGCTAGTGTACATTTAGTGTATCACATTTTAGGTTTTTATTTGTAAAAAAAAGTGTATTTTCCAAACATTAAAACGGGGAAGAAATTGGGTTAAAAACATTAAAACAATAAAAATCGGTAAAAATGGGATGATTTTTTTTCATAATTAATAATGTACACATTTTGGCCCATGTTTACCTTTTTATTGAAAGGGTTGATTTTTTTCTAGATTCAGCACCACACTAAACGGAAACATCAAATGTTGTTTGATTTGCTGACCTTCACAGTGTTTATGTTCTATGTTTATAGGACAGAACTGCTCCAATCTCACATGTGCAGAAAGCAACAATCTCGTAAGGAGTCAGTGTTTAAGAAAATAAGTACCTGGAAGAAATAGTGTGTGTGTGTGTGTGTGTGTGTGTGTGTGTTGATAAACGGGTGCAAATCAGTAAAAACCTTATTCTTTTATTTAAGCATTGCTGATGTCTTGTAAAATCTTGTATTGTTCTCTCTGAGATTAGTGAACAATATTGGTGCGATGGTGACTTCTACTTATGACAGCTTTACCTGTAAATCCTTCATTGTAGAGGGCAGTGCAACATGTCACGTCCTGAGTGGTTTGAAATGTTTCGATCTTTAATGTCTATTCCTGCTTCAAAATAAAATTACTTAAACATTTGACTCCATTGACTAACTGTAATTGAATTTGTACCAAACCTTGGATTTATCCCATTCGTTCTTTCTAATGGTTTCTGGTAAAGGGGACCTTTCTGAGGAATCCGTGACAAATAATTCTCATACAGTTTCACAGGGTATCGGGTATTATTGGGCTGCTCATAATGAAAAACTGGTTGAATTTGAACTTGTCTGAGCATAAGTCCACCTTGTTCCGTTTTTGTAGCTCTTGGTACATATTTGATGTACTTAAAGTTGTATTTGTGGTCAAATTCTATCTCAGATTGCTCTGCCAGACAACGCTGGTGTTCCTCCATACCTCAAAACACAAAACCCTTCCCATTGTAGAAAAAAATCACATTGCTTAATCCAGTGGCTGTTTCAATGGAAAAAACTCCTGTATACCGTATATACTCGCTTATAAGTCAACGTTTTTTACTTAAAATTCGATTCATGCAGAGTAGGGGTCATCTTATAAGCGCGATTAAAACAAATATATAAATCTTGGGGTAATGTTGGAAATTCTAGATGTTTGCAGTACATAAAAATACTGTCAATTCATATATTTTTACGTTTTCATGCCACTATTCCTATGCAGTAATGCATATATGGTATGCACTGTGTTTATCCGTTTCATGAAGGTATTCATTACACAATACGTGTATCTACAATGGAAAAAACTCCTGTATACCACATTTTTGCCATGTCAGCAAAAGTCAAGGGATCACATCATGTTTTCTCTACACTAACACCTTCTGATGTAAGTTCATTCATTTTTTAGTCTAAAGTTTTTCTAAACTCAAAGAAATATGTATCATCATCCTTTAAAAAATTGAGAAGATGCCCGCATACATTGCGCAAATGTTGTTGAATTCTGGCAGCTATTTGAATTAATGTGTTTGTAGGGTATGGGGTACCATCCTTCCGTCTTATCTTGACTTTAAATCTTTGTATCCAGTAATTAAGCCTGTCAATACTTAATTGAGAAATATCCTCTTGGATTAAAATTCCATCCTCAAGAATTGTTTGTGACATAGAATTCCTGTATTTGGCCCATTCTTTACACAGATAAAGAGCCCAATTTTTTATTTGGCATGTTTTATTGGGAATTCCTTTCTCCTGTTGCACTTTTATATCGCTCGCAGATATGGGCAATGCAAAGTGACTTTGAGCTTGTCCAGTATCCTGAAATTCTAACTTTTGTGTTGGGATATTCATAATCTGTTTCGAACTTAGAATATTTTGTAAATCAAACACATTGCTGAGAAAATCCACATCGCTCAGGTTGAATAAATTAGACAAACCCAAGTCATCTGCCATGCTGTCACACTCGTAAAGACAATGTTGGAAAACATTTGAAAACAATGCTGTTGCACCTTGTTTAAAGAGCACGCAAAGTCATAGGCAACAACCTTATCAACAGCCAATGAAAAATTAGGTTATGTTCTAAGTCAGTTACTTCATATTAGGAGAAACTTCAGTGGTTAAGAAGGGGCTCACTCGCTCTGCTCCTTCTTAACCACTAAAATTTCTCTTAATATGAACAACTTTAACATAATATCAACACTTGATTGTTCAACCTTCATTATTATTTCGTGTACAAAACCAAATTTTTTACTTTATTAAGCTAAAGGAGAATTGCTGTTACTTCATATGATCTTTTAATGTAATGTTACATAGACCACCTTCTGTGAATTTTTTTTTTCTTCTCACATTTCCCTCCATGTGCTGTTTTTATTATCACACTCACCATAAAAAGTCTTCAGATAGTTACTGTTACTTAACATGATATTTCCATGTAGTTTAATATACAGGACTGCATGTGTGAAGTTTCTTGAAACCTTTCCCCCAGATGATGTCAGCATTATCAGTTCTCTTATCAAAACAAATATTTTCCTTTTCATGTAAACTATACACAAAACTAGCACTTGGGCTAACCTTTGACCCCTGTAGCTGGCCAGGTTTGTTGATGCTGCAGCAAGTGATGGGGAGTCAGTTTTGGTAATTTGGTACATCTGGTGTGTGTGCAGGGAGAGGAGCAGAGATATAGATAGTAGGTCTATTCATAGACTCAGTTTTGTTCCACCTTGGTATAATTGGGTTTTACACTGAACAGCACATGTGCATGTGCAGAGCAAGGAAGAAGAATGGGATTTACCAAACCCAGTGCTATACTGTGTCCTAAAATTAGAATTTTACAAGATTTCTTGTGGATAACAAAGTGATTTCCTTCACTGTTGTGTAAAAGTAACTACTGATAAGATGAATGGAGGTTGAATTCTTTTTATGTGGCTTGTGAACCCAAGAACAGTGAAAAAGGAGGGGTACCAGCTTGTACTGTGTTGTGCACTGATAGTGCTGGCAAAGCAGAGGAAATATTTCTGTTGAAAGGATGCAGAGAGTCTGAACTAATGCTCTGTATTGCATGGAGGTGAATCATAAATGTATACAGCAAGTGCAGCTGGCTTGTAGACAGTGTTGGAATTTGTCCCATTTATTCTGAACTTGTTCAGATCTTCAGGTGTGCACTTCATCCATGTTTGCAGCTTGGAAAAATGGATGCTGTTAATTTTTAGAATTAGCTGTGATCCAGTATTAGCCTTGGTTGTGGATACTTCTCTGTAACTCCTTACCAAGACTTGAGGTGCTTGATCTGTGAGGAATTCTATATGTTTTTAGGAGTTTATGTAATACAGTAAAAGGTAAGATTTATTGATTAATTGATTGAATGATTGATTATTAATCAGTTGTTAGTAGAGAAATTGATCGATTGATAGTCTTCAGGTATTCTGCCTTTGTGAAATCGATGTTTGCTGCATGTCTTGAAATGATATGAGCATTATCAGGGGTGGAAAATTCACCCACCTAACTCAAAATGGCAAGGGAAAACTTTTCATTGTTCTGGTGAATTTTTCAATCATTCGACTTATTGGACAAGTGATTTTTCAGTGTTTCTATTTATGAAAAGGATGTTTTATGAATATTGTTGACTTTGTTCATTGAAGCCCATCCTTTCTTTTTGAGGTATGTATTCCAATTGCTTTGATCAAGCTGTATGCTTCAGTACTAATAAACACTTACCAGAGAGATAACAGACGGGTCTCAATTTGTAATTACTTACAACTGGTGTCTGCAAAACAACCTTTCACACCATCAAATGTAGGTAATTAGCATGGTCAACTTTTTATTTCTAAAATAGTTGGTTGAGTAAGAGTTTATTCTGGACGAGTAAATTTTTTTAGTAACTTGCCTGACTGATCGAATGGATCTTTAGAGACTTTTTGCTTAGGCGTATTGTAGAGCTATGAACTATGGGAGAGATTGGATTGCTTGGATCCTTAGCTCTGTAAAAATATACATTTTTAACAAGTTTAATAATCCAGCATTTCACAAGAGATATCCGTAATGACAAAGGGTTCTTCATGTACTTGTATTTTCACAAAGTTTAGATCTATAACATGTAACCTAACTTATCCATCACAATGATTTACATTTCTGTCATTGAAATAAGGAAAACTGTGATTAAATTAATTTAAAATCAATTTAAATGTTTCATAGCAGTTTCTCAATAAGCTTAAAGCAAAAACTGTAATCAGGAAGTCCTAAATGTGTAATTTTTCAAAACCCCAAATATTGACATGCAGGAAAATAATGATTTCACAGTGTCAAGCCACTGTTAGGTATTTAAAGAGATGAACAGCTATGTGTTTATTCATTTGTATGAGAACTGATTAAAAGAGATCTTTCATCAGCTATGATCCAGTACTTTCTGCAATTTTACAAAACTCCAGGTACACAATGATTACAAAAGAAGATTATTGTTCTACCTGTGGCCACAAAGGTCTGTGAAAATGAAGGGTTGTTCTTGTTGTAGCTGTTGTTATTGATCTTGGAACTCAGTTTTGTAACAAGGCATAGGAAAAAAGTACACATCACTTAGAACTCCATTTTGTAACAAGGCATAGGACAAAAATACACATCACTTAGAACTCCGTTTTGTAACAAGACATAGGAAAAAAATACACATCACTTAGAACTCCGTTTTGTAACAAGGCATAGGAAAAAAATAAACATCACTTAGAACTCTTGATAAGCACCATATTGTACACCAACAATTCAACAAAAAATGCAAATTTTTTTTTTAATTTTAAAGATTTTATCAAAATTTTTCAGTGTATTGCTCCTGCTGTAAGCACATTCCATGTTGTATAATGGCGTGCTCGATTAACATAGACCATGCTATCAGTTCAAGCTCCTAATCTACCTTGCACGTTTGAAATAATAGTACTTGATTACTGGAGAACACTTATTCAAAAGAGCCATATAGTCAAATGCAACTTGAAGTAGTCTTGGTTACTAAGCTGTTTGACACATTCAAAAAGGTATGATTAACATCTTAATTATTAGGACTCCCTCTCATAGCATAAGGTTTGTGTTTTGCAGCATTTACAAAATACCCTATTTATTAAATTTTTGTCTTGAGCTCTGATCACTGGTATGTTGACATGAACCCATAGTCATCAAATTAAATCAAGTCAACCTTCTAAACACACACTGGGCTATAGGCATGCATGCACACACACACACACACACACACAAACACACACACACACACACACACACGCACAGAGCAAAAACTATGAACTAGCTGATGTGGCCACAGGTGATGCTCAGAGTTGGTGCCCATCATATGCTTGTTTTCCTAGAGAGCACTAGAATACATTTCTTTTAAGATTCGATGATTAGCTGTGAAAAATTGTCTCCCTTGACCTGACTGCAGGTGTCACAGTTGTAAGGTAGGACAATGACCCAATTGTTTATACAGTATTGTCATACGCTGACAAACTTTGATAGTATTTTCCTAGTTTCTTTGTAGAAATGGATTCAGTGGTTTGGGAGTAGCAGATGCATGACTTGATGGCGTTCTGAACTTAAACGGAAACTGCTGAACTCAGCACCCTATAAACCAGGGGTGTCAAACTCATTCGCTATGGCGGGCCAGATTTGATATAAATAATAATAAATAATAATAAATAATGAGTCTGGCTTGCCATATCTGGCCTGTGGGCCATATGTTTGACACCCCTGCTATAAACCTTTTATTTATTTAAGGTTTATAGACGATATTTTTATGATCTGAACCAGAACAGACTTGGAATTACACAAATTCCATCGATACTGTAACGGCTATCACAAAACTATTAAGTTTACAATGGAATACACCAAGGAAAGAATCACATTCCTTGATACTACAATATTTCAGTAAAATAATAAAAATTATTTGATTCATACTGTAAACCTACAGATAAACATTGTTATCTACATTATCATTCCTACCCATTCCCATTGCAAGAAACCAGGTCCGTACAGTAAATTATCACAAATTAAAAGTGTATGTACTAAAGATTCTGACTTTGAAAAACAAGCCTCTAATCTTGTCAAATTTTATGAGAAAAGAGGCTACCTGCCTCAAACTTTAACTGAAACTTTAATTCAAGCAAGACATAAAAACCATTCATATCTACTTAATCCCACTCAGAAGGTAATAAATTGAGTAGTGTAATGCCCACTATCTTTACATACAACAAATATAATTATTTTCTTCCATGTGCAATCAGATCTCTCTAGCCATTTGTCAACCTGACTCTGCCAGATGCATTCCAAAATCCTCCCATTTTTGCACAGAGATTAATTAAGCAATCATTTAGTAAGAGCGAAGTTTTCTAGTAAACACACATGTTTTATGGGTAAATCATTTGCAAACAAAGTACTAGATTGTGAGACCATCCATTGCACCTTTTGCATGAAAATGGATAAATCTGAAATATTTAGAAGCACATTTGCAACCCTCAAATATACTTCCAAGTTAAGAGTTCATTGTATTACACGTTACATTATTTACTAACTTCCTGCCACTTCTGCAGCAAACAATATGTAGGGGAGACGTAAAAGGAATTCCAAGGGAGAATAAAAGAACACCTTAGGGATATTTGAAATAAAAAGGAGACCCCGGTGTCTAAACACTTTAACCAACCTAACTGCCACATCAACTGTTCAGTATCAGATAATAGAAATCATCCAATCTGATCCAGAGCTCTCTAGTAGCAACATTAATCAGAAAGATGGAGAACTTTATTGGATACACCAATTACATACTCTACACCCAGTAGGGATCAAGATCTCTGTTTAAATGGGAGCCCAGGCAATATTATTTTGGTTAGATTTTCATGTTTAAGTTATTTTTGTTAGCTCATTGATCAGTATCAGTATATAACCGCTAAATACATGTGTCAAAATCTGTTAAAGTACATGTACATTTTTAGACAAGGCCAACCAAGAGGTGTGATCCTGCATAAACTGGATTGAATGTCGTGCTATAATGTCACAACGAAAGAGCTGCATTTTGGAAAAAAATTTGTACTGCCCTGCACTGGTAATGATATGACCTGATGTCCTCTTTTCTTGACCCAGTTTAGTACCCAGCCGCCATTGTAAAAGTCGATAGCATTTGATAATTTTTGGCTGAAAGTTTTGTGATGGTAACTAAGGAGCAGATAGATCATTCAACAATTGGGAATGAACAGCCTTTGGTTAAACTATACGAGTATAAAATTTTAGAACAACAATTAATATTTTATTTAAGATCAGTAAAGGTTCCTACATTACCACATTGACGTACACTTTAGAGCTATATGAAACATCAATCAACAGTTGTATAAATTTATGGTACAGTTGATTGACTTTGACTGTACTGTTATTTTCTAAATAGTATCAAAAAGTGTATTACTGTATATGTGGAAATGTTTGAATCCCCAGTTCGATATTTTGGTTCTTGCATCTGTAGATTTTGGAGTCAATTTATGAATGGAAAGAGCGGAACATAGACTTACTCAGAACACCCACCCCCTAGGAACAAAGTATTATCTTTCCCCAGTATCAATGATATGACAAAAAACCACTTTATCCCACAAACAAGGCTCTCAAAAATGGCAGAGAATAGATCTTCTGTTATATTTTTTGATAGTTCTGAACTCTAGTCTATCATTGATAGTTCTGAACTCTAGTCTATCATTGATAGTTCTGAACTCTAGTCTATCATTGATAGTTCTGAACTCTAGTCTATTATTGATAGTTCTGAACTCTAGTCTATCATTGATAGTTCTAAACTCTAGTCTATCATTGATAGTTCTGAACTCTAGTCTATCATTGATAGTTCTGAACTCTAGTCTATCATTGATAGTTCTGAACTCTAGTCTATTATTGATAGTTCTGAACTCTAGTCTATCATTGATAGTTCTGAACTCTAGTCTATTATTGATAGTTGTGAACTCTAGTCTATCATTGATAGTTCTGAACTCTAGTCTATCATTGATAGTTCTGAACTCTAGTCTATCATTGATAGTTCTGAACTCTAGTCTATCATTGATAATTCTGAACTCTAGTCTAGCAACATTTCTGTTGAGGTATATACTGCCAGTGTATATTGTGAAGATAGATACTGGTACTTTCAGTGGCTGCATCCAGCTAAGTACTTTTTTTTGAGTCAGTGGGTGGGGATCAGAGTACTGAATCAGTAATGTGTACCATTATAAAGACCTATATACCATAGCAGTCAGGTGGAATAGACAGCTTATTTTTCACAGCCTGTGGCTGTTTAATATTTCACAGAACTGGTCATAATAAGAGAGAAAGAATTTCCAAGACATTAACAGAAACAGGTTCTATGCTTTTGTAGTCAATTCTCGTGGGTATATTGGACTCTGGTCAAATTTGCGTTTTATTGGAAAACAGCTTATTAAAGCTATAAAGCTATTCATTATATGGAGACAAATTAAGGCGTAGGTGCAGGCTTTTCCAGGAAAGGGTACCATATGGTTGTAAACATAAAAGTGGGGAATACGTCCCAAGAAATGATTATAGTTCTGAAATATTTGAGAGAAAATATTACTCTAGATGAAAACATTGACACTATTTAATCCTGGGGAATACCTGAAATGTGACCAATACATTCTCTGTCTGAGGTAAGAAAATTTTTCTACATTTTCCATTTCTTCTCACCAAAAGAGGGCACAAAGGATCTTTTTCAGGAAGTTCATTAGCAGACAGTTTCAGTCCTCTGTGGTCATAAATATACCTATATGTTGTTCAAGCTGGCAGCTGGTCCTATGTAAGTCAACCAAACTCTGCCATTTTCAACAGACTCGAAGGCAAAATCAATACACCAATTACTATTACAGACTATGACAGAAAGCCTTCTGTCTGCTTTTTTGCAATGATATTATGTTTTTGTTCCCCTGCTGCTATGACAAAAGTGCACAGAAATAGTATGTGTCCATCAGTCCCAGCAAAAGCTTGTGAACACTCTGGCATCTACACTTTTTTGAAAATTTCTACCAGCTGGCTATGAAGCTTTATCTCAACAAGAGCTTGAATACATTCATTGATAAGCACATTTAACTTGTATTTCTAAGAGTTGTACCATTACAGGGTTATGGTCCTTATCAAAAATTAGACTAGGTATCCCACTGGCTTGTGAACACTCTTGTATTCACATTTTTGGTTTAATTGATTTCAGTAATATTTGCCACAAAGCTTCACCTCAACAAAGTCTCAGATGAGTTCAGTGATGAGTAGACTTTGACTATTTCTTACATAGTTCTGGCTGTTGATCAACTTTTAGAATAAGCATTTTTTTTTATAAACATTTTTATGAATTGTGAAAACTCTAGCATTCACATCTTTTGTTTGCTTCCAATCATATTTTGTGCGAAGCTTTACATGATCACGGTATCAGACAAGTTCGATAACAACCAGATTTTGACCATTTTTTAAAATTTATTTTAACAGAGTTATACCCCATTAATAACTTAGAATAAACATCCCACTTGCATATGAACACTCTAGCATTCACTTTATTTTTGGTTCAGTTTAACTAAATTTGCCATGAAATTTAATTTTTGGAAAGGTCTCAGACGAGTTCACTGATAATCAGATTTTGATGTTATTTTATGGAGTTACAACCCTTGAATGATTTAGAATAAGCATCTAACTGTGTTTTGAGCAATCTAGTATTCATATTTTTGGTTTGATTTCAAACAAATTTGCTGTGAAGCTGCAGTTTAAAATGGTCTAAGGTTAGTTTGATGATAGACAGATTTTGATGATATTTTACCAAGTTATGGCCCTTGAATAACTTAGAGTACATATCCCTTTGGCATGTGAATACTAGCATTCACTTTTTTGTTTGATTTCAACCAGATATTCCAATACAGTTTTCTGCGTTTCAGATGAGTTCAATGCCTACCAGATTTTTACCATATTTTACAGAGTTATAACCCTTGATTATCTTACAATATCCTAGTGACTTGTGAAAACTGTACAATTCATAATTTTTTATTTTATTCAGATTAGGTGTGAAGCTTCATATTCACAAGATGAAGATGACAACAATTACAAGAAAGATTTTGCCCATATTGTGCTAAGTTGTTGCTGACTCCGTTCAGAGTACTTGGTTCTTTTGGCAGGTGATAGCAGGGGACAGTGGCATGTTAATAGCCACTTTTTGTTTTATATTGTCTTGAGATTCAAAGAAATTCATCATCATACTCCCTCTATAGTTACTTAGTTAGCAGTTGTAATTTAATATGGACATCTAAATGATATTATTTTTCTTGAAAAAAAAGAGTACGATATGTTTTAAGGATTTTATATGTTACCTTTATCTTCTTTTTATGTTTGGTTTTGTGGGATTTAATGCCATTTTTCAGCACATGATAGGCTATTCATGGCGGCAAGTATATTTGGTGGACGAAGAACCTGGGAAGACCCCAGGAAGAACCACTGACTCATGGGAAGCTACTGACAAGCTTTCTCACATACCAATGTTGGTTGAGCCAAGACTCAACCACATGGGGAAAGAGGTGAGATGTGAGTGTTCTCTAATGGCGAGTGCCTTATACCACTCAGCCACCCAGGGCCCCTTTTTTATGTACCTTTTACAGAATTTTAACATTTTTACTTTATAGTTTACCTTGTACCACATATTTACATTTATTTGAAAGGGTTTATCTTCCTGAAGTTTTTGTGGAATTCTTCATTTTTACAGTTTTCAAACTTTATCTTTAGTTGGCACCATATAGCCACCATTGTGCTGGGGTGCCATAAAATGCTACTACATACACAGAGATTAAAAAACTGTTCAATTACTGTCAATTCTCGTGTATAAGCCGGGTCCAAATGCAAAAATATAGACCCTAATCTGCTGTCACATAATGGTCTGTGAGATCAGGGTCTATGTTGTTTGTTCTACTGATTAGTCCTTACAAACTGCATAGACCCAGATCTGCCGGCATATTATGCAACAGCAGATCTGGGTCTCTGCAGTTTGTAGTTGGTATCAGTTTATACACGAGTATATACGGTATGTCAAGTACATCTGACATTTGAAATGAACCAGTGCTGATTAGACTTGTTCATATGTTGGATGTGTAAACTTGCTATCTAATAATCTAAAAAAAAAGTCAATATATGAAACATATCTGATTATTATGAACAATAGAGTTTTGTTAGTGAAAGAAGACATCAGATACAAAGAAAACAGATTTTTTGTATGAAAATATTTTGATAGCTGCAAGCTTTCACAAAGTAATTGAACTGTTTGGAGGAAAATAGCTGAGGCTGAGAGATACCTAGTGTTGTATATAACCCATAAGAGATTGGCTTGCCTGTGATTTATGAGACAATTTCATCTTCTCATTGTCTAGGTTGTAGATTCTTAGTTTCTTTGTATCAACCCTTTTAATGCTAAAGTAAAATGTAGATTGTTTAGTTTTTTCCTACTTTGTAGAAATCGAATTATCTTTAATAGGTGAATAAAAACTTGTGATGGTAAAGACACTAGATAACAGAATCACAGTATTCACTTTTAATATTCTTTGAGAATGACTTTGATTTGATGGTAATTTATTATTCGGGTAGTGGGTACATATGCCATTGAAAAAAACTTTTAGATAGGAGTTCTCCATGCCTTTTTTCCAGTATGTCAGTTTTGCCTCCTGTAACAATAAGATATAATTCAGAACAATTGGCTGGAAAAATTAATTCAGTAGTCAATGATAAACAAAGATTTTGGTTTCATGGGGAGTGACCATTAACGATAATCACTCTCAGCAAAAAAATAATGAAGAAAAAAACCCAACAAAAAACAAACAAAAAAATCAACATTTAACGTTTCCAAAAGATGATGATTCACTTTAAGTTTTGTCTTTTGATGCAACACATTTATTGAAGATTCTTACATGTTATCAAAGTAAACGTGTGTGAGTGTGTAGATAGTCTAAAAGTTAAATATTACTTGTTTTAGACTATTAAATGATATCAGCTAAAGGTTAGAATACTGGCATTGTCACAAGACATGGGCAAAAATCCACTACAAGTTCTTTTCACCTATGGCAGCCTGTGATAAAATTTTCTCGTTTCTCATCAATTCTACATAAACAAAAATATGTCATCAGCAAGCCAATGAAAAATGCTTTTATACATCAATGGAAGTAACCATTTGTGAATCGATAATTGATAGTGTTTGGAAGAGAATGTCTGATTGACTCGATCATTCAGCATGAAAGGTTATGTTAGGACAACCTTCCGATAAAATTTTATTTGGGCTTGCAGTGATTGGTTGAGCAGGTTTATGCATATTCATGAGAAATGAGAAAATCTCCTCGCAGGCAGCCATGGGTGGAAAGATAGTGTTGGGATTTTTGCCGATTGCTTGCAATCATGGAATACTGGCAGGTCAGTAGAATTACGAATAAAAGTTACTGAATTAAAAATGTTGAAAATGAAAACTCCCTAATCATGTGCAGAATATTTGTAGCTTGAAAAGTATAGTTTTCAGATTCCACTTGTCCAAGGGACTCTCAAAAATATAAATTGAAACTGTGATATATCAATAATACCATCAGGGTTCTCCCCAAGATTTTCTGAAGTCTTGTCGCATGAAGCCAGTTAAGAAAATGCAGTCAGTGGCTGCTGTCATCTTACAAGTCTCTTTATATATATCTATATATATATATATATATATATATATATATATATATATATATATATATATATAAAATTAAAATGCATAGTTATTACAAAAATGACTTCAAACATTTTTAAAGTCATGACCATCAAGAAAAAAAAATACTTATTAAAAATGAAAGAAAGTATTACTGTAGAACAAATTCAGTATTATATTTTTTAAAGTTTTGATTGCAAAATTATTTTTTTTTAGTATCTTCTCACATGCAAGTGTGTGTGTGTGGCTAGTACATGTAGGCATACTTTTTTCAAAGGAATGATTTCTTATTTATTGGTGCGCATCATAGATGCAAAAAAATATTTAGGTTTGGCTAGGCTAATTCTGCTTCAAGTTATTCTTTACTTTGTTTTGCAACAAATATTAGCTGTCATTGCTCTGTCTACTTCATGTTTGCGTATGTTTGCATAATCCTTTTTAAGTAGGAAAATTTCTTAATATTGGGAGTCTTTCTAATCAGCTTTCAATAATTATTTGTCAGACTTTAAATACATTCCTCTTCTGTTTCGTTTAGTACCACAGTTTGAAAAACTGATGAAAAAAGTAGAGTGATTTAGCGCATTTGTCTTCAAATTTAGGCATCAGCTGCTCTGCATTATAACTATTCTAAGTATATTGTCCAGTCTATTCTCAATTCACATCCCAAAAATAGGCAACTTGTCATTTCAAATTCCTTTATATGTTTCTGTCTCTGACATATTTCTGACATTAGTTTGAACTAAACTTGTTAATTATTTTAAAACGCAATTTTGTACCTGTGGCTTGATATTTTGATTAGGGAATAGGCTGATGAATATTTCTATTTATAGCAGACAAAAATATGCTAACTTAAAAGTAGTGGAGTTTTGGACGCCAAAAACTGAATGCTAATACTTTGATTAGAGGGTCTGCACCAGTTGCTTCACAGAATGAGTTACTACATGATCATTCTTTATTCGTGATTCTGTGTTGTATTTTTGTTGTTTGCAGAGACAAAATGTATGTTACATGGTGTGTTAATTGTTTCTTCTGCCAGTTAAAAATGTACTGCAAAAAGTCAGTAATAAGGAACAATCATGAGGTAATTGGTTCCATGTTGCAATATAATGCAGACCCATTATCATATTAACAGCTACAGTTTAAGCCAGTGGTTCCCAACCTTTTTTTTACTGTGACCCTAAATTGGCTACCAACAGGACCTCCTGACCCTTTTGGGGCACTTTTCAGCATTAAAAAAAGGGGAATTTTTTTTTTTCTGATGATCCTTCGTGACCCTACTGAGGAACCCCCGTGACCCTGATTTGGGTTGTGACCTGAGGTTGGGAACCGCTGGTTTAAACAGACCAATTCATGGATCTAGCCATCCAGGCACTTGGCCACATTCCAGAGTACTCTGTATCTAATAACTCCAATAAAATAACTGGTGAAAACAACAGCTTTGTTGAATCCTCGTAGTGATACTACAGATACCAGATGTAATATTGTTAATAACATATATTAAAATAATGAAAATCTTTCATTTTTAGCAAAAAGATTCCTTTTTTGCAGAGGGGGGGGGATGGGTTAGACCCTTTTGATATTTGTAACTTTAAAAAAGTATATAGCTGATTGTTTGAGACAAGGTTAGTAGCTCGAAAAATGTTCATTTTCATGTAGCCTTTCAAATATGGTAATGCTTTCCAATGGTATTTGTGTCAGCACTAACAGCTTCAAAAGCATTTTCATTTTAGTTTTTTTCCAATGAACCATTGTACCTGTTCTATATTTTTGATAAATGAAGGCTCAGAATTTTAAAAAAATAAAATAAATCATGATTTGTAAGCAAGTCAGACATATCAGGGGTTACCACCATCTGAAGCCATTGCTACTTACCATTGCAACACTGATATGCCCAAACAATGGTACTGTATATACTTGCTTATAAGTCAGATCCAACTGCAAACTGCATAGACTCTGATCGGCTTTGCATAATGCGTTGGCAGATCAGGGTCTACGCAATTTGTTAGCAGTAATCAGTAGAACAAATGAGACACCCTAATACGCTGATGCATTATGTCATGGCAGATCAGGGCCTATGTTTTTTTTTTAGTTGGACCTGACTTGTAAGTGAGTATAGACAGTATTTAAGCAGATGTATTGCTAAGTAATGAATTGTTTCATACTAAACATGTCCACATCTTAAACCCCCACCTCCCTGCCCTGTACACACACACACACACACACATACACACACACACACACACACACACACACACACACACACACACACACACACACACACACACCACGAGGATAAAGAGGAATTTTTAATATTTTAAGGAAATACAATCTGTCTGGTCTGGTGTCAGTATAATTCAGCAGCATCTTGGATGACTGAGGTAAACTTGAAGCATATAAACTTTATATAATAATAGAAGCCCAGGGTGTTATATTTTTTGGAGAGTAATAGTAATTTCTTGGTACATACATATCTTTATATAATTTATTTGAAGCTCATAAGCATAAATTACAGGACAGTTGTAATTGTTTGTGGGCTTCATAGATCAAGAAAAGATTTTTTAGAAAACAGTGTACATTTAACATCACATGTAAGATGAAATTGAATATGTACAAATATTTATGCTTGTCAAAAAGAGGACCGAGATGATGCTTGACAGCATGAGCTCACATCGCTGACATGTTGTAATTAAAATATACAATAGACTCATGCTGAAAAATGATGTTAAACTCATAACAACAACGATACCCTCAAAGTGCATTTAACAGTGCTACAAAATTTGGTTTCTTTTTTGCAAAGTTAAAATGGAAGACAGAGAACAAAAATTATCTTTAAAATAAAACAGATCTTATCGCTGACCTCAGTTTTTTATTTTAAAAAAAAGCTAATGATATAAAATAGGACATTGAAATAAAAAATTGCACCATCATTGTTTTAACTTCGAGAGCCAAGTATTACTTAGACATTTTGAAATAAATGAAGCATTTAATATAAACTCTTTATTGATTTCACAGCTAATTAATTTGTATTGATTTTTCCTTTTTCCACATTACTGATTACATGTATCATGTGTATTTTGTCATTACAGTATTTACAAGCTAGGTATAGCTTAAAATATTTAGTGTGCTTCTGATATGGCTAAAACATTTTTGTGTACTTTAAGTAAAAACTACTAAGTGGGAGGGTCATGTTTAACGACAGTTTATTTATTTATTTATTGTCATATACTGTATGCCTGACTAAAATTGATTTGATTTGGATGGAAAAAACAGATGGATTCTTTTCTTCATAGCATGATTTTGCTTCGATAGGCACAGGCCTTTGAAATTTTATTAATAGAATCTGAAGACATTTGAATATATGAGAAAAACATTTTACATGTGTGTGTGTGTGTATATATATATATATATATATATATATATATATATATATATATATATATATATATATACACGTATGTATGTATGTATATGTGTGTGTGTGTGTGTGTATATATATATATATGTATCTCCAGGGTCCACTCTGGATAAATTTTGGGCAAAGTGACTTCACTATCCCACCAGAAGAGGACGAAGTTACTTCTATAAAGGATATCTCTGATCATAAGCCCACCCATAATTTTGTGACAAAATTATTGGGTTGGTCCCTTTGTCTTGTCATGGGATAACAAGGCTCAAAATTTCCACTTGTCTGTTCGTAATTATGAGTGACAGGTGAGGAAGGGTTTGCCCGACCAGACGAGTGCAATAAAAATGGGCAAATTTTTTTTCTCTAACAAGTGGCGATTCAGCCTTTAATCAGCAGTAATCTTGGCAGATATAAAATAATCGATGGACATGATGCTGTTCATTACCATTTGCTTGCAAGCATATCCATTTCTAACGAGTCTCTATCAGTGAGATACATAACAATCAAATGTTATAACTGAATCATTTGATGTCATTTATCATAAATCAAATCTACATAAACATCTTATACACCAGGAATACTCTCATCATTTCCTATGTTTAGAGTAGACATGTTCAAATTAAGCGACTGTCAGGTTACCAATCACTTTACTCTTACTGCATTTAATCTGGAAATCAAGTGAGGGTACTAGACAATATGGACTGGTTTGCAAATGTGGTTCTTTCTATCGATTAAAACAGCAGATTCTCACATGCATTCATCTAAAGATATCATCAGTCAACAATAATCGTCTTAAGAGAAGGCATGTTGGACATTCACAAGTTTCTCAGTGGTAGGCAGGGAGATAAAAGAATGAAAACAAAAAGAAAGGCTAAAACAACAGATAAAGCAGTATCATTCTTCAAAATGTAAGAGAAATATTCAATAGGCATGGCTTGCCAAATTTGATTGGCTGGAGTATGAAGACTGAAGAGGAGTTCAGCCTGCTCTTTTGTCGTGTTTTTCTTGCATATATCCACCAATATCAGACTTAAAATCATTCTTAGTAGTGGCTTTAAAAGGTGAGGAAAGAATCATTCAATTTACATGATAGAAGTTGTAACATATTCAAGGTGTAGAGCATGAGAAGGCATTAGAAAAGTCTATGTGTACATAACTGCCAAGTCATTGGAAAAAGTATCATACTGAAGTTTATATTTACAGTCTTCTTAATTATATGTAAGTGTAGGACAAATAAAATTTCTGCAAGATGAATAAAAAGGGCAAGTAGGTAAATGAAAATAGTTTGAGCCCTGAATCAATACTGTACTATACATAGCTTTATGAATAAATATGCTTAATACCATTTACTTATCCATAATGTCTTTTTTCCTCTATCACCTAATTACTTTGTGTATATGCTTTTCATATACCTGGTCCCATATTTTGGCAAACAGATATAGAATCTTGGCATCTCAGAACAATGGGATTCAGTCAGGCAACGAGAATTGATACCTTGTGGCTTCATTTGTTAATGTTCAGGTTGACATTAGATCTGGCCATTCCATCATAAAACTATAATGGACTCCAAACCTTACTAAGAAATGTTCCAACCAATCAGAAGATGGCATTGGTTCATTTTAAGAAAGATTTTCCAGTTGGAGGAACATTTATTACTCAAAACACTGAGTCAAGTTTTAATATGACTGAGAGGTCTGGGATAATGTAAACAGTATCAGAATGTTTTTTTTGGTCTCGAGTGAATTGGCTTCTTGGGAGACAGGATAGCACAAGTAAAAGGGCCATCTTGTTTCTGATTGTCCTTGAAGGGATATCCACAAATGTGAAGCAGAACACTTGAAGAAAGACAAATGAATATCACATACGTTGTTATATTAAAAATGTGCATGATAAAATTAACATCTTACTACTTTATAGTATGCAGAATTTGTAGAAAGTCATCAGTCTGCTCTCTGTATGATATTACTTGATAGAACTTTCAGAAACAAGTCTTCATGCGGCAAAGCATCCATTTTTAAGACTCACTGGCGGGACATGTTTTTTTTCCAGGATAATTATTGCCTTGTTAACATATCTTTTTATAAAAAGGAAATCATGTATCCTGGGGATACCTAAGTATTCCGTATGATTGAAAAGTGTGGATAACTGGTGATTAACTGTATAACTTTTGGAAAGTCGTCTATTGGATGTATCTGCAGTTATTGGCATTTGTGCATTTATAGCTGCAGAATTTGGCATGCTGTATGGTAGTGTGATGACAAGAAACAAAGAGGGCGGGGTAAAGTAATTGTGTTAGAATGCTATCTATATCTGTCATGGATATCTGCCAGGGAATTCCATGCAGTAGTAATGCAATGGTACTAATATCCAGCTGACAACCTGGAAAGTACAAAACCCTGAACAAGAACAGGCTCAGCATCCATATCACTACAGACAAGTCACTTATAATGAAACAATGGCAGGTCCAGGTGATACAGTATTCTACCAATTCTATGACTTTTTCCGTTAAGTTAGGATCATAGCCTGCCGTGTACTGTAATATATACATGCAAAGTCAAACAACCAAAACCTAATCACAGTTATGCTTGGTGTCTGATGTAGCATGAACTCGTTTGCTCTGAGAGAAGTTTAGAGTTCACACCCAAGATGATGTATATGAATATAATCCTTCATTTCTTCTAAGTGAGTCCAAAGAAGTCTAATTGTGCATGACTTTCGTATTGCTAGTTAGTGAGATATCAAGAGGAATTTGTTTGGGATTGGCTGTTTATTCATGGTATGTGCAGAGGGGGATAAATGTGACTTTCTTTTTTGCTTTTCAGCCTACTGGCCTCCATTTGGATAAATTTCAATCTGATTCTAATTTGTGCAAAGCTTAACCTTCTGTGTGCTACCTTGACCAAACTCGTTTATATCTTTTGAGAGGAAAACTAAAATCTGGACCTGAGATCGGAATCTGTTTGTGGCAGTTTTTTTACTCTGAAAACTGGGTCTCGCAAATTCAGCCTTATTAGCTACAACATTTTTAAGATACAGAGAATCTACATTACTTGATACTGTTTTAAAGCTTGGTCTTTGCTCTTTCAGGGGTTGTTCGAGAATGTGCAATTGCAGGATTCACATTATTTCAAAAAGATTGTGCCGAAAAATCAGCTGCATATGTAAATATCATGCATTATATTTTCAAGCCCTACTTTTATTTCTTCATCAGGTGATCCTATATTCAGAAAATTACTCTTTCTTTCTTTCTTTTTCTTTTGTTTTATTTTTTCAGAGGGGTTGGGGATTTCCATCTAAATTTTCAGTTGTAGAATAGACCCAGCTGATTTCTCTTGGATCTTACATGTGGTTCCTTGATAAATGCTAGTGGCATAACAACAGCTGGAAGAAGGCTACCACCCCATGCCATGTAAAGTTATTGTTAGGTTTGAATGTGGTAATGTAGAGGAATAGAAGTTACAGTCCATTTTCACTGTTGCACTTAGAGTGAGCCCAGAGAACATTCTTCCACCCCAAATTGCCAGTGTCCCCCTAAATTTAACAAATCCCCATATTTTGATCATTATAAGGGGATACAGGTTTATAAAATGTCCCCCTGACAGCTCATCCAAGGTGCATTCACTGCACTTTTATAACAGTCATGGGCCATTGGGTCAGATTGTAAGGGCAACTTACTTTGTATGCACTTTTATCCTCTGTCAAAGCTGTCTTTATCTTTGGATGGATGGATGGGGATCCCCATTATGTATAGAGTTTGACCTAGTCTTGCCCTGTCACTTTCATATCTTAATTCTAACTTTCCCATCAGATTTTTTCCCCACCCCACCCCATCCCCACCCCCAATCCTTTTATAAAAGTTTAAGGAATAAAGTCCACATTTAAAGGCAACCGGGAAGGAAATCAGTAGCAGTAGCAGGTACATATAATTTTCATGGTATTTTTTCGCACGTCAGTCTACTAACTTGCAGTATTTTCAGATACCAGAGACATTTTGAAAAGAAAATTCGTTAGTAGATGCAGGATAATCAGTTCAATAAATGTAAATTTCGATCATGAAAAAATCTGCACTTTTGCATTATCCATCTGCATATCCACAACTGTGACTAAAAGTCAGTATGATGCAGAAAATTCTTTGCTTGTGGACAGCCTGTATTATGGTCATCTCAGTCACCCTGTGTAGATCATAGCCTCCACCCCACCCACTCTTTCATCATACTCCCAAAAGATACATCCCTTATAATATCCTTGATGGTCATCCTGAAAATGTTGCATATAGAGGCAGTTCAGACTGTTAAGCTGAATGGGGCAGTTTTTATATCTGGATATTTTAAGGTGATCTCTCATTTGGCTGAGGTGAAAACTCTGTCTTTATCTGTCATGAAATTGTCAAGTGTATTGGACCATTTTATGAAGTATTGACCATATCATGCGCTTGAGTAATGTTTTTAAGATATTTTTAAAGGTTTACTTGTTTAATAACTCCAAACTTTTCTGTAGATTATTTAAGAATAGTGTCTTTCATTTAATTTAAAAAATGTGTGATGTATGGAAAAAAGTGAGTCATTCACCACATCGATTGAGGCAGTCCTTGTAAGGGAGGCAAAAAAACAATAGTTAGTCATGAAAAACCTACCAATATTGTATGATGGTCCTGAAAATGGTGCATTTTTAAAGGCAGTCCCAACTGATAAGCTGTGTGCCTCCAGTACAGTGCTATTTATTATGTTGTAAGTAAAAACAAGTTAGCAAACAATATGTTTACCTAGCTCATAGATAAATATCCTTCCAGTAATTGTGAAGAGTAGTTGTGCTAGTGGTAACAGCATGTATGTAAATATTAGCACAAATATTAGTTGCTTAAAGCTTCCCAGAGACTGAAGATGGTGAGTCTGCTTTTCAACACTACCACTATCTATGATTGAATTTCAGCATATCTGTGCCTACAATTTGATAGAATAACAACTTAAGACCTAGAGGTGTGATGTAGCTAGTTCTTATCAACACTCACTATCCAAGAATTAACTGGGCTGAATTAGCTTGTCATATTTCTTTCATCTAGATTAAAATTTGTATTTGACTTGATTCACACTGTTTTGTGTGGAGTATTTGTAAAGATACATATATCAGTGTGACAGTAATCCAGAGCCGGATTTGAGGGGGTCGGTTATCATTGTAAACTTTTAAGTAAAAAACCGATAAAAGTTAGCTGTATTAAGCAAAAACATTATTCAATTGAACCCAATACTGGATCCGCCTTTATCGACATATATGAGGGAAGGTCAGTTATTTTTCTTGAAAAGTATGTGTGGTTGTACATTGATGCAATTTTCTTTATCTTTGTAAGGTCTAGAGAGATTGGCAGCTGATGTCAGATGCTTGGTCAAGTCAAGATTGAGTGATAGAGAGGAATATAGTTGATGTGTGGATTCAATTTAATCATTAGAATGGATTCCATGCAGATTCTCAAGACAGGATGGATATTTATCAGCTTCTACACAGTGCAAGGTAAAAATAATTTTTTTTTTAATAATTAAGGGGATGATAGAGTTCATAGAATTGATACAGATTCTGCCATCATCTGAGTAATTTCATTCTTTAAATTACATTTTGTTTGTTGGTGCCCATTTTCATTATTAATGCAAACCAAAAATTTTGAAGTTTAATAGCAGTAATACAATACCTGATATTTTTACATTTCTATATCTTTTCCTGGTGTTAGTTTCCAGTCCAAGGGGAATATTCCCATATCCAATCAGTAATTGGCAGTCTGGAGCAAAAAAAACCAGCAGCATCCCAGTCTGATTCCTTAGCTATTTATTTTCATTTGGAATATCATCATTCTTTTCCTTGGACTTCATGTAGTTCTCATGTGTCTCTGGGTCTCAGGATGCTCAGTGTTTTTCATCATCTAAGTATTTTGATGCATCTACTCAATTATCTTTCTTTTGTTGTAATTAATATTTTCATCCCAGTCCTTGCATAATTTTCATTTATTTGTGTCCTTTTTTTCGTTAAATTTGAGGGTTTCGAGTACCGTGCAAGTGAAGCAATGCTCCTTATTATTTTTATTTCTCTCTTAGGAACTGGTGTTAGCATAAGTATTACCCAACCAATTCATGTTCTTGTTGATCGGTTTATTGTTTGGATTTCCTCTCAGCCTTTCAATATGCCTCAAGACCTGGGTAAATATGGTTGTAAAATGGCTGCTTGTGACACGCACCCCACACTGAGACAGATGTCCCTATTTTTGCCTTTGGCCTGACAAAGTGTGGGGCTTAGCAGAAAGTTGCTGCACCTATAGGGACAGGAAGAAATGTCCTGCTTCCACCTATTCATCACTGCAAGACCCCAGAGGGATCTAGGACAGTTCCTGATATAGGGAAGTCATCATAAGGGATCCTCTGCACTTTCCATTGGAGGAAAGTTGCCAACACATGTTAACAAGTTCTGCCACCTCGGCACAAGGGAACATGGTTTTTTTCTTGTTCAGGTAGATCTGTTTACAGATCAAGGAGAAATCATTTGTCAGACTCAAGTTCCCTGAATAGAGACTCCTCCATAAGGTCATCATCACCTGACAACCTTATCCGCTGACCAGTCACCAGGTGCCTGGTACCGTGCACAAGACATTAAGTGCCGTTCTCCAGGTAAAACTATTAGTACTGGTCACCCAGTGTCTGTCATCACTTGACTGAATCTCTTCTGCTGACCAGTCACCAGGTACCTGGTACTGCACACAAGACATTAAGTGCCGTTCCCCAGGTAAAACTAGTAGAGAGTAGTACCAGTCGCCATGTATCTGTCGCCTATCACTGGTTGAGGGAGGCAGTCGTCACTGTGGAGTCACCTTCTTTCAAGTCCCCCACTTCTCAACATCCTGGTAGGTGCCAGACTGGCTCTTTTTGCAGAGGCTTGGTCGGACCTCATGGATGATGCATGGGTCCTATCCACATATTGAAAATGGTATTGCTACTCATAGAAGGATGTTTACTGGCTTTGCTTCTGGGACCCTCCACCTCTTTCAGGAACACCCATTCAGTTCCACGAGTCCCAACTGGTATCCCTACTGGAAGAGGTGTGCACCCATGTAAGGAAGGGCTCAGTAGAGAGGGTAACAAACATCCAAAGTCTGGAATTTTATTCCTGAATCTTCCTAGTTGCAATCAAAGGGGGAAAGTTTTGACTTGTTATTGATCTTTCCCCATTGACAGGTTTCTTCTGGAAGAGTGTTTCAGGATTGAGAATGCCATCAGTTGAGAATGCCATCAGGTTGAATGACTGGGCGGTCTCCAGAAATCTTTATAATGCCTCTCTTCACATTCCCATATTTCCAGCCCACAGGAAATTCCTGTGGTTTTGTCTGGTACAGGAAATCTAGCTTTGGGCTATTCCTTTCAGCCAACCTTCTACTTCAGAGCTTTCACCAGGATGGTGGGTGTAATAGCGGTTCATTTAAGGTCCTTAGGGGTCCCCATATCCAGTATTTCATGGCTGGTTGATGCACAACTTTCTCAGACATGCCATTCTGAGGGACCTATCTCTCTGTTGGGAGACAACGACTCTTCTAAACCTAATCTCCAACCAGGAGAAGTCAGATCTGATTCCTTTTCAGAATTTAATGATGTGGGGATCAATTTTCTCACATGTCAAGGGACCATCTGTGCCCCCCCCCCCCCAATCTCACAAATACTATCTCTGATAGCAAGACTGGGTGGGAAGTCTTCATGGTCTTGTCTCTACCTCTTTCTTTTGATGACTCAGAATGCAGTAGCTTATTTAGTGCACCTAGGAAGGTTTCATATGTGGCCTCTCCAGTTCTTGCTTCTAGAAAATGGGAGACCACGCAAGGACCCCCAGCCCATTCAGATCCCCTCAGGATCCAAATTTTGTCACCAATAAAGTTACTGGAGTCCTCAACAATGATGTCTTAGATTCAATCTGGGGTGCTCACCTAGATCCCAGAAGGGTAGTACTGCAGGGCTTGTGGTCTCGGGAAGAATCTTCCTTTCATATCAACAATCTATAGAAATGGAGGCTTTTTTTCTAGCACTTCTAGGGTGCATCAACCGCATAAGACATCACTGCGTTGTGGTTGCTACATACATCACATCAGTCATAGCGTACCTCAGACATCTTGGGGCACTCAAGACCCTTCTCTCTGGAACTGCCTCCTTGGGACAGCTTCTTTGGAGATCACTTTCAGAGTCTGCCACGTTCCAGGCAGGAGGAAAACTCTGGCGGACAACCTGTCCAGACAGGGACGAGTAATCCTCATGGAATGGTCTCTGCACCAGATGGTAGCTGAGACACATTTTAATCTTTGTGGAAGGCCAATTGTAGATTTGTTCCCAACAAAGTTGAGCTCCCACTTTGTCTCTCCCATTCTTGATCAGAGGGCATAGGTAGCAGATGCCTTCAGTCTAAAGTGGGATCAATTCTATGCCTATGCCTTTCCACCTTTCAGAATAATCCCTCTGGGTCTTCACAGAGTTGGGACTTCCAAGTCATGACTCGTTTTGATAGTTCCCTATGGCCCAAACAATTGTGTTTCTATGATCTTCTTGACCTGTTGGTCAATACCCCCAGAGAATTAGCACTGAGGAGGGATATACTGTTGTAGCACAGAAGGTCCCTTTTGCACAACACTTAACAAATTCTCCACCGTCACGCCTGGCTCATATCAAACAATCTATCCACCAAATTCAGTTTTCGAACAAGGTTGCATAGACAGTTGATTTCAGTGTTTACAATTCCAAGTAGAGGATTATCTGTAATTGGTGCAGTAAGAAATACATTGATGCTATGTGCCCCCTTTTAACTGCAATTTGCAGATTTTCTTTTTTTTTTCTCAGAAAATAAAGACTGCTCAGTATCCACCATTAAGAGCTATAGGGAGTCCTCTCTAACATTCTGAAGTTCTTTATGGGCTCCCCTATAGGGTCAGACCCACATTGTTCAGAACTGGTCAGGTACTTTGAGATCCAGAGAACAGACTCTTGTTAATGCTGAGGTGGAACCTCTCATTTCATTGGTTGTTATCTAAACCTTCTAAACATTTGAGTTAAGCTTCCTTCGAGAACCTTTATCTCCCTTGCATTGGTGAGGAGAAGTAGTGATATTCATACCTTGCCATGGAAAAGGGTTGTTTACAGTTCAGTAATAACTATATTTGGACTCTCCTCTATGCCAACTTGCAATTTCTGACCAAGAATCAGCTACCTTTGGTAGCTCCTGATCCTATTGAAATCCCCAGCCTCAGTTGTATCTCTGCTGCATATGATCAAGATCGATTTCTTTGCCTATTTTGAGCTTTACCCCTGTTTTTCTCAATCAAAAGAGAAAAGATAGGGTTGGAACCATCTTTTTCTCCCTCTCAGTTGCCACTGATATTTCAGCAGCCATCATCTCAGGTGGGTGGTTCTATCAAAAGAGCTTATCAGTCTCTCACCAAGAGAGAGCTTTCTTTCATGAGAATCAAATCCCACGAGGTTAGGGCTATTGTTGTATCATGAACCTTCCTTAATCCATCTTCTTCAGATGATGTCATGAAAGCCACATTCTGGTGGTCTCAGTCTACTTTCTCCTGATTTTGCCTTTGATCAGTGTCACACTAGAGCAAAGACATTGATGCATTAGGCCTAATTGTGTCATCCCAACAAGTTGTCAAGCCATTCTCCAGTCTGCAGTGGGGCACCCACCTGACAGCAAACGTTAAGTTCATGTTGACATCTTGGCGTTATCAGCCTCCCACCAGGTTGGCTAAGTCAGCAATGTAATAATAGTAGGTATTGTATTACTGCTATAAAAATGTAGTTGGGAGGGGCTGGGGTGGGTGGTGGTGGTGGTGTAAGACTAATATTAATTATGTAATACGTACCTGCTATTAACAACTTTCCCTCCTCACTCCATGTTCCTTTCAATCTTGGTCCAAGTCAAAGAAGGATGATATTCCGAACAAACGGAAATAGCTTTGGACTCGAACTGGGGTCATATTGTTTTTAGCTCAACCGATCACAGACCAGAGAAACTTATGTGATGACCTGTTGTCTGTTGTCCATCAATTGAAGTCCATCATTTGTCATTCGATGTCCATTGTCCATCCGTCAGTTAGCACAAGTTTGTTATCACTACTGCTCCTAAACTACTTAAATGATTGACATGAAACTTTATACACACATTCATTGCATAATGTAGTTCATTCTAAATGAAAATGGTGCTGCTCAGACATCCAATATGATCGGCACAGTGGCCATCTTGAAAATCTTGTTATTGCTACTCCTCATATCAACATGGGACTTTCACTAAAAGACTTATGATGTCTACTTGGTCCTAAATGAAAATGGTGCCAATCTGATGACCAATATGGCCACAGTAGCAACCATCTTGAAAATCTTGTTGCTGCTCTTCCTGAATGGAAAGTCATATTAAGATGGGGTTTTCACCACAAGACTTCTTATGATGTCTAGAAGGTCCTAAATAAAACTGGTGACACTCAGACATCCAATATGGTCACCACAGCAGCCATCTTAAAAATCTTCTGATTGCTTCTCTTCCTGAATGGAAAGTCATATTAACATGGGGTTTTCAATGAAAGACTTTTTCTAATGTCTAGTTGGTCCCAAATGAAATGGCACTGATCTGACCTCTAATATGACCACCACAGAGGCCATATTAAAAATCTTATTGCTAGATGGACGGTCATATCGACACGTGGTTTACACCAAAAGACTTTTTGTGATGTCTAGTCAGACCTAAATGAAAATGATGCCAGATTAGTATCCAATATGGCTGCCAATGGAAATTTGTATCAACATGGGGTTTCCACGAGAAGACTCCGTATGAAATGTAGTTGCTTCTAAATTAAAATGGAGCCAGTCTGACCTCTAATCAGGCTGTCACAATGGCCATCTAGCAAATCTTGTTATAGCTACTTCTCCTAGTTGGATGTTCATATTGGCATGGGGTTTTCACGAAAAGACTTATTGTTGTATCCAGTTGGACCTCAGTGACAATGATGCCGATGTTACTTCCAATACGGCCACCATGACTGCCATCTTGAAAATCTTGTTATAGCTACTCCTCAACAGAGGGTTATATTGACATGGGGTTTGCACCAGAAGACTTCTTGTGATATCTAGTTACTTCTAAATTAAAATGGTGCTGAGCTGACCTCCAGTATGGCCACCACAGTGGCCATCTTGAAAATCTTATTATTGCTATACCTCCTTGATGGATGTTCATATCAACATGGGGTTTTCATCAAAAGATTTCTTTTGAATTCTAGTTGGACCTAAATGAAAATGGCTCTGATCTGACCTACAATATGGCCACCATGGATGCTATCTTGAAAATCTTGTTATTGCAACTACTCCTCAATGGAAAGTCATATCAACATGGTGGTTTCCACTGGAAGACTTCTTATGATATCTAGTTGGTTCTAAATTAAAATGATGCCGATCTGATGTCCAATATGGCCACTATGGTGGCCATTTTCACATTTTTTTTATTGCTACTGCACCTATATGGATAGTCATATAGACATGGACTTCTCATGGTGTGTACATGGTCCTAAATGAAAATGGTGCTGTTCTGACAGCCAATATAGCCACCATGGCAGTCATCTTGAAAATCCTATAACTACTCTGGAGGAATGGATGGTCATATTCACATTGGGTATTTACCAAAGGACTTATGATTATGTCTAGTTGGTCCTAAATGAAAATGGTGCCCATCTTAAATCCAATATGGTTGCCACAGTGGCTAATTTAAAAATATTGTTATTGCTCACAAATATCAGAGATGGTTTCAACATTAAGCAGTTAAAAAGAAGAAATAGTCTTGTTTTGAATTCCTGGAAATTCTTTGCGGACAGTAGAGCATCAGTCCCTTCGAGAACTTATGTTTGTTTAAGACTCCTAGTTACTAATTGGAGGAGGAAATATTCACATTGGACTAGGGACTATCGCCAGGACAAGATATATAAACATAATAAAGATAAGTATTACATAATTAAAATGTATTTTAGCACATACCCACAACCCCCACCACCCACAAATCCCAAAATAAAAAAGCTATATATCCATTGAACTGTGATTCATCCATGGATGCAATCAGTGCAATATCCACAGATTCAAGTGCAATAATAATGTCACTTTCGTTGCAAAACCAAGAAAATGTTTGTGCAAGGAAGTAAAATATACAGCATTTAAGGACCATTTTAAATTCACTATACAAGGTATATATGTATGTATAGGGTTTTAACAGCACACCAGCACAGTTCTGGCTATTTTGTGCTGAATATGTTTAAATATCCCCAAAAAGGCATACAAAACAAAGATAAAGGTAAAAAAAGGTGAAATCCTTCAAATGCAAAGTAAAAGTTTTTATATCGATCACGCTCTTTTAAAATTCCAAGACCTTCTTAGCTGGAACATCATCACAGGACACATCCCAGGGCAAAAACAATGCATCCATTAGTTGCCTCTTACAACATGCAGGAGGATGTATTGGGCCTATTCTACCTCCCCAAACCTGTAGGAGGGCCACTGCACAAGGAGTAATAAACATGGCATGCATGCAGATAGCTGCTGGTACATTACAGTAACTATTGTCCTTCACTATAATGATGTTCGTGGAAGCCATAGAAAAGTGTACCATAGTTGAAGTGAGGGTAGGTAACTTGCTGAGTTGTAGTGTTACATTTGGATATGGTTGTCGACAAAACCATAAATACAGTGTATGTTATTAAATGTGCAACCACACTTGAATTCGTTCTTATTAGTCAATAGCAATATCAAGCAAAAGAAATAGCAATTGTAGAACTAGATTAAGCCATTTAAATGGGATTTTCATGACCATATATTTATTACCAGAGAGGTTGCAGTATACACTGTGGGGTTGTGTGGTTTTATAATCAGAGTCCACTTTATATGATGATGGATACAGATTTTGTTTTTTTTATTTTATCGGCACTTTTAACACATCATTGGTTATATCATGCCAAGTAAATGGGAGCTAATATACATGCCTTTCCCAACGAGACACTGAGGCAGGCAACCGATGCCGACCTGGGCGAGGTATCAAACTCCTGACCCTAGGATTATGAGCCCAACACTCTACAAACTGAGCTATTGCAGCTCACAGTGTACTGACATTGCTGTACATGTTTGTCTTTCCTGTGAGAGCATTAAAGATATAGTGATTCTTTCCTAAATGTCCTACTTGATGTGATAGGACTGCACCAGGTTATATTTTTTATTAACCTGTTTCCTGGTATCCAAAATGCACTTGACTCTGAACAGTGTAGACCCCATTCTGCCAATGCATAATATGCCAATAGGTAATGGTCTACACTGTGATTCTTCCAGGGTCCATGCTTGTGTGGCAATTCAGGCAAAATAGTTAAACCATTGCCTGTAATTTTGCTCAGATACATGGAAAAATCAGTTGTTTTTGCCTTTTCTCAAGTTAAAGTCTTCACCCCACCCTTTTCCAGCCATTGAATGCTTTCATATTCTGAGTACACCACTCCCTTGATAACTCACGAACCTGCTTATAATACAGGGTCAGCCGTGGATCACATTTTTTTTACTACCGACCCAGCTGTGTCCACGAGCATTTATGTGAGAACCTAATTAAGTGCCGACCATGTTTTGATCTGCGACTTGTGGAAATATTTGTTGTAATCTTACACTCAATTAAAAGCAGACCTGCTTTGTATTATAACGTTAATTATGTCTTTGTATCAAATCAAATAAAGGGTGTAAAATAATTTTAAAAAGTTAAAAGACATGCAAATCATACCAGAGTAAGAGTCACATTAGGGTCATGGTCGTGTGTCAGGTCAACTCGTTTAATTGATCATTGAAACACTGTTATAAATATTATTATGTAAGTAATATAATTTAACTATCTTAAATTAGTCTACTCATTCACAAATGAGTTCTAGAATTTGTAGTGAACTTAAAATGGCACACCGAGATTTCCTCAAGGATGAGAAGTTTCACTATTACTTGCAATGAAATCACGGCATCAGTATTTTACTAATAGAACAATAAAAAAAAGAATCCAGTTTCAATGTTGACAGTTGTTTCACGGAATAAATGTCCTTTGTTTTTGAAAAAAAAAGAATCTTGTTTCATTGTGAATCAACAACAACAACAAACAATGATGTAATACACAATGCTTTTGCATACATGTGATGGTCATTGAAATCTCTTGGAGTTAATGTTGTTAGCGATCTTTCAGAGGTTGGGCATCTTGAAATTAAAGATAATTTATATAACAAAGCAAACAACTTCATTAGAAAAACCTCTTTATTGACAGTTATTCCCAACGTGATTATAAAACAAGTAGTTAGCCATCAAACAGCCCCGTGACCCCCCCTTCCTCCCGGATTTTCTTGATGTCCAGTGGGGATGGCATCTCCTTCTTAATTTTTTTGAGCTTCCTTGGTAATTTGTGCCCTCACTTAGAGTGCGGCGTATGTTTTTGGACCCCATTGTGTGCGAATTATCAAGGGAGAGGTGTACAATATTAACTTTTGTGTATTTCTTTTGTTCAATGAGCAATGTAAAACAGTTTAAACATTGTATTTTGTGATTTTGATTAAGTGTTGTGTTAATTGAATAATTATTCATGCCTGCAATTTTATTGCAATCTCCGGCAGATAAAACATTTGTGAAGGTTGAAGAAGTAAGGGAAATTCCATGCATTTGTAGGCCAATTATGAACAAATTATTACTGTATGCAGGTTTATAGTCTGATCGCTGGTTAAAGTAAACAAGTTTATTTTGTATTTCATCCTGTAATAGTTGGAATAAAGGACTTGTACCATGATATCTGTGATAATAAGCCATTTTCAAGCTTACTATCTTTTGCAGTAAGAAAGTAATGCAGAAATTTAAAAAAAAATAAAAATAAAATTTTTGTCATTGACATTTTCAATAAGGCATTTCATTTGCTTTTATAGAATTTGACTTGAAAGTGTGGTAAAACAGCTGTTTTAAATGACTGTTGTAAACATTGTAAATTTCGATTGCTTTACACCCCCTCTTTTCTTTATTTTAATACAACTTCCGCCTAATCTGGCTGGAGAGAGGAGTCACTTTGCCCAATAATTTGAGTCCAGTGTGGACTCAGCTCTTCTGGCTTAATGTAATCAACAAAAACCCCAATTAGGTTCTGTGCATATATGGGCAGATCTGGGTCTGCACAATGTTAGCAGTTGGGTTCACTTTATTATATGAGTATATATGGTGGTATCTAGGAGAAAGTTTGTGAAGTGTCCTAAACTTTTGCATTAGCAGATGAGGCACTTTTTCATGATGGAGCACCTGTTAGTATACTTGCAACATTAGGATGTAATATGATGTGTATCATGAATGCCCTGTTAAGTGTACCAGTCCTAATTACAGCAGTAACAATCACAGTTAGGAAGATTACATCAAGAATATGATGCCTGCAAATGTCTCTTGGTGTCTGGCATCATGCTACACAATCATGTATAAAGATGTTGGTAAGTTTTACATCCTAATTATCACTGCAGTTGCTTTTAATGAACGTGAAGATCTTTACTGTTTGTGCATCTGGCAAAGACATTGTCTTAGTACAAGTTTTTATATGCCAATGCCCTACTTTACTTGCAAACCACACTAGCTCAATTGGTAGAGCATCAGACTCCCAATCTCAGGGTCACTTTTTTTATACCTGCACAGGCCAGCCCAGGTTGGCTTTCTCAGTGTGTCCTTGGGAAATGCACTTGGCTCCTATTTCCTGGGCATGGTATAGCCAGTATCATGTTGAAAGTGCAATTACAACCAACAAAAGCAAACAAACCTACTTTATTTTGTCTGAGAGTTTAGCCAAAGACTGTACTTAAGGGACCTTCATTTGTTTGTCTTAGTTATGTTTTTATATATATATATATATAAGACAGGGTTCATCTGCTGTGTAAAATTATGCCAGAGGTGTAGGGTTGGTCTTGTGAGTGATAGCCATCAAGATGAATTGTGAAGACCACATAGATTTTTCATTATTAATCATTAGTCTTGCCTCTTATGATAAGAAAATTTTATTTTTCCCCACCAGACATATTTTGTCCTCAATTGAAGGATGAAATATGGTTCCAGAAATGTATACTACAGTTGCATACAGTGCTATTGGTATATGTATATATGTGCATTAAATTACAAGTAGAGTCAGATGTGTGTGTAGCAACCACCTCTGCAAAATAAAGCATGTATTGGTCTATTAAGACAGGTGGTTGCTTAGTACCTGTTCATTTCCTCAAGAGTTATTTTAGATATCTTGAGAATGTGCTTATTCTAGGACATTTGATTGCTAAATTGATGTGACCTTTAAGGCAGGTTTGCCTAAATTTGAAAGATCTTACAATAGTGTACCATATATACTCACGTATGAGCTGATACCAACTGCAAACTGCATAGACCCAGATCTGCCGTCGCATAATTCGCCAGTGGATCTGGGTCTATGCAGTTTGTAAGGACTAATCAGTAGAACAAACAACATAGACCCTGATCTGCTAGTGCATTATGTGACGGCAGATCAGGGTCTGTGTTATTTGCATTTGGACCCAGGTTATACTTGAGTATATATGGTAAGTTTGCTTGTGTTTCTTGGTTGGCTGTTATTGATATCCTGAATATTACTTTCCTTTTATAAGACTTGCTTAAAATACTGCTGTTTTGAACAGTTTTACTGCACATAATGGAAGTTATAGACAAGGGAAGCTGAATCAGAAACTCCAGATTTATCCTTTTTTTTTTGGATGAAATCCCATGATATGCCATCATTTCTGAATTTGCTCCATCTAAAGTGAGATATGGTCTGAATCATTGAGATTGTTTGTGTGACTGACAGTCTTTTCTAAAGTTCAGATCACTTTTCTTTATATTTAAACTAATCTTAGCAGCAGGTGTCCCATTTACTAAGCCTCATTAATGCTACTGCTTCATTGCTTTGGTCTGGCAAATGAAAAAGTGTTGGCTTATGCTCAATTTCTGTCTTGCTCAATTCATGATGTGTGAAGGGTAAGGTGAGCTATGGCTTTTATTGATGCCACTGTTAGTTTGTGTATTGTGTTAACTATGTACACCAGCTATGTCAGGATGCCTGGAAAAAAATTAACCCAGTGTCAAGATGGCCTACAGTCATTTCTACAGTATTTGCTTGTGTAATCTTGGATCCAGTCATCATGAATTTGGCCACATCCAGTGCACTATGCGCCTAATGATCCCAATAGCTGGTGAAAACAACAGCTTAGTCATGCATGAATCCCTGTAGCGATACTACCAATATCAGACATAAGCTTGTATCAAAATCATGAAAATCTTTATTTTTTTTGTATTTTTATTTTTTTTAATAGTAAAATCAGGTATTTGTATTAGCATGATAAGAAGTTGCCTTTTTTATGTAACCTTCCAATATGGTTATGCTCTCCAATGGTACTTGCATCAGCATTAACAGCTTTAAAAGCATTTTCACTTTAATTTTTGTCAGAGCTTTTGTACAGTTGTATGCTCTGGATTTATGATATTTGAAGAACCTGGTAATGTACAAAAAAAAAAAAAAAAAAAAATGATTCAGACAATAATTGGTTATCCTCATCCCAAACTACTGCTTTGTACCATTATCCATAGAAACATTGACGTTCCAAAACGAAAGTTTTTAAGCAGATGCATTTGTAAGTACTTAATTATTTTCACTTGAAACATGTCTTCAGCTTAAATGAAGAAAAAAAAAAAGAACTTTGAATGTCTCCAAAAGAAAATCTGTTTGGTGTCAGTAAAATACAGCTTTGAGGTAAACTTGAAGGCTGTCTGCTTGACATACAAATAATAAGACAAATTAATAGTTTTATCATATAGAGAGTAATAGTAATTCCTTGGCACATATACATGTTTAGCTACTTTTTTCAAAGCTTATAAAGGTAAATTACAGGACAGGTATAATCATTTGTGGGTTTCACAGATTTAGAGAAAAAGGAAGAAACTGATGTACATTTGACATGGCAGGTAAGATGAAATTGCATATGTACAAATATGTTTCTGTGCTTACTGCCACAAGCTTACATCACTTTTATGTTGAAATGAAACAATACAATAGATACAAAAGTGCTGTTACAGATAGTGCTGTATAGTTTTGTAGCACAAGTTCCCTCAGTACTGAATTGTTTGAGAAAAAAAATGAAAATTGCACTCTGCTTTTAAATTGTCTGCATTTTAATTACTGTACATAATAAATACACAAACCCTATATGAAAAAATAATCATTGATGTCTGAACTTTATAATGAGCATCAAGTCACATATGTAACTTTATCATATTTGCACCTACAGGTGCAAATACGAGTAAATATATCAATTACCTTTGTATTTCACCTGTATTTTTGTATTTTTATAAATGAAAAAGTTCAAATATGTCAAAAAAATACTCCATTCTTTCGTGGCTCAACCATATATATATATGTCTGTTACAACTTTATATCCAACTTGTGAAAATCATAGGTGTAGAATAGGTAACAGTTAATGAGCATCCAGTCAAGGAACACCACAAGCAAGTTTACACCCCCTAAAGTCCTTAATAAGTGTTCACAAAGCTTTGCAGTTTTCTTGTTATTTATTCTAGTATATGTCTGTCATCTAATGTCCAATTTTGAACTTACAAACACAATCACCTGTCAAGTTCATTACCTGTTTAGGTGTTACTTGCTTAGAATATTAAGAAATATATCCCAGCTCTTTTTTTTGTTGCTGAAGTGTGGGGTTGATATCACATACTCAGCTGTCCAGTAAAAATCGAAATCAGATATATGCACCAAACCCATGGCCATAACCAATGCAAAAAAAGAGAGTTTCATTTCATCAGGTGCGACAGGCTTCCATTTTCTCATGTGACTGTTGTCAATCAAGTCTGCCTCATGTATTCTCTGCTGTGCATAAAGATTCATTTGATCTATGATCAGATGCAAGAAATCCTAATAAATTTTTTTTTTTAAATGGCCTATAGGTCTATAGGTTTGATATTCTCCATTTATACATTTAATTTTGAAATACTGCTGAACAGGAGGTTGATCGGCATGTCGTCAGTTTTTGTCCATCTAGCATGTACATCGGACTCGCATTCAGCATAATTTTCTGGCTCAAAATCAACCACTGGCTTTTCCAGTAACACTTTCCCAGTTCTAATAATCTCATATATTTTAAAACTTTCAAAATCACTGTCATCATCGTTATCATCAGCTAGTATTTGCTGAATCAAATTATCATCTAGAGAAGAACCATGTTCAGAGTCAGCCATTTTGAGTTTTCTAGGTAGAGCCTATCATAAACATGCATTTGTAAAACTTCTTTGATGAATACAAGGTTAAAAATAGACCAAAATGCTTGTTCTAGGTCCCAATATACATATCAAATTTAGTTTCACAACCATTCATGTCAAGCTGAAGTATTGGGATGTGTAAACAGTTGCTTACCTGAAAAACAACTTAAGTCGCGACAAGCAGTTCGAGACCTCTACCAGCAACATGACTTAAGTTGCGACTAGCGCTTTAAGGGTTAAAACATAATGATATTAGGAGAGATCTAAATGCTCACCTCCTGTGTAGCTAATGATGTAAAATGGAACACTGAAGTAAAATATGCTCCATCACTGTATTAATTTTGAGATCTAGGTATTACTCAGGAATTTGAAAATAAATGCAGTATTTAATGTAAATTCTCCTGTGTAGTCAAGAGCTGATTAAATTAATTTATTAATTTTGTCCTTTTCTTTTTCCTCGTTACTAATTATGGTATGTATTTGTCACTACAAGCTTCCAAAACTTGGTGTACTTCATTTGTAGCTAAAATATGGAAAAGCATATGGATATTTTTGGCTTGGATGGATTTCAGTTCCTCGATGTGTGTGGTATAGTACCATTCTTTTTTTTTCCAAATGTTGTTGCATTACTAATAATATTAGCAAACTGTATGGTTTTACTAAAATTAATAACAAAGTATAGATCCGTTGTCTTCAGGTCAGTTTTATGTCAAGGGAGGCGATTCAGATTTAGGTAAATGATTAGACCTTATTGTAGTTATAATCCTTTGATATTGCTCCACTGATGGTAATACTTGAAACAATGATATAAAATGCTTTTAATAGATTATCGCTGTAATAATTCATGAAATAATAATAATATAAATTCTCTAATGACATATAAAGAAAAAAATATTTAGAATAATATTATAAAGATTATTTATAGTGGTCTGTTTACGATAGTAAAAAGGCCCAAGCAATAGTGATGACTTTGGAGTTATATTCTTCCATGTGATCTTTCTTAAATTAGTATCACTTCAAGATTACAGTTTCTCAGTATTCTCAATACTTTGATCGCTCATAGCATGAGTTTGTTTCAACAGGCAAGCATTTTCAGTATTCGGACATCTAAAAATAAACCATAGACCAAAAGTCTTTGTTGATAACAATCAGCAGATGTATATGAAATCACTGTTGAAACATATTTATCAGTTTATGATCAAGGCTTTTGACAAAAACAAACAACTACAAATTAACAGATTTCAACTTATGGTCTCACAGTGAATGTTTTCACCAAATAAGATGGTGAAAGGCAGGATTAATAGGCAGAAATGATGTAGCACTGAATCTGTGAATATCACTTGCCCTGAAGCGAACAGCATGGATCCAAGCCTGCATAATGTCCTGTAAGATCAGGGTCTACATTGTTTGTGTGAAATTTTAAGTAGAGCCAACAGCAAAACCATGATTTTAGAGGTATGGGTCCATGTTGTTTACACTTTTGTACATAATGTAGAACTGGCAAGTGCATCTATACTCGCTTACAAGTCAGGTCAAACTGTAATCAACATAGACCCTGATCTGCCATCACATAATGTACTGGCAGATCAGGGTCTGTATTGTTTGTTCGACTGATTAGTCCTAACAAGCTACATAGACTTGGATCTGACAGCGCATTATGTGATGGCAGATCTGGGTATTTGCAGTTTGCAGTTAGACCCAACCTGTGAGTATAAAAAGTACACTGCTTTATGCAGTAAAGGTCCTGCCACATATTGGCTTTTTAGCAACTATGATAAAACTTTTGTTGGCAAATACTACATGAAAAGTGAAGCACTGATCAGGACCCTGTATATTTTTGTCCCTGCGCTTGAGACGGGAAGTGTTATACCGTTTTTAGGTTAATGTTCATCCATGTAGACAGGTAAAACTGAGATGGAACTTTATGTTAATACAGGGTCCATGCTTGGGGGAGATTTGGATGAAACACTCACCCATGAGTCTGTCACTTTGCCTTGCCAAGATTTCATGGCATTCCCTGCAATTTTTTGTTTCAATATGTCACTACCCCCGTTACAGTATTATAAATAATACTGCAGATCCGATACGGTATTATAAATGATACTGCTGAAGGTGTGCATTAAAATTTAACGACTCACAAGCCCCCAGTTAGCAATGCCGACTCTCTAAATACATATAACAACGCAAGGTTGAATAGATAACAATTTTATCAAATATAAGAATCAATTCAAATAAATTCCTGGACATAAATCTTCAATTTCAATTTCAATAATAACTTCGACATAAACTTCAGTTCAATAATATCTTGACACAATAATTGGCCGGGTTATCCAAATGCCCTTTACACTTTAATTCATCACATGAAAGTTAATGTCCTATTGTGAGAGAGTCTCTGTTCAGTAAGTTGTCCCAAGTACTCATCTGTTACTAATTTCTTTTCCTTCCTCCTTCCTTCCTCTTCCTCCTTCTGTACACCGTGCCTCTTGTGTGCACCCTGGGAGTTTACTCGGCTTCCTTTGGCCTATCTCCATTCTGTCCTCCTCCCTACTCCTTCCTTCTTATTCTCTCAGTGTCGTAACTACGTACACCCTGGGGATCTCTCAGCACCGACTCTCACGAGCACCCTGAGAGCTTCCTGAAGAAAAATAAGGGACGTACACCCTTGTCTCCCTACCCTACTCTTCGAAATCTACCACTCTCTCACGGACCTTCCATCAGACTAATGGACAAACAACTTCACCAGGTCCTATGCACATACTAATTTCCACTTATCTTATACATGCCTTGCGCTCTATGTACGAATAGTATTACTCAATGAATTTTTGTAACACACACACACATGATCGAAATGTTGATATGTTCTGACACAGCAATCTACCCATCGTTAATAAGTAATCATTCCTATTGCATGTGTTATAAGAATTACAGAATTATACATATAAATACATATGCACATAAATCCAACTCAGTCTAATTTCGCATAGTTCTCAATCTACATTCTGATAAATGTAAGTACATGTCATAATTCAATTCTCTAATAAATTCAACTATACATTATGATTCAATTTTCTAATAAATTCAACTATACGTTATGATTCAAGTTCAAATTCCCTTCTTTTTATGAGTTAAGTCTCGGAGTGGCTTGTAGCTAGAATTCTCTCCTCAACATAAGCTTTCCGCTCCACTTCAGACACATGTCTCTACCCGTGTCTGTGCGTTTACGAATAAGAATGACGCATTTTCCCGCCCAAAGGATTAGCCCTTCCCACGGTAGATTTAGCTTCTCTCATCCATAATTGGTCGACACACCTATTGTTTGATTTTCTTTCCGCCTGGATCCAGGTTTCTTCACACCTTCTTGGCGCGCCACAGGGTATCGGGCCTGACTATGCCCTTCGGCAATAGCCCCGTTATACAAGGATTAAATACCTTTGATGCCAATTCGGAGATACAAAATCACGTAACTCCTAAGTAAGATGTCCGGCCCACATGCTATGATTTCCGCAAAATTCTGCCCTTCAGTTTGTTACACAATACAATGCAAAAATAATTTCAGTAAAACATTGACTTCTGTGTAAATTTTTCTTCCTAGGTGGAAAGTTGTAAAAAGAAGTTTGGTTTTTTTTTAGTGAGTTTTGGTGCCAATTTGATGATCATAAATTGAAGAAATGACATTGCTATGTACAGAATTCCTGCAGAAAATTCACACATGATCCTTGAAAAACAACAAGTGAAAAGTGGAATTATTAAAGCCCAATCTGAAGCAATTTATGACTTCAGCATGACCTTTACTTATAATATTTATCATATTATTAATTATTTCATCCTATAAATGTATCAAAGGAGGACTTGTATTATATGGAAACAGTTGCAGTGTTTAGACTGTGACCTATTTGCAAGGTTGTCCTTTTATACAGTAACCTTGTTAAACAACAACTGTGGCAAAGCAAAAAAAGAAATGTTTGTATATTTTTATGAAGTTTTCATAGTGTTTCATCAGTATTTTAATCATCTGACATAAAAATATGCCAGAACATAAGTTGAAAGCAACTATTTTGAACATAATACATTTTGAACTTGATACACTCACTTCTCCCTATTTTCACCAAATTTGCCCTGTTCTGGCTGGAGAGAGAAGTTATTTTGCCCAAAAATTAGAGTCCAGCATGGACCCTGGTAAGTGTTCAGTGTATTCCTTCCCTGTTAAACTATGCCAGAATTTATTAGGGATGCATCACCTGCTATTGGATCAAGTTACCAGGGTGTGTCCTTGGGCAAGGCACTTTACTCCATTTGCCTCAACAATAAATAATCAACTTGTGTTGCTGTGCCATAAAACACCAAACCAAACCAAACTAAATGAGTACATTTATCGATACTTCTAAAATTGTTGCAGTGACCTTTATTTCATGCTTACTGGCTTTGGTTAGACTTCTTGATAAAGTACATTTCTTCATTACTGCCAATCCCAGTCATGAAACTAGGAGAGGGGATGCATCTAAAAAAGTAGAACACCATTATCTACATTTCATACATCAGTGACGTATCATATATACTTGCTTATAATTAGGTCCAACTGCAAACTGCATAGACCCAGATATTCCATGGCATAATGTGCTGGCAGATCAGGGTACATGTATATGTTGTTTGTTCCTTTGGTTAGTCCTAACAACCTCCATAGATCCAGATCTTCTGGTGCATTATGCAACAGCAGATCTGGGTCTCTATTGTTCCCAGTGGCACCCAACTTTTAAGCAAGTATATATGGTATACAGTTGGCAGTGGGATTTACTTATAAGTGAATATATATGATATGCTGATTTTCAGCTGGTATGTTGGTAGACAAGGACATGCACGTCTTAGTAACTTTATTCAGTATAACAAGTTTTTGACTAGAATAAGGAATTTAACCTCATGCAATACAGTATTGTTGGATGTTTTCACAGTGCCAACATTTCAGGCTTCTGATCATACATTTTTTTTTTACAGTGTTTGTAATTTCACACTGCATTCCATTGGATATTTTAATAGCTGCATAAAATGCAACTTTTTTCAAAATTTCAAGGGTATTTTGGGGTTCTTGGAAGAGTAATTACTTGCGAAAAAAAACAGACAGCAAAACAAAAATTAACCTCTATATTGCTTTGGTTGTATAAGAAGTTATTGCTTCATGTTTCCTGGAATTTACAAACACAAGGTTGCATGTTCAAGAGCAAGAGACAATAGTAGATCTTTATATGGATGAGGTGTAGTTCCCAAATAAAAGTTTATCTTCAGTAATACATGTACAAGGAAAACAATGGCAAGTTCTGCATTTTTTTACAAGTAAGCTGAGGAATCTATAGATAAAGCCATAGATCTGGGCTAAGTGCTACACTGTGGAGCCAGTCAGGAATGTGTTAGCCATATAAGCAGACAAATTATTGGACGGAGAAAATAGGGAGAAGGGCCAAATGGATGGCAGAATAGCCTCATGTCATTCATCTCCATGAAACTATATAGACAACTGAAAACTGGGGAGGGGTGATTGCTTGCCAGATTGATTTTCCTCCCCCCTAAGTATCATCAGCATCTGTATCTGCAATTGAATAAGAGGTGGCTCCATCTGCCATTAAGAATGGATGGTTTGATGCTCTACTGGCCAGAAGTGAAGTTTGAAAAGAACAGCTTTATATCTCTGTCAGAGAATGAACTCACATTAACCTATAACACCAATTAATAGAGCACCTGTTGGTGAAGTTAGGACTCTAAATCTGTTTTGTTCTAATACTTAGCACTTAAGTGGACTATCCAGTTGATGTAGCATGCTTAATCCAGGGACTACGTGTCAGGATTAATTCTAAAATAAATTCAAATGTAATTTGTTCCATAGATGTATATTTTAATACATGTATCAGTAATATCATACCTGTTGCTATTGCATAGCTGGTACTTTTCTGGGTGGAAATATCCAGACTGTAGGACTAGAATTTGTCCTCCCATTAGGGTGAACCAGAAGATTCCAGAAAACTGAATCACCCCTGGGACACCCCACACACACTGCCCATGCGTACTGCCTTTCATTCCTTTCCTGGTCGCATGGCTGCAATGTCTGCATTGTTTATGTCGATGAAGATTTGCCGCCGCTTCAATGGTTAACAAGCGAATTTACTATATCTCTTGTGTGCATATTAATCATAAACGTTTGGATTATACCTGATCAAGTTTTTTCTCTGTTAATTTAAGTTCTCTTGAGAGTTATTAGCATTTGTTCTGTACACATTGTGTATGGTTTTGTATTTTATTCTTCCCCTTCACAGGGCATTAGTGATTCAAATTTTGTTGTGCACTTTTCTAGCTAGGGTAGGTATTTTGTTACATTTTCCCTATCCTTGCATCAACTGCAGTCGGCAGACTCACCTTGATTCATTTTATTGCTCATTATGAATCATTGTAATTCACATTGCGGTATAGTGAATTGTGCTACTTTTATACTTGGTAACCAGGTTGCACATTTAAGATCACTAGGTATCCCAATCCTCCAATTTTTCAATGATTGGTTGATCCACAATATCCATCTAAAGCCACTCAGACTAGATCTCTCTCACTGTTGGTCCATAGTGACCAGGCTGGACATTCTACCAAATCTAGAGAAATCAGAGCTCACTCCATCTCAAGATTTTGTCTACATGGGAATGAATATCCTCACAAACAGAGGATTAGTCCATGTCCCTCGGGACAGAGTAGAAGAGATCCTGTCCCTCTAGCACTGAGAGTAAAGACCACATTGTCAGATCAACTTTTTCTCTCTATGGTGGGGACCTTGAGCTCCACAGTGGACCTGGTTCCCTTAGGCAGACTGCACTTGCATCCTGTCCAGTGTCTCCTTTTAGCAGTGTGAAAACTGCACAGGGAGCCTCTGAATACTCCAATTTCTCTAGGTTGGGATTTCACCCATCATCTGATTTGGTGGACAAATCGGGACCGGTTTATGGCTGGAGTCCACACACACACACACACACACACACACACATTCTTCAGGGTTCATTGTCCCGGGAAGAATCTACCCTCCATACCAACAACTTGAAAATGAGGGCAGTGTTCTAAGCCCTTCAAGGGTGCATCCACCAAACAAGAGGTTGCTGCGTGATGGTCTCCAATGATCTCTCTGCAAAGAAAAGTTTTTGATCAAAGTTGCGAAGTGCATCATTCAGTCCAGGAGAAGTTCAACGTCTAAGGTGTATGATGCCAAATGGAGAATTTTTTGTGATTGGTAGAAAATGTGTCAATCCAAGTTCTCCCTCTATAAGCACAATGGCCAATTTTCTCCTCTTCTGTTTTGAAGAGCTCGGTTTTTACTATTATGGGCTATCGAGCAACCCTTTCCAACACTTACAATTTTCTAAAGGCCTGGCCATCATGACTCTCACTTAGCAGACCTGATCAAGTATTTCGAGCTGCAACGACCAGTGTCTCTCTAATGACTAAAGGGAATCTTCCTTGTGTCTTGTGGTCTCTTAATAAACCTCCCTATGAACCTTTGGGTGAAGCTTCCTTCGAAAACTTTACCCTCAAGATGGTTTTCTTGCTCGCCTTAGCATCTGTGAGACAAAGAAGTGAGTTTAATGCCCTAGCCATAGAGCAGGGCTTTATCAGGTTCAGTGGGAATTATGAGTCCATTTCTTTTCTTTGCCAACCAGGTTTTTTAGCAAAAAACCAGCTTCCATCAGTTGCTCCACTCATGATTGAGATCCCCAGTCTCAACCGTATATGAGCTGGGGATGATCAAGATACTTTCATGTCCAGTTAGGGCTTTACGTTTTTATTTGGCAGTCTCTAAAGGAGAAGGAAGGGTAGTAAGCCTCTCTTCCTCCCCATTAAAAGGTTCAACTGATATTTCAGCTTCCACCATTACCTCATGGAAGCACCAGTGGATGCCCTCCACCCGATTTGCATACAAGTGTGTTTGGATGCCTCTGCACCATCCACATGGAAGCATGTTTGAATGCCTGCAGTAAATAGCAGCCATTTTTAGCTGGTTTTCTTGGCACCACCTTCAGGGAAAACCCCCTATTAGAAACTACAGGCATTGAGGTAAATGACCATTATGTCACATAACATGGTTGCTATTTAAGATCTAGTTGTAATCTGCAATTTAAAGTAAATGGGTTGGATTCTCCACTGTCCAAAATGGAGGCTGCAGATTTCGTTCAGCACTTTTTTGAGTTTGGATGATTAGAATTACGACTATGAAGCCTTCAATAAGTCAGATATAGGCTCTGATGTCGATGTAGGCAACACTGATTTTTGATAATTTATCAAATTTGGATGATTTAGTGGTGTAGACATAGAGAAGGAACCGTAGATTTCGAGGACAAGAAAGTTCAGCTATGGTTGGCCACACTGCTTTACTGACTTGACGGTGAACGAGTTCTCTCAAGACATTAAAGCATATACAAAAAAATCTTCCATGAAAAATAATTATGCAACTATAAAGATCAGATTTTACTCATAAACCTGTCTATCAATAATAGATGTGTACAAAAAAAGGTAAAATGGTTCGAATGTAAGTTGAACTTAACATATACTATTCTGCAATACATTTTACAGGCAGAACTTTGAGTATTGAGTCATATAGGTAACAGGTGTAGCACACTGCACTGTGTGACTTGGGCACATGTATATTGACAGCACACACGGCAACAAACTATGAGGTAAAGGGTTAACTATCAAGAGAACTTACCAGTCCTTTACCGATAGGGAGCTGTCTTTCATGAAAATTAAAGCCCATGAGGTTCGAGCCATTGCTGCCTCCTGGGCCTTTCTAACTCATTCATCTTTGGAAGATGTGATGAATGCTGCATTTTGTAGCTCTCACACTATTTTCTCCTCCTTTTACATATTGTTTGTTAGCTCTCCAAAGTGAAGGCATTTTCTTCTTGGGCCCAATAGTTGGCGCTCAGAAAGTGGCCCATGCAGATTCCATCCTGCAGTAGTCTCCTACTATGCAATGAGGGTGAGTATTGTGTTTGTTGCTTTATTGATATTACAATTATTCATTCCTTGTGTTTGTTTTTATTCACCAGTTGTGGGATCATCAGCCTACCACCAAACTGACTAATTCAACTATGCAATAGGAACAGTGTGGTATTACTGATATTACAATATGGTTTCTTATTGTGGAGGTGGGGGATACAACTAATTTTACTGATGTAATACTTACCTGTTGCTATTGCCAGATTCCCTTCTCCTGCCCCACACTGATATCCCACTAAGTTAGGCTACTCCCTAGGAAAACAATGAAGGGCAGTATGCATGGGCATCCCAGGGGCAATCCAGTGTTCTGGAATCTTCTGGTTCACCCTAATGTGAGGACGAATTCTCATCATACAATTGGTGTATTTTCCACCCAGAAAAGTACCAGCTATGCAATAGCAATGGGTAAGTATTACATCATTAAAATTAGTTTTACCGCCCCCCAAAAAACTACATAACGATAACATTGCAGAATTGAAATCCCATTCATATTTTGGAAACTTTTTGGTAATATTATTTTCATTATTTTTTAAAAGTGAAATGAAGCTAGACAAAAGTTGAACAAAACATGGTACAACTAGTATTAATGTGAAACTGAACTCTGGACTAATCCCAACACAAGAACATTGGCTATTATTTTATAATTATCTTTCCAAAGTTATGCCTGATTTAACTCACAGTCAGCAAGGAAAAAATAATGAATTAGAAATAGATAAATACACATTTTTTGGTAATCATGAAGTCCAATCATTGTCTTCTAATGTGGTGGGTATTGTAATATCATTGGAATGGACAATATGGAGAGGACCTTACTTAATTAGAACAATCTTGCCAAAGTAGGAAAAATGACCCTGCCTTAAAAACTTCTTTGAATCAATACCAATATATATCATTTATATGAAGTCAAAAGCTTTCAAATAAATATTATCTTCCATGAAATTGTTGTCTGCCATCTCTAGGGTCATCCCTTCATGTGAAATATATAACAAAATGTAGATTCTGAATTAAATTTACTATTTTACACAAGCTTCTGTCTTGTGTACAACACTTGAGCATAAAGGTGTAACCAGAAACATTATAATGTCAAGTATATTGTATTTTTTTTTATCTCCATAACTTTGGAACTGTAATTTGTTCAAACTTTGAGGAGCTGCAGTAGCTCAGTTGGTAGAGTATCTGATTCGTAATCCAATGGAGTTAGGTTCAATACCCACCTAGGCCAGCCCAGGTCAGCTGCCTCATTGTATCTTTGGGAAAGGCACTTAGCTCCCATTTCCTCAGCATAATGTAGCCAATAATGTGATATAAGTGCCATTAAAATCCAACCAACCAACATTCACATCTTGGTTATGCTTTGCATTTAGGTCAGATTTTACTGATCATTGGCTGCACAGTCATGCAGCTGATAGTCTTGGTATGTTACCAGTTGCACCAAAATGTAGGTCACTGGATGGGCATTCGCCTTCCAGAAACAGGTTTCTAGTTGTAGTCGGGTCCTAAAATCTATTGGGATCCTAAAATGTATCAAAAAGTGTTAGAGTTCCTTCAGTAGTAGTTATTATGGTATGAAAGGTTGACCCAAAAGATAGTGGACATCCTTTTTAAAGGAGGTAAATCTGAGTTGAAATAAGAATTATTTGTACCATATTTTTCCCACAAATGTAACGTGTTCATGGTTGGTGGATTTCTGCTTCAAAGGCTGACCAGTGTGAGTCAACTCAGAAACAAAAAGTTTAATGACAAATCTTAAAATTGAATTTTCAAATATTTTCTCCTTCTTGTAGTTCTGTGTGTGCAGGAGTTCCTCGAGAAACCTCAGAACATGTCAGTAGTGAAGGGGCAGACAGCTGTGATGAAGTGCTCAGTGCAGAACAAGGCAGGGCAGGTTCAGTGGGCCAGAGATGGGCTTATGCTGGGTAAGTAATTAATGCATTATAGGTCTATAATTGTAAATGTGTAGTCAAAACTTTTATACAGTATTGCTTCCAAGATAAGCCCGTGTGTGTTGGGGACGGGACCTTTTAAATAGTTTAAAACCAGGAAAAATATCATCAGAGAAAGCTGTATTTAATTGAAATTTTGACAAAGATTTTTAAAATCAGAGGATGGGTTTATTGTGAAGCATGAGCTAATCTTGGGAGCACTACAGTACAATCATTGTTATGGTGTAGATTATTCTATTACACAATTTCAGGCAGCAGAGCTTTAAGGTTTGGCATGAAAATCATACAGTCTGGAAATAACACTGGGAAGACAAAAGCACACACTGTGCACTTTGTCTTGCCAATTCTCAGCATGCTTTGTTTACATTTATGGCTTGTGCAGAAATACTCTGAATAAACTATAGGGATGTATATATGTCACAATAGCAGGGGATAGATTGGATCAGAACAGAACTTGCTAAAGAAAGTGTCTGTTCATTTTCCTACCTTGTAGAGAGCATTCCTGTACATAAAGCTTGTCTTTTTAGATTGGAAATAGCTTGCAGCATTTGTTGTTGCTGTTGTTCTTATCATATCACATGCATTTTACATCTATCCTTGCAACAAAACAGCATTCCCATTTACGTACCACTGTACATAATTCACGTACAAAAACTGATGTACTCATACATTTCTAAAGATGTCTGTGCACATGTACATACAGAAGCCAAAGAGCACATATATCAAGTAAGTTCTGTTCATATAATTTTAGGAATAAACATTAAAGAAAGACTCTATTCACATGTTTACGAAGTTCACTCCATATGCATACGGTAAGCAAATTTGTGATCATGATCAACCAGCTGCTCCATCTACCTATCAAATGGTTTGTAGACCAATATACTCTGCAGTGAATGTAACAACAATGCTCTTTGATTGTTGAGCACATAGTTATCCAGTTATATTTCTCATTCATTAAACTGTTACTGTGGGTGGCCATATTATGCAGATAAGCATGATGGCTTATCATATCGTGTATGCAGATTGCACAGTTTTGGCTTTTGTTGGTTTTAACCACACTTATAACACATATCATGCGAAGCAAATGGGAGCTAAGTTCCTTTCACAAGGACACACCAAAGCAGCTGCCCCAAGCTGGCCTTAGCAGGTATTGAACCTCTGATCCTTGCATTACGAGTCCAATGCCCTACCAGCTGAGCTACCACAGTTCCCTAGAAGATTGCATAATACAGAAACTAGAAAAAAAAAGATTGTCAGCTACTGAATAGCATGAATATACATATGATGGCATGACACTGAGGGACATGTCCAACTAATTTTGGATACCACTGCCCAAAACAAGTGAAAATAAGTAGAACACTTCAGTTATTCTTTGTATCCTTTACATTTGGAATGTTTCAGGATATATGATCAATTTTTAAAATTTACGTATTATCAAGATTATGGTCAGGGGTGGGAATTAACATTGAAAGCAAAAACAATGGACCTTCAGTCACTGTCAATGAATAGATTTAGTGTCATGAGTTGTACATATTTTATGATCATTGACACATAATACACCATTGCTTGCCATAGATTTGGTTTTCAAACCATTGTATTCCCTAATAACCTCTCTCTCTCTCTCCCCATAACCAGTAAAAATAGTACACTTCAGAGAAAAACAGAAGAAATGATCATTTTAAATACAGTGATTGACTATTTTCAAATTTAACCCTCATTGGAAAAAATCCCTGATTTCCGCTGGTGAGTGCAAGAAACTGACAATTTCTAATTCGTGTGCATTATTATTGACTTTTCTGTTTAATATGCATACAGTAAGTCTGTTAATATGCACACACACACACACACAGACACACACACACACACACACAAACTAATGTCTAATTAACTCCATTGTCTTGACATTTTTTTTTCATTTGCCTGTCGTAAGCCTGTGGATATTGGTTTTATTTCTTATAATGCTTCAATAAGCATCTGGATGATGATGAATTTTCATTTTTGTGCAGATAATTCATATTTGAACAGTGAGACAGAAAGCCATTCAGCATTTTGTCCCTGGTGGTAAGACTCATAATTATGATCATTATTGAACAGTGACAGGAGATTTACAAAAACTTCTGCTGGGTACTAAAAGCCTTGTTTAGCAGCAGGCATGTTGATTCCAACTGTCATTTGTAGGGTTCCAGTTAAGTTCAATTTAAATTCCATACAGATTGTAACATTCTAAAACTCAATATACAGAAGCTGTGTTAAATCTTATGCAGCTTGTAGTCATGCATTTTAATTAAGATAATATTCACACTTAAAGTTGAAAGTGAATGAAGTCATGGTTGACTCCCTGTCCACTTGGACCTGGGAGGCCACTGAGTAATGGCCACAAGATTGTATGACCATTTCTCTCATGCCAAATGACATAGAAAAGCAATGGAATCAGTCATTTCCTGCTAGAAGATTACCAATATAAGCCATGATTGATAGGTACTTTTAGAGCCCTTAATCCTGTTCACTAGACTGGATGAGGTAGTGGAGCTTCCATTGGTTCAATGTCCACTGTGGTCTTGGAGGCTCCCAGATAATAGCTTATTATGATATTTCTTTCATGCCAAAGGACAGTAGGAAAGTAATGGAATTTAAGTCATGTCCTGCTCTAAGTTCATCAAACACAGGCCATGAAAACAGGCACTTTGAGAGTCCTGTATTTTGGGTTCTAGAGAGACTTGTGGTGATAATGACAAGATTTCTCTTAACCACTCACAGCATAATGATATGCTTTAGCAGATGGCTTTTAGTAAGAGAACAGGATTCTCACAGTTCATTTGCAGTGTAATAAGAAGATAGGTCTGGTTGACAGGGGTTGAGGAAGTCTTTCAGTGCATTCAGCATAGAAAATGCAGACAATATGCACACTTGCAGGGAACCATTGGTTTGATTGCTTAATGACAGAGAAAGCAACACTATCTTCCTGTATATACTCATGTATAATCCGATACCAACTGCAAACTGCATAGACCCTGATCTGCCATCACATAATGTGCTGGCAGATCTGGGTATATGCAGTTCGTAAGGACTAATCAGTAGAACAAACAACATAGACCCTGATCTGCACGGTGCATTATGCGACGGAAGATCAGGGTCTATGTTGTTTTCAGTTGGACTTTGCTTATACGCGAGTATATACGGTAGTAGGTTTATTAATTGTATACTGAAAATTTCATGAAAATTGTTGATGTGCTGACTAATTAAATTTGTATCTAATATACAGTGGTTGGTAATGCAGCATTGAAACTGACAAGCTTTCAGCATGCTATGATTACTTAGATCCAACACTTTATTGTGATAGTATTGGTCAGTGAAATGAGCACAGATGTCAGATTTTTATTATCACATGATGAAAAAAACAAACATTTATTTAAATGAACTGTAAAAAAAATGGCCTTACACGATGCCACACATCATTTTTAATATCATGAGGTGTTATACATGTGTAACATAGGAAAAATATTATACGGGATTATGAGGCTTAATAACACTGTAGTCATCAATACTGAAAATATCATAAAAAATGTTGACATGATGACAATTTAAATTTGTATCTGATATATAGTAATAGTCACGTAGTTAATGGGGCATCAAAACTGAATGTTCCCACAAGCTTGTAATTACTTAATACCTCAAACCTTTCCCAGAGGTAGTGTTGTTCAATGATCATCGGTATTGGCACATTAGGTATTGCAACACTAATCGAGCCAGTCAGCTTTTATTGCATCCTATTGTAGTCCCAAGGAAAACAATTAATATTTGTTCTCTGACTTTTCCTGGAGAATTGCTGACTAGTGAAGAATGTTCAGTAAAAAGCAGTATTTTAGCCTAAACAGAAGAAAAAAAATGTATATTGTGTTCAGTCTAAGCTTGGCATTTGCAGGTTTTGAAAAGGTCTTTTGCACTAGAAATTCCAATTATTTCATTCAAATGCAACTATTTCCAGAAAATGCAACATAATCTATGCTGATTTTTCACACGCTTGCCATAAGGTGGAACATATTATGTTAGGATTTGTCTATCTGTCTGTTACCAATTATGTTTCCACACAATAACTCAAGTTGTCCACCATCTACAGTTACCAGACTTTGTCGATGACTTGCAATTGGAGTAATGAAAAACCCTGTTGATTTTGGGGTCAAAAGCTCAAAGGTCAAGGTCACGGTGACTGAAAGAATGCAAATGGTTTCCACACAATAACATTAGTTCTACATCACATACTTGGGCCAAGCATTGTGGATGGTTTGCACTTGGGGTAAGGAAGATGCATATTGAGTTTGAGATTTAAGGCCAAGGTCATTGTGACTGAAAGAAGTAAAATGGTTTCTGCACAAAAATGTCAGTTATCTGCAGAGAGGTGTATTGAGCATAGGATGGGCATATAATGTGCCATTCACAGTACTTAGTTTTTATGTGCTGTGACCAAGTAAGAACCTAACACAAGTTAGATAGTCTTGGTGTATCTTAACTTGTAACTTATGCACTGGATTTTTTCAGAAATGTAAAGAAGAAAAAAAAGAGGAAATATATTAGAAAATTGTGTAGCAATGCCTTGAACAGTTTGAAGGGTAAAGTTCATGGTTAACACATTTTTTTTAAAAATAAATAAGCATCCAATTGTTTTATGCAAGTAAATGAAATATTTAAATAAATCAATTTTTTTGTGTGTATTTGAAGAATGCAGTCCTGAAAATAATGCTTTTTCGTTTTTGCAGCATCAGATTTTGACAAGATTTTTTTCTTACAAATGCATTACACACTAATTTGTCATATGGTTGCATAGCTTTGAATTTTTTTTGAAACTTCAAACAAAACTTGGTTGCATTAGTTGTTTCTCTCAAACGTCTTCACCCTTGGGGTACTACTAGAGTGTGAATAGGGCACATGCAGGTGATTTGATTCTTCTAATATGATTTGACCATGCTATTTTTTCAAACTCTGGCACCATAACTGGAGTAATACTTACAGGTAGTCTGTCTTGACAAGAATTATGGACTCAGATATATTTTGACTATTTTCTAAAGAAAAGGGCTTGATTTATCTATTCAAGATTACACATTGTGCTACAATAAGGCATACATTGGAGCTCCTGGTCTGGTCACATATACGGAATTCACCATTCTCAAGAATTTAAATCTCTTCTGACAGTTGGAAATCAATCAGCATATAAGTGAGGTCATTACACATTTTTATTTCAGTGTGTTTATGCCAATGTTTATATAACTATTATCTTTCCAGAAATGGAAAATTGATTAATGAAGCAATCATGACACATTAACAATCACAGACAGGCTAGAATACCAGGTTTACCCATCAAAATCCATGGCACAGAAACATGGAAAAAATACAGACAAACATGTCAAGCATGGACCAATCCATCCTTGAAACATGGACAATCACAGAAAATTATACTTTTTTAATGGAGTAACAAACATGTATGGCAAAACAATTTGCATCCCTCTCTCAGTAAAACAAGCAACTTTCCATATTTTATTTCTAACTCTTTGCATGCTCTAGCAAATTCACATGTTACTGTTAACAAGAACAAGATGGATAATGTTCAAATGGAGGTATGCTTTTTTTACTCATTGCCAGGTTGATGGTACATTGTTAAAAAACTATCCGACAATTTTCAAAGGTTTTGGATGTTCCATCTCATGATTAGCCAATGTTTGATGATAAGTCTTGTTAATTTAATATGATCTACTTACTGATTCTGATTGAAAAATCTTTTTTGATGATCAAGAAATTATGATGATAATGAGTCAAGTTGCTAATAGTCAGTAGGTTGGATAATAACCTCGTAATGAAACTCATCCAATCAGATGTCTGAATATCTCATTAATATGGATAAGTTTTGCTCGTGATCAAACTTAAGTGAGATCTTTATCAAACAAGCCTAGATACTTTGTAAAAACATATTATAATCTTTTCAAAATAAAGCTTTGAAGGCTGAGTCTTGAAACCAACCAGTAGGGCTAGACAAGGTATATACAATATGTTACTCATCAACTATGATTGGTCAAGCAGGTAAAGTTTTCTTATCTGTATGTGTCAAACAATGTATGAAAACCTAACACCTATTAAACCAAGGGGCCTATCAGACCCTGGTAAGGAGCAACTCTACTTGATGATGGCTGTGTTTAGACTGACCCTTGGTGTGAGGTTTGCCCCTCATTTATAGTTTGATCTGAGCCTTAAACAAGCTGAGTTAATCTCAATACCGGGTAAGTGCAGATGTCACTCATAATGAATCTCATTTAAGACCTTTATGGTATAAGCCTATAACAAGTTTTAATCAAAATCGGTTAGAAAAATAAAATCCTTCAAGGTGTTTAACAAGCTTGGACAAAAAGAAGCCAGGACAGCTCAGCAGTATATGTTGGTGTCTCTTTTTATCAAATTCATTTGATATTTTCATGATAGAAGCTTATATTGCAAGCTTGATCAAAATAAATTTGGTGGATGAACAACACTTGACGCATGATGGGCGACAAATTCGGGGCCATACCATAAGCTCACTGGTCCTTTGGTCAGGTGAACTAAAAAAGGACTTATTTTGTTCTCTCCGTGGTTGAGTTTACAATACTGGTCATGGAAAACAACACATATACTTCTGTTAAAGTCACTAAAGTTGTTACATTTTTAAATGTAGAACTTACTATTAAAGTCTTTCAAAGTAATATAGGGGGTCAAGATTAGGTATTGAAAAATCTCAAAAAATCCACTCGCTCAGTCTGGAAAATACTAAACATGTTTACTCTTACTTAACAAGCTATTATAGAAATATACAAGCTAACAATGCTAATAACCTTAAATTTGCTCATCTGAAAGGTTTGTCTTTTAGAACTTATCCTGTGACACCCAGGCCAGTCTGTTTTTCCTTTGGTAAGCATTTATTAGTATTGAAGAGTGAGAGAGAAGCACTTGTATGAGCTTGATTAAAACGAATGGAGGACAAGCTTATGGTAGAAAGTATGGACTTTTTCAGTGAACAAAATCAGCAATATTCTTGACATAACATCCTTTTCATTAAAGAGAAACACTAGTCAGCTCTGCATCAGCACTCGCTGGATCAGGCAAATGATTGGAAAATTCACCTGACCACCAGAAATTTTCACTCGCCATTTGGAGTTGGGCAAGTAAATTTTCAACCCCTGGAGGTTTATTATGAATCATCGCAAGCCGTGGTCAAAAATCTGTTTAAGATTTTGACGATAAAGTGTACGTGAGCCAATTGCTAACAAGCCAGCTGATTCAGACCTTTTAATCTAGTGATGTGTGTGCCTGACTGAGATGCAGAGATGCTGGATTCAGTCCATTCCTGACTAGTTATCAATACAAAATTAACAAGGGAAATCTTGCTGATGTTGGTAGAAAGATAAGATCATGTATGGAGCAAACAATGAGTGATAGATTCCTGGTGTTATGATAGTGACCAGACTCATCAGAGAGAAAAATTAATAAAATGAGAGAATTTGTGCATTATGCTTACCTTATATACACATAAGTCAAACTGCACAGACCTGGATCTGCCATCGCATAATTTGTTGGCAGATATGGGTCTATGCATTTTGTTAGGAGTAATCAGTAGAGCAAACAAATTAGACCCTGATCTGCTGGCACATTATGCAATGGCAGATCAGGGTCTATGTTTTTACAGTTGGACTTTACTTATAAACAAGTACATAAGGTATTTGTTATTTATTTTGAGGACAGGGAAAAATTGGCAAATAAGCAATGTCCAGACTCTTTTTCCCCAAACAATAGTGATTAAAGTTGAAAATTATCACTAACACAGTCACCAGTTGATAACCCCACAATTTGTTTTTAAATTATTAACCTTGGTGTGCAGTTGCCACACACACACAGTAGTAAAGGTGCTGTGTGGTAAGACATAGCCTGGGTACAGTCATCAATATATGTTTGCTTTGCCAATATATTCTTTTCTTTTTATTCCCTCCACTGATAATCCATCAAAAATAGATTATTATTAAATAATGGCTCCCTATTGAGATTGTGGCGATGTTGACAACTGGGGACATGCGAGGTGTTTTCTGTGATGAATAATCCTATTAATAGCCAATTTACACATGATGTTGACCTGATCCAAAATGAGGCAAGGATGCAGTCTATTTCGAGACAACTTGATCAGAGTTATTGAATGTGAAGTTAGTCCATTGAATCCGAGGGGTAAAGCAGGGGGAGCTGTGCTTAATTTTTGCAGGTCCACAGGCTGTCATTTTTGACAACTAAAACAGGCTGTAACACAGGCTAGGTAAGACATTGAATTTAAAGGTGACACTTGAATAAAAACTGCACTGATTTAAGAATTCATTTAGTATTGACTGTAAAAGAAAATTGTCGCAGTCAATGACACAAAGAGCAGGCCGCTAGATTTTTTCACATGAAATAGGAGCATACATTTCTTTACTTTGTTTGATTACAAATGCATTATCATTAAAATTAGATATATTAAGAACATCTTTCAGTTACCAAAACTTCTCTACTTAAGATGTTGTAGACATACATGTAATGTAAATGGACCTTCCATGACTAAAATATTCACGAAAAATCTATTTTTTCTCAAATAGTTTGCAGATAAAGATAACTTTACTTGAGTTGCCAGTTGATTTTCTTTGAGTTCCCAATCTCTTCTCCCAGCATTCCTGACTTTAAAAAGATGATTACATTCATATTTTGATTGAAAATTTGAACCCTTTGCAGACCACTTAATTGACTGCAATTTGGCACATTTGCTGGAGAGAGATTGTATTTTTAAATTATAGTGTCAGATTTTCTGCAGATACTTTTAATAATACAAAATTGAAGTTTTAAATGCAAATCTCATGGTGCAAAACGTGAGGAGCTTCTTCAACCTTTCATTATTTCATTTTGCTTCAGAATATTTTTCTGGAAAGGTATGTGCATAATTTAAGCTCTCTCTGTAATTGGTTAGTATCAACAAAATTGTGACAGAAGAAATAAATAGAAGTAAAACATATTGAACAAATAAACTTTGTTTTGTCACAGTCGTGTTTACCTTTACGAAGTTTCTGATTGCACCAAAGTTCTTGATCACAGGTTGTCTAAGACATGGAGGGATTTGTCCTTGTTTGACCATGTTTCATTCATATTTGTTTGTGATTTTTTTACATTTTAGTACCACAGATTTTCATGGATATACATGTACATGATATGATAGTATTCCCTCAGATGCAGACTTCAGCTTGACCTGCACACTTACTACATTCTGAGAAAATTTGGTTAAAAAAACATGGTATACTTGCCTAGCTGTGTTTGTTCCGTGTTTCACAACCATGAGTAAACAAGGACAAAAAAGGTATTGTATAAACTCGCTTATAAGTTGGGTCCAACTGCTGGCAACATAGACCCTGATCTGGCATCACATAATGCACTGGCAGATCAGGGTCTGTGTTGTTTGTTTTACTGATTACTCCAACAAACTGCATAGACCCAGATCTGCCGGCACATTATGTGATGGCAGATCTGGATCCATGCAGTTCGCAGTTGGACCTGACTTTTAAGCAAGCATATATGGAACAAACGTGGTTGTACAAATCACTATAGGTGAAACGATACTCCTCTGTCATGTATCAATATCATTCACGATACACAGCCTACAATACATTACATTATCAATACACATATCAACTTGATAGTCTTTTCATCTTTGAAACGTCTGTCAACTTTTAAGGCCATTTCATGCTGCCCCATTTGATCAGATGCAGAACTTATCTTGGTCGCCAGGTCCTTAGTTTTGCATTGCATGAATGCTTTAAAAACACCTTATTACCAATTTCATGTCTTCACTTAAAGTTGTAATATCTTCAAATCAAGAAATGGTGCAAATTCCTTGTGCAAGGAAAATCTTATCAAGAACAAGTCTGAATGTGGGAGCAGAGATAACTAATAACCAAATCATTCACATTGTACTTCCAGCAGATGCAAAACAACTGCCACAGCCAAGGGCACTTGTTTCTGTCAGTGAAAAAGGAAATTATTGACAACACCCACTCCCATTCTACAAATTAACAAGGTGACTATAACTTGTAACTCATGCGGTTTGGAATCTGTCCCCTTGCCGCTTCTGTGCTAATTTGTTATTTTTTAATCTCATCTGCACGTTCAGTCACTGATTACATATATCAGCTTAAAAGGAGATATTCCAAACTTGTTTTCCATGTACAATTTAAGTATTTACAGATCATTTGAAAGCCACTTTTGCATGAAGTTTCTATGTTGCTTTGTATCTGTTTGGATTGAGTTTGGATGCCAATACATCCGGCGTGTCACGCAGTGAACAAGTTACAGTTCTGATAGGTGGTTATTGTTTTACCCTGGACTTGAACAAACAATTACCACCAATCATAATTGAATGTAACATTTCACTGTGTGACACATGGGATGTATAGCCTTCAAATTTGATCCAAGTAGACAAGATGTGAAGCAACAGATAAATATTAGATCATATATGGAGAACAAATCTGGAATGTCTTCTTTATGTTGATATATGTTATCAGTGGCTGAACATGCTGATGGGATAAAAGAATTAGCATTGAATTGGCAGTGGGTAGGGATGGTTGAACCACATGAGTTAGTCACCTTGTGTTAATTTGTAGAAGGTGAGTAGGTGTTGTCAATAGTTTTTTTTTTTACTGACAAGTTATTGATACATTGATATATCGATTAATCGTTTCACCCCTACAAACCACAGACAATCTTATTGGTCAGGTCATGGACATCCATCATAGTCATTGGTCAACCATGATCTAGCCATGAAACATTAAAAAAAATATCAGACTGAGGTAAAAGGATAAAGGAAGATCAGCTATGATGTATTCATGATTCACCAGAGAATGTTAGTTTGTAGAAAAATTACAATGTTTGAATAAGGTTTTAAAAGTAAACTGATTAGCCAGTCAGAGTGTGCATCATACATTGATTGATGTTGATATTTGCAATCTGAAGCCAAGTAAAACTTGATCTGTACACTGACTGCACTCTGAGGAAGTTTGATTGATATAAAATCAATATTCCTGTGATGAATTAATTTGTTTTGTAGTTTGTTTTTTTTTAATTCTGTCTGCATCAGATTCTCAGGAATTTTTTAGGTTCTTCTGTGGCCCAAAAAAGTACACAATCATTAATTAATAAATTTTTTGACAACAATATCAGTATTATCTAAGTAATGATCACTGACATTCTCAAAATTCTTCCTCAGACTGAGATTTTGTATTATTGTGCTTAGACTTAACACTATATCAATGCTTTTGTAGGAGATAAAGATATTAAAAGGATGCAAAAACACTTTTTAGTTTTAAAATTTAAACATGGAAACATTTTTATATTTGATAAAAGAGTTGAGAAATTCAAAATCAAAATTTCCTGAGATAAGGCTCGACTTCTTCAAGATTCTAGAGTTTATTATTATTTTTAATCCCTGGTGCATGCTGAATGTTCTGTGAAAAAATCATTGTTTCCAACCAAGCAATAAGAAAAATATTCAGAAATCTCAGTTTGAGGAAGAAGTTTTCAGATGTTTAGTGAAACTGGGGCCTGATCTGACATCCAATATGGCCACCATGGCAGCCATCTTAAAAATCTTATCACAACTTCACTTGAACAGAAAGTCATACTGACATGGGGTTTTCAGCAGAAGACTTCTTATGATGTCCAGTTGGTCTTAAATGAAAATGGTGCCAATCCAATGTACAATATGCCCATTACCTGCCATATTTCCAGACACTCTTGTGGGGTTTTGGAGACTCAAAAAGAGGTCTCGGGGTGGGGGGTCAGTGCGCATGCTTGACCCCAAAAAGCGACATCGTCCAACTGAGAATAAGTTATCTTTTCTTATAAGTTTATAGAAAATTACTGGAAATTCAAATTTGATAAAAAAAGGAAAATAACATCTGTTTTCTTTGAAGCATTTAATACACTTACAAAAAAAATAGTTGGTATATTTAGCGTTGTCCAATACCATCACCGCACATGTGCCAATACTCACATAATCACAACCAGACAGACATTAAATAAAAAAAAAATATACCAAGTTTCTGTCTTTAAAATCCATTGGACAGTGGAATATTTTCTTAATTAGATGCACTCTTTGCTGGTCTCAGTAGTTCAGGGTGTGTGTGTGTGTGTAATGCAAATGTCATTTGTGTTCATCTTTGCACCCATTGAAGACTGGATGGTACTGTTGTTCAAACTTCCCCAAAGATTTTGTTGAATTTTTCTCAGCATAGAAAAAGATCTTTCTGCATCTGCAATGATGTAAGAAAGTGTCAAATATGCTGGGTGGTGTTGCTAAATGTCAACGGATGTCGTACACTCCAGAATGACTGATGTCAATATGGTGTTTGCAGTGTGTGCAAAAAATAAAATGCTCCCTCTTGCTGCTGTGCTTTGCAAAGTCAAACTCCATCCAGGAGTTCTGAAATTTAGTTTTGCTGGATTCTGCTCGTATTGCAGATGGCCCATCATCACACTTGCACACTATTCCAACTACCGAAATAATCGTGTTTTTTTTATATATGGAGTGAAATCCGAGTTCAAAGAAACGTTGCTGCTTATCGCAAACTTGCCAATAATCATTAATAAAGATCACTTCAACATTATCATTCAAGGCAGTGATGTGTAATAACTTGTTCTTCAACATGCATCTCTTAGATTTTCCTGCAACTTCAAAAACAAATTGGGTTGTTCCACTTTACCTATGTAACTTAGCCAAATAGGCTCTCCCACAGCAATCTTCAAAGGATTTAACACAGCTTCACCTTAGCTATTCTCAGCCAATTAAGTAATCTGTGAGATGGTGGTTGCTCAAGTGTGACCACCTTACCTTTTAATTGTCTCTAATAATCTGTATTGTATATACTGCCCCGAGGACAGTTTTACATGGGCTCTAAGCAGGACTGTCTACTGTTTATACAGACTATGTGCCAGGGACATATTTACACCATTTTAACAGTTTTTCAACATCACATCCTGCAACAAACCTTGGTGGTCAAAAAAATCTCTCTGTTGATTTTTTTATTTTTTTCTCAGATTACTGAATATCTTATTTTTCAAAACACGACCGTGTCGGAGGTTTTGGAGTAAAAAATCATGTTTTTCATGTGACACTTTGTGTTTTGGCCGGTATGATGGCCGCCCACAGCAGACATCTAAAAAATATTGTTATTGATACTCCTCCTCAATGTAAAGTCATATTTTGAAAATATTGTTATCTCTACTCCTCTTGAATGGCTATATTAACATGGGGTTTTCACCAATAGACTTCCTATGATACCTAGTTGTCCTAAATGAAAATGGTGCCAGTCATACATCGAATATGGCTGCCATGACTGTCTTAAAAATCTTGTTGTCACTACTTCTAATGATGTCTACTTTGTTCTAAATAAAAATGGTGACAATCTGACATCCAATATGTCCACCACAGCAGCTAATTTGAAAATTTTGTTATCGCTGAAGAATATCAGAGATGGTTTCAACACTCAACAGTTAAAAGGAAGAAATTGGTCTTATCTTGAATTCCTGGAAATTCTTTTCACTCAGTAGAGTGTCAGTACCTTCGAGGGACTCTTGTTCTATTTTTACATGATCCAAGTATTTATGTAGGTTTTGATGTTGTCATGTATTATTAGTTGTAATTCTAAAAGCATGCTTTTCCTCATCTAACATAGCAAGCGTTAACAACTATTGATATTTAGAGCCTGATGTGTCCTATTGATAGAGAGCATCCTGTAATAAAGTAAAGCCTCTCTAATACTTCTGTGACAATCTTCATACCAGTAATTACAACTGCATATTTTGTCCAGGATTGGAAGAAAGAGAAGTGATCTACTGCTGATTCATCCCATTGGTACAGTATTTCTCCTGTAATAAACCCAAGGGACCAGTTTTGTAAATTATTCGAACAGTAGGGGTTGGCTTATCTTTGGAAAAGGCTTTCTTAAATAAAAATTTGGCTAAATTTTATGAGTGTCAGAGATGGGATAATAATGGGAGAATTATAATGATGTGTTTGAGAGGGTGAACAATGATGATGTATTGAAGAGGGAGAACTATAATGATGTATTATTTGAGAGTATGGCTTTAGATCTGGATAATGGATGTTTATTTGCTTGCTTTTTTACCCTATGTCCTTTTTTGATAGTAGGTATTTTGAAAAATACCTGTTAAATTATAGAGGCATAAAGTGTTGAAAATAAAATGACTTGACAACTTTTAAAGTAAAGTTCCCTTAATCATGTGGTTGTTATTTTAACTTCAATAAAGAGTACTCAACATATTTACTAAACCTAGCTGCTTAATTATTGGATGACCAGAGTGGAACTTTTTCATAGTATCCTCTCTCTCTCTCTCTCTCTCTCTCTCTCTCTCTCTCTCTCTCTCTCTCTCTCTCTCTCTCTCTCTCTCATAGCATCGATATACAATGGTCCCCCACTATAAAGCTCATCTGTATACTGCTGCCCCTCCTACAATGCTGCTATAATCATGGATCCAATAAAATTGTTAAAATTTTGATGCTAAAAAAAACAAATTATACTGTGATATCACATCAATAAATACCCTGTTTTTAGCTCTACTGGTCATAGACCAGAAGAGCTTATGGGATGATCTATTGTCCATTGTCGGTCATCTGTTGTCCATCATCCAATGTCTGTATGTCCATTAGCGGACGTTTGTTATCGCTACTCCTCCTAAACTACTTTGAGGATTGCCATGAAACTTTACACACACATCCATCTCCTGATCTAGTTGGTCCTAGATGAAAATGGCGCTGCTCACAAATCCAATATGGTCACCACTGTTGCCATCTTGAAAATCTTGTTACAGCTACTCCTCCTGAATGGATGGTTATATCAACATGGGGCTTTCATTAGAAGATTTGTTATGATGTCTAGTTGGTTCTAAATGAAAATGGTGCCAATCTGATGTCCAATATGGCCACCATGGGAGCCATCTTGAAAATCTTGTTATTGCTACATACTCCTGAATGGATGGTCATATCAACATTGGAATTTCACTAAAAGACTTGGTATGACGTCTAGTTGGTCCTAAATGAAAATGGTGCAGATCTGATGTCCAATATGACCGCAATGGCAGTCATTTTGAAAATCTTGTTATCGCTATTCCTCCTGAAGGGAGTTTATTGCTACTCCTCCTGAATGGATGGTTATATCAACAACGGGCTTTCATTAGAAGATTTGTTATGATGTCTAGTTGGTCCTAAATGAAAATGGTGCCAATCTGATGTCCAATATGGCCACCATGGGAGCCATCTTGAAAATCTTGTTATCGCTACATACTCCTGAATGGATGGTCATATCAACATTGGGTTTTCACTAAAGATTTCCTATGATGTCTACTTAGTCCTAAATGAAAATGGTGCTGCTCTGGAATCCAGTATGGCTGCCACGGTGGCCATCTTGAAAATCTTATTGCTCCTCCTGAATGAATGGTCATATCAGCATGGAGTTTTCACTAAAAGATTTCTTATGATGGCTACTTGGTTCTAAAAAAAAAAGTCGTCTTATTGCAGTACCTCCTAAACAGAAAGTTATGTTGATGTGGAGTTTTCACCAAAGGACTTCTTATGATGTCCAGTTGCTCATTAATGAATATGGTGCCGATGTGATGTCCAATATGGCCACCACACAGTGGCCATCTTGAAAATCTTGTTATCGCTACCCCTCCTGAATACATGGTCATATCAACATGAGGTTTTCACTAAAAGACTTCTTATGTTGTCTAATTGGTCCTAAATGAAAATGGTGCCAATCTGATGTCCAATATGGCCACCACAGCAGTCATCTAGAAAATCTTATTATTGCTACTTCTCTTCAATGGAAAGTCATATTGACATGGAGTTGTCACCAAAAGACTTCTTATGATGTCTACTTGGTCCTAAATTAAAATGGTGTAGATCTGGGGTCCAATATGGCTGCCACAGTGGCCAGCTTGAAAACCTTGTTATCACTACTTGTCCTGAATGAATGGTCATATCATCATGGGGTTTTCACTAAAAGATTTCTTATAATGTTTTGTTGATTTTAAATTTAAATGGTGTTGATCTGAGATCCAATATGTGGCCATCTTGTAAATCGTGTTTTAGCTACTTCTCTTAAAGGGAAAGTAATTTTGACATGGGGTTTACTTCAGAAGAGTTCTTATGGTGTCTAGTTGGTCCTAAATGAAAACAACTAAAACCCTCAATATGGCCACCATGGTGGCTATCTTGAAAATATTGTTATCTCTACTCCCAAATGGATGGCTATATCAACATGGAGTTTTCACCAATAGACTTCTTATGAGACCTGGTTGGTCCTAAATGAAAATGGTGCCAGTCACACATCCAATATGGCTGCAATGACAGCTGTCTTGAAAATCTTGTTGTCACTACTACCCCTGAATTACTTTAGTTTTGACCAAAAGACTTCCAATGATGTCTACTTTGTTCTAAATGAAAATGGTGCCAATCTGACATCCAATATGTCCACCACAGCAGCTAATTTGAAAATCTTGTTATCGCTGAAGGATATCAAAGATTGTGTCAACACTTGACAGTTAAAAGGAAGAAATTGTCTTGTCTTGAATTTCTGGAAATTCTTTTTGCCCATCAGAGCATCAGTTCCTTCAAGGGACTCTTGTTATGTTTTGTATGAACTATTATGACACAGCCATGTTGGAACATCTCTCAGTATAAGGCTCCCCCACTTATAATGTGGATCGCTTTTATGGCCCCCATGAAGAGTGTTATACGCATGGAGTAGTGTATTTATGGTAAATGGATGTACAGCAGTTGGTCCAGAGATGGAAAGTAAATATGACATTGATTGTTCTAGTGACTTTTCTTTGAGCTTGTGATCTAAGAATGCCTCATCAAGAAGTGATTGATGAAAGACAGCATACAGATATAGCAACCATATAGTTACTTATAATAATGGGATTTCCAGTTGATCTTGAAAGAAAATCTAAAAGAACTACCATACCCTCTCAGACTCAGTGTTTTTTTTTTATATATATATTAGGTTCCACTACAGAATCTGTAAAGAAGATTGGGACTTGTACAGGAACAATAGAGATTCTGATGGTTTTTTGGGGGGGCCATAAAATACTAGTAGATTTATTGTTTTCTAGAATAAAGGAAGGGGTGATGGAGAGAGGGAGGTGTTTGTGTTTACTTTTAACAAAGATATATATTATAAGTTAGGAGACGCAGATTTTTATGAATTAAATGTAAACTTTAAGTCACAAAAGAAAAGACCTAATAAGTATTATTGCTTTTTCATTTTTGGGCCAGAGTAAAACAAATTGAACAAGCTAGAGATACTCATTTTAGACCTTTTTGTACTTTTAAAAATATTTGCTGTGTAATATAGAATCATAGATTTACCGTATATACTCGTATATAAGATGGGTCCAAATGCAAACAACATAGACCCTGATCTGCCATCGCATAATGCACCGGCAGATCAGGGTCTGTGTTGTTTGTTCAACTGATTAGTCCGTTCAAACTGCATAGACCCAGATCTGCCAGCGCATTATGCGAGGACAGATCTGGGTCTATGCAGTTGGTATTGGCTTATACGCAAGTATATACGGGTAATGCAGATGTTTACTGAGAAAATTGCAAGGATACACCATTCTCTCATTACACTTTGAAAGAATTTGGATATTGTATAACACTGGCTATACCACATATTTGAAGTCTGTAAATAAATCGTACATGGCCTACTTTGTTTCAGTGGAAGAAAATAAATTTAACTTCATAAGTTAGCAATTTAGTCATAGGAGTAGTACAACAAACAAAGAGAAATGTGTGGTTTTATGTCACCTGTGAATTTACCAAAATAAACATTTAGCACAATTACAACGGTCTTAAATAGTGTAAATCTTCCAAAATGATAAAAAAGTTTTATATTTAAAAGGTAATATTTGATTAAATTCTAGTGTTTTAATATTCACTTTTTTTTTTTCTTTTCCATAAACTAGTAACTCAAGTAATTGAGTTTCATATGCAATCATGTCTTAAGGGAGTGTGGGTAGAATCTCAAAGTCTTCACTGATGTGACTGAAATATTTGTAGAGTTGTTGTACCAGATGAGTTGCAAAGAAAATCAATGAAGCCACCATGTGTAAGGCATATGTTTAGGTTGTAGGAATTTTTTAAGGTATCAGGTACATGTATGAAGTAACATTTGTGAATGAGACTATAGCAGTCCAGATTTCCTGTAAAATCTTCTCATTAAATCTTGCTAGGATTTTAAATCCAGGTTTTAAAAAACTTAAAGTACGAGTCTGAAGGCTGGCAAACCAACATCATTTCAAACTGACTTGATAACTAGTAGTTTTGCACATGTAAGTGCCAGAGAAATGCCTGCAGCTTGTATCTTAATTGAGTATCTGTCAAACAAATGTAAACTTTTTTGTAGGTGCTTCTTGGGCAAAATAACATTGTTCTCATATATGTTTTTTTTTCTAATTAAAAAACCTGTTGCATTTGTCAAGAAGAGGAAATTGGTCTCCATGTTCCATACAAAATCAGATGTTAGTGTTTAGCATAGGGTCTATTACAGGAAGTAAAAAGCTGGGGGGGGGGCAGGATAAACAGACTGGTAGATATTTGAAGTGTTTTTCTGGTCTGTAAAGCCATGATATTCAAACGCCACAATAATTTCGATACATATTACCTGTGGAGCATTGTTAAAATGAACAACTTCAAATATAATGACTAGAGGAGCAATATGGTCTTGAGCAGGGCAGTGAAAATTCAAACATCGTTGAATGTCTATAGGCCTATCTACACATTCTCCGATGGAGCAGACAAGTTACAGTATCCCCTCATTATAAGGCCTTGTATTATAACATGGTTCTTTTAATAAGGCAGGTATGGTTATAGATCCAATTTTATTATGTTTGTGGATTAGTGTTGAAGTTGAGAATTCCAGATGTTATTGATTTTATATCAAATTTTAACCTGTGCCTTACTGAGACCAAAATTGATCATATTGATATTCTGGGTTTACAGTTGCTGTAAGTGAATGGACATGCATAAAAATGTTTGCAGATTCTAACAAAGTTTGTAATCAAGCATATTAAATAAACTTTTCTTAATTTTAGAATCACAATTTTATAGAATTTTAGTTATTGCTTAGATTTGCATTGGATTGGTATCATTTCTGGACAAATTACACATGGAGATAAAATTTTATTGAAATTTAACTGCACAATATTTGTTCATCCTTCAAGTTCAAAGATGACCATGACATCAATAACCGGTTTGGTTTCTGTGAGTGAGTGAGAGGCTGACCAGGCCAATATGTGCTCTGCACTGTCTGTGGCACACTGGACAGGGGATGGCTATTGGGTTAACTTGATTAATAGAGGACGTGCTTGATTTCCGAGAATTACACTGCTCGCGCTTCTGCACTGCCCCTGCAATTACCTCAGTTCAAAGTCTGTAGCTCCAGTATGGATGCAACTGCACCAGGTGGAGTGATCCTGTGTATCATCTTCCCAAGTCTCAGGGTCAGTGTTGAAGTGTTTCAAGGAAGACTTGAGGCAATCTTTGAAACGTTTCTTCTGACACCCTGAGATCACTTTCCCTCCTTCAGCTCGCCTTAGAAGATCTTCTTTGGTAGTCACTTTTCTGACATCCTGGTGACGTGGACTGCCCATCTCATCTGTGATTTCATCAGCAGAGTGTGGATGCTTGAAATGCCTGCCCTTGTGAGAACCTCAGTGTCTGGGACCCTGTCCTGCCATCTTATTCTCATCAGTTTCCTCATGCAGCCCATGTGAAAATGGCTCAGATTCTTGGCATGGTGTCTGTACACCGTCCAGGTTTTGAATGCATACAGCAGGGTCGACAACACAGTGGCTTTGTAGACCTTCAGTTTTTTTTTCAGACTGATGCCTTCCACACATTTGCACATAGTCTGCCAAAGGTCACACTTGCTTCAGCAATTCTGGCATTGGTTTCATCATTGATGTGGACTGCATGTGACTGTGTACTGCTGAGATAGGTGAACTTGTCCGCTGCAAGAAGGGTTTGGTCCATTTACTGTGATGGTAGACTCTACATAAGGCTTTCCTGGTGCGGGTTGGTGCATCACCTGTCTTCTTGATACTGACTGTGAGACCGGAAATGTCGGAGCTGAAGAGAAATGGTCCATTTTCTGTTGCATGTCAGACTCAGACTTGGCATTCAATGAACAGTCATCAGCAAATAGGAGATCACGAAAAGTCACTGCCTGTAACTTTGTCTTTGCCTGTAGTCTCCTTAGATTGAAGAAATTGCCATCAGTCCGGTATCTGATGTCAATGCCAGTGTCATAGTCATAGAAAGCATCAGTAAGCATGCCAGAGAACATTATACTGAAGAGGGTTGGGACCAACACACAGCCATGCTTGACTCCATTGGTGACTGAGAATGGTTCAGATGACTCTCTGTCAACCACAACACAAGCAAGCATGCCATCTTGGAATTGATGAACCATCATGATGAATTTCTCAGGGTAACCCAATTTTGCCATGATCTTCCTAAGGCTTTCACAACTGATTGTGTCAAAGGCTTTTGTTAAGTCGATGAATGTCATGTACAGGTTGGAGTTCTGTTTTTGACATTTCTCCTGGAGTTGACGAGCTGCAAATACCATGTCTGTGGTCCCTCATCCTTTCCTGAAGCCACACTGACTCTCAGCTCTCAGGCAGGAGCCCTTGATCGATGTGATGCACAAGGTGATTCAGCAGAATTCTGGCAAGGATTTTACTGGCTATTGACAGCAAGGAGATGCCTGATGGTTGTCACAGGATTGTCTGTTGCCTTTCCGCTTGTACAGGTGGACAATAGATGCATTCTTGTACTCCATAGGCATAATTCCTTGAGTCCATATTGACTGGAAGAGTTCAGTCAGTTTCTGTGCCATGTGCAAGCCTCTGGCTTTGTAGACTTCTGCTGGTATAGTTTCTGCTCCAGGTGCTTTGTTATTTGACAACAGGTCAACTGCTTTCTCAGTTTCAGTCAGCTCTAGAGGATCAGCATGTGATATGTTTATTTCCACTTAGGGCAATCGATCAGTTGCCGCCACACTGATTGATGACTGTTGATTGAGAATGATGTTGACATGTTCTGCCTATCTTTGAAGTATCTTTTCTTTGTCAGTGAGCAGTGTGGTGCTGTCAGCACTCAGTATTGGAGATGTTCCTGATGACTGTGGCCCGTAGATTGCCTTCAAAGCATCATAGAAGTTCTTTATGTCATTCCTGTCTGCGTAGGACTGAATCTCATCTACCTTATTGCTCAGCTATGAGTCTTTCAACTCTCGGAGTTTGCATTGGACAGTCCACTTGATGTTGAAGGCTGCCTTCTTAGATGATGAAGTGCTGTCTTCTAAACAGGCCTTCTGTTGCCGATGTTTATTCAGAAGTCTCTGTATGGCAGCATCATTCTCATCAAACCAATTGTGATATTTACATGTGGTGGGACTGAGGGTTTTGGATGCAGTTGAGTACAGAGAGTCTCTGAAGGATGCCCAGTCTTCCTTAACATAGTCAGAGTTCATATCGGTTGTTTCTAGTTGGCTACACAAATGCCCGTTTCACATACTCCTGTTTCAGTTTGGAGACATTAAGCTTTTTGGGCACTTTTTTGCCTTGTGGTCGTCTGCTAGGCTGAATCTGGATATTGAGCTTGAAGACTAGGAGCCTGTGGTAAGTCCAGCAATCTGCACTTCTCATGGCCTTCGTCACTTGTACATCCTGCCTGTCTCTTCTCCTGATGATGACAGTGAGATTTCAGTGCTTGAAGCATGGGTGCATCCAAAACGTCTTGTTGTGATTTGGCAGACGGAAGATCGTGTTGGTGATTAGGAGTTCGTGTTCAGCGCATTTCCTCAGTAAGAGGAGTCCGCTGTTGTTGCATGTGCCAAAATCCATTTTTGCCAATGACACCTGGCCATGTCTGGTGATCTGTGCATTGAAGTCACCAAGAATGATGAGATTGTCTGCCTTCAGTACTTCCGCGATAAGAGACTCCTGGTTTTCATAAAATTTGTCCTTGATCATAGGTGCTGATGAAAGTTGCATGCCTTTTTCCAGACGGTGGGAGTCTCATTTGCATTAGTCTGTCATTCACGCCCTTTTGGAGATTTGTGAGCTTGCTGACTAGCTGTGATTTGATGGCAAATCCAACACCAGCTTCACGTCATTCTTCTTTACTTTAGCTACTCCAGAAGAAGGTGTAGTCAGATCCTACTTCTGTGAGTTGTCCTTCCTCATCTAGGCAAGTTTCACTCAGGGCTTCTATTTGGACGTTGAATCTGGCCAGTTCTCTACCAACTAGAGCCATTCTTCTCTCTGATCTATCTGCTGATGTTCTGTCCATTAGTGTGCACACGTTCCAGGCACCGATGGTGAGTTGCATCACCTTTGCCTTCTTGTTAGATTTTCAACCACTAAGGTGGGATCCCCATCAGCCACGGTGTGCTGACCAGGGTTAAGGTGAAGCAGGCATTGTTAAGGGCATCTTTTTCTAGCCCCCTCCTCAATCTACAGAGGTGAACAGTGTTATCCTAAAATGGGGTGCTCAGTCACCCAGGGGGCTGCCGAATTCCACTGCTGCTTCAGTCCAGTGAAAAGCGACCATATGCCCTGAGCCGCCTGTGTGCATGTCTGCAGCTACAGCTCCCAGTGTATCCACACCTGTTGCTTTGCCGCTTGCCCATCATCACATGACTTGAAGGTATCTGGTAGGCGGAGGGGCATAATGTCATGACTTGCGTGTGAGCTGGGTTTAAGTGAGGAAAGTTGCGCAGTCAGACTTACTCTCTTGACCAGGCCTGTCTGAATCCAGTGGCACAACAGTGTCAAGACATCTGGAGACTAGTGTGGATGCAGTGGATTGCCATCATTTCCTACTGCACCTGAGCTGGGAATGTGCTGTCCACGCAGCTCTTGCCATATGCCTTCACAGCTGGGGGATGAGCATATCTGCTCGGCCGCCTAATCCACCAGAAACGACTTTCCAGAGGGAGCCAGGTGTATCTGTCCACTCTGGGTCAACAGTCACAGGTAGTGCCATCTACTGTTACTTGGTAGCAGGTATAGCCTGACCTGACCCAGTAACAGGATAGTTGTTTCATAAAACGAACAAAATTAGAAGTTTTGCTAATTGATGAACTGAAGGTAATTTGCCAAAAATAGATCTCTTTTGTGAAAAAACAATGTCACAGAAAGTACTTTGTGTCATTCTGTGGTGTAATATGCTTCATTAACAATTTTTGAAATTTTAAATATGTAAGAAATATTGTACTTTAAGTATATAAGACATATCTGAGAATGCAAGTATTTAAGTATATAAAGGAAATATTTATGCGATATTTACATTCTGTAGTCTTGACATTTTTCATGAAGATTCTTTAAGTGGATTGGAATTTGATGTTTTGATTGGAGTATTTTCAAAATTTAAAATTTTCATGGAACTGAAATTTATTCAATAGAGTATTTTATTTCCATCACTTTTAAAATAAATATTTTAACTGATATGCAAGTAGCCAATCATTCATTAGGATTATAGCAGTCACCTTGATTTAAAAATTGTGAATTGACTTTTTTTCCATCACATTCCTGGCAGTAAATGTAAAATTGAACTGATTTAAACAATCATATCATTTTAAATGTATAAATGGTTCACATGAAAAATAAAAGTAAAAAGAATCTAGTTTTTAAAAAACTTCAATTATTCAAGAAAATGAATTTTATACATTGTGCTATGAATCATGGATAGATAATGGTTCATTCTACAAAAGTCAAACAAAATTGACAAGATATACACCTCTTAACAAGAAATAAATTATTTGACTAAAGTTTTTCTATTGTTTCCTGTACATTTTCTATAAAAAAAAACCACAGGTTTTATGTGAAAAAATGCCATGTAAATATGTCTCTCTGTCCATAAAATATTTGCTTGTCCAGCCCATAACTTTGTAATAGTTGGAGAGATTTTCATGAAACTTGGCCCAAGTATATAATATGACTAGCATACCATAGTGGCCCAAATATATAACATGACTAGCATACCATAGTGGCCCAAGTATATAACTTGACTAGCATACCATAGTGGCCCAAGTATATAACATGACTAGCATACCATAGTGGCCCAAGTATATAACATGACTAGCATACCATAGTGGCCCAAGTATATAACTTGACTAGCATACCATAGTGGCCCAAGTATATAACATGACTAGCATACCATAGTGGCCCAAGTATATAACATGACTAGCATACCATAGTGGCCCAAGTATATAACATGACTAGCATACCATAGTGGCTCAAGTATATAACATGACTAGCATACCATAGTGGCCCAAGTATATAACATGACTAGCATACAATAGTGGCCCAAGTATATAAGATGACTAGCATACCATAGTGGCCCAAGTATATAACTTGACTAGCATACCATAGTGGCCCAAGTATATAACATGACTAGCATACCATAGTGGCCCAAGTATATAACTTGACTAGCATACCATAGTGGCCCAAGTATATAACATGACTAGCATACCATAGTGGCCCAAGTATATAACATGACTAGCATACCATAGTGGCCCAAGTATATAACATGACTAGCATACCATAGTAGCTCAAGTATATAACATGACTAGCATACCATAGTGGCCCAAGTATATAACATGACTAGCATACCATAGTGGCCCAAGTATATAACATGACTAGCATACCATAGTGGCCCAAGTATATAACATGACTAGCATACCATAGTGGCCCAAGTATATAACATGACTAGCATACCATAGTGGCCCAAGTATATAACATGACTAGCATACCATAGATATGCCTCTTAACTGAAAGTCAAGGTTACAGCAAGGGAAAATGTAACTCTGTGACTTGTATCCTTGTCTGCTGGAGTATAATGTTTGAACTACTAAGGATATTTTCATGAAGCTTTGGTGAAATATATATTATCTGTAGATGGTGTGTTGCATACCATAGTCATGCCCCCTACCTCAGGGTCAAGGTCACAGCAAGAGAAAATGTTATTTTCTAACTTGTATCATTGTCCAGAGTATAACTTGACTTACTGAAATTTTATAACAAAACTTTTGCCAGTTATGTAGCATGTTTAGACGGTGTGTCACATACCAATGTCTGTGACATGTATCCTTGCCCAGAGTATAATTTTTTAACCACTGAAGATATTTTAATGAAACTGTAGTCCATTAGATATCATGTATAGATGGCATGTTGTATACCATGGCCAGGCTCCCTTTCCTCAAGGTGAAGGTCACAGAAAGGGATAATGTAACTGTATCTTATTTTTGTTTGCTGTATAACTTTTGAACCACTGAGCATACTTTAATGAAACTTTAACCAGTTATATATTATGACTAAACAGTTTGTCACATAGCATAGTCATGCCCCCTGCCACAAGGTCAAGGTCATGGCAAGGAAAAATATAAAACAGTGACCTCAATCCATGTATGGATATGACTTTTAAACCAATACAGATATTTTAATGAAAATTTAATCTTTTATACATCATGACTTTACAATGTCTAATGTATTCACTGTCATATCTTGCGCCTCAAGGTCAAGGTCACAACAAGGAATAATGGTAAACTAATGCCATGTTTCCTTATCCACTTTCACTTTTTAACCCCCAATAGATACTTTCATGAAACTTTACTCGGGTTCACACCTTTATACAGTAGTCAAGTCCCTGGCTCAAACATCAAGGTCATTAGTAGGGAAAAGGTCACAAGATCTACATTTATCATGTGATGTTTGTGGTACTCTTGCTTTTATTCTTTTATTCTTTCTCTGTATTCAGTGGATGTTAGCTACTGACATGCCCTTTATTGTTTATCTTTGATGTAGTAGAATGTTTCAGCTTTTCTGTAAAAAAACAAATGTTAAATACCTCTTCAGTGGGATGTAATTAATGCAGGATGTTTGGATAATCCACCAAGTCAATTTATTTTGGTTTTTATTGCTAACGAGAGTCAAATCTCAGCTACATTAAATGATTCATTTGAATCAAGTGCATTGACTGCAAACTTGTATTATTGCTTACCACAAACCAGTTGTGCTGATGTCACATAGCCCAAAAGGTGGCTGCACCAGCAGCACTGGCTTTTAGGGGGTATATAAACCTCATATCAACAAGATACGGTGATCATTTGAACCAATGAACCAACCAGAACCTTTCGCTCTGTGCTATAAGGATAATGAAACTGGTCAGGGACCAGGGTAGCTAGTCCAACCCAGCAGATGGGAGGGAATGCCTCCACATTCCTTCAAGCAGCAGCTTCTTAATGCGTTTCTTCTAAAAAAATGTGAAGATTATTCATCTTTTACAGTTCTCCTTAATTGCATAATTAATGTGCTTCCACAATACATATATGTATGTTTTTTTAGCTGTACTGATCATAGACCAAAAGAGCTTATGGGATGGCCTGTTGTCCATTAGCACAAGTTTGTTATCGCTACACCTCCTAAACTACTCGGAGGATTGCTATGAAACTTTACACATACATTTGGTCTAGTCGGTCCTAAACGAAAATGGGGCTGCTCAAACATCCAGTATTGCCACCACAGTAGCCATGTTGAAAATCTACTTACTGCTACTCCACCTAAATGGATGGTCATATCAACAAGGGGTTTTCACTAAAGATTTCTCATGATGTCTAGTTGCTCATAAATAAAAATTGTGCCGATCTGATATCCAAAATGGCCACCACAGCAGCCATCTTGACAATCTTACTGCCACTCCTCCTAGATGAAAAGTCATATTGACATAGGGTTTTCACCAGAAGACTAGTTATGATGTCCAGTTGGTCCTGAATGAAAATGGTGCTGTTCTGACCTCTAATATGGTTGCCAAGGTAGCCATCTTGACAATCTTCTTGTTGCTAATCCTCCTGAATGGAAAGTCATATTGACATGGGATTTTCATCAGAAAACTTCTTATGGTGTCTGGTTTGTCTTGAATGAAAATGGTGCCGATCTTAATCCAACATGGCCACCATGGCAGCCATCTAGAAAATCATGTTATTGATGCTTCAACAGAATTGATGATCATATTATCATTGTGTTTTTACCAAAAGACTTCTTATGATGTCTAGTTGATCCTAAATGAAAATGGTGTCCTGTAGACATCCAATATGGCAACCACAATGAAAATATTGGAAATCTTGCCACTAATTCACCTGAATGGATGGTTATCTAATGGTGTCTAGCTTGTCATAAATGAAAATGGTGCAAATCTTACATTGAATATGGCTGCCACAGCGGTTAATTTGAAAATGTTATCGCTGAAGAACATATGAAATGGTTTCAACACTCAGCAGTTAAAAAGAAGAAATGGTCTTATCTTCAGTTCCTGGAAATTCTTTTCAGACAGTACAGCATCAGTGCTTTTGAAGGACTCTTGTTATCATTAACAAGCTTTTATGTCGTAAAGTGGAGTTCAGTGTGGGCATTTTTGAATTTATTTAAGTAGCAACTATTTGGATTAAGAAAATTAAAATTTGCTGTAAATTTATTGTTGTTTCACAGTTATGAATTGGCTGTCACTATATTGAACCTTTAAATTTGGTTAGTTGAATGAGTGAAGTGTTTAATGAGGACTTAAATCGAATCCAAATCACAGAATGTTTACATTTTACTTAACTATGGTGCCAGTAAAAGCTGTGAAAATAAAAAAAGATAGCTACTTGCTCATACTCATGTTGAAATATAGTAATTCCATGGGGTTTCTATTTATTTAGTTATGCAGCAATATTGATTATTGTCATTGAGATTTAAAATAGAAGTATAATTAATAGTTACATATATTATTAAAAATGCAGAAAGAAAAGTAAGGATATTGGCAAGTCATAAAGGGGTTTGATTGTTCAGAGTAGTGGAAGTTACTTGTTGTTACATTGAACACAGTAACATAAGCTGTATTGAAAATTGCTGTTATATCTCTTAATTTGTTGCATTACTTTTGCCTTTCAATATATGAGTATATGATGCATTTAAATATTGATAACAGATAGAAAAAATACAATAATATATGCAGTAATTCCTTTAAAGTTCATATCTTTTTTTTCTTAAGAATTCTGATATTATTTTGTCTACATTTTCGGGAAGATATTCCAGTACACCTCTAAGTTTAATAAAAATCAGCTTGATCTGAAAGGGACATCAACAAAAATATATAAGTACCAATGAAAATTTTATTTTATGCAAGACCACAAAATTTGATACACTGAAAATAAATGAACTGACACTACAAGAGCCCAGAAGGACATCAGCATGTTGAAACATATTCTGATAGACTTAAATGGAGCTCATCATTCTTATGCATTTAGTCAAACATTAAAGCTTTCCTTTTGCTTTAAGAGCCTTGTTGATTAAAACTTGTATGGAATCACTGAACAGTCCATTAACTGTAATGAAGCAAATGTATAATGTGTCCTTCAAAACTTAATGTTTTTCCTTCTAGCAGAAGGACATTTCCAATATGGAGTTGACCTCAGTTTATGTTGTCACATCTCCTGATTTGTTGAATTACTTTTGCTTGTCAATATACAAGTTGCTTACAAACACATTTAAACAAAGTACAGTGCTACCACCTTTGTGCAGCTACCTTAAGGCATAGAACAACCTTGCCTGTATAAGAAACTTAGCCGCTAAAGAAAGGAAGAATTTAATGGTAAATTGAAAGGAGGAGAAAACCAAATATTGGCTGAATATGAGAGTAGTTTTTGAACAGAGGTGGAGTGTAACTCTAATGCCATCTTTCTGTCAGAATAGTGGTTGACTGATAGATAGTTAGCTATACTGGTCATAGACCAGAAGACTTGTGGGATGGTCTAACATCTGTCCATCCATTAGGACAAGTTTGTTATCGCTAATTCTCCTAAACTACTTGGAGGATTGCTGTGAAACTTTACACACACATTCATCCCATGGTCTAGTTGGTTCTAAATGAAACTAGTGCTGCTCAGAGATCCAATATAGCCACCACAGTAGCCATCTTGAAAATCTTGTTATCACTACTCCTCCTGAATGGATGGTCATATCAGCTTGGGCTTTTCACTAAAAGACATCTTGTGATGTCTAGTTGGTCCTAAATGAAAATTTTACCAATCTGATATCAAATATGGCCACCATAGCAGCCATCTTAAAAATCTTGTTATTGCTACTTCACCGGAATGGATCGTCAAATCAACATGGGGTTTTCACTGCAAGGCTACTTATGATGTCTAGTTGATTCTAAACAAAAATGGTGCGGATCTGATGTCCAATATGGCAGCCATCTTCAAAATCTTATTATTGCTCCTTCTCCTGAATGGATGGGCATATCAGCATAGGGTTTTCACTGAAAGACTTTTTATAATGTCAAGTTGGTCCTAAATTAAACTGGTACCAATCTGATGTACAATATGGCTGCCACAGTGGCCATCTTGAAAATCTTCTTATTGCTACTCCTCATGCTTGGATGGTCCTATCAACATGTGGTTTTCACTAAAAGACTTCTTATACTGTCTAGCTGGTCCTAAATAAAAATGGTACCGATCTGATATCCAATATGGCCACCACAGCAACCATCTTGAAAATCTTCTTATTGCTACTCCTCCTACATGGATGGTCATATCAGCATGGTGTTTTCACTAAAAGAGTTTATATGATGTCTAGTTGGTCCTAAATGAAAATGGTACCAATCTGATGCCCAATATGGCTGCCACAATGTGACCATCTTGAAAATCTTGTTATTGCTACTCGTCCTGCATGGATGGTTATATCAACATGAGGTTTTCACCAAAAGACTTCTTATGATACTTAGTTGGTCCTGAATGAAAATGGTGCCAGTAATACCTCCAGTGTGGCTGCCACAACGACTGTCTAAAAAATCTTGTTGTAACTACTCCCCCTGATTGGATGATCATCATGACATGGGGTTTTTACCAAAAGACTTCTAATGATGTCTACTTTGTCCTAAATGAAAACGGTGCCAAGCTGACATCTAGTATGTGCATCACAGCAGCTAATATGAAAATCTTCTTATCGCTGCAGAATATCAGAGATGGTTTCAACACTTGACAGTTACAAGGAAGAAATGTTATCATCTTGAATTCCTGGAAATTCTTTTCGACCAGTAGAGTGTCAATCCCTTGAAGGGACTCTTGTTTGAGTAGCTACCTTAGGGATAAAAGAATCATGGTTGTATAAGGCACTTGGCTGGGAAAGAGAGGTAAAATTTATAGGTAGGAGAGGTGGCTGTCAAAGAGATGTGACTGATATAACAGTTTGGACTCTCACTTTAATGCCATCTTTCTGTCAGAATAGTGATAATTGATTGATTGTTTGAGTAGCTTCCATATGGATAGAACAACCTTAGATGTATAAGGCACTTAGCTTGTACACTGTAAAGTAAGGTAAAATTTAACGGTAAATTTAAAGGAGGGGTAAACCAAATATTGGCTGAATACAAGAGGTGGTTGCTGAAGAGAGATGGTTCTTATTGGAGTTCAGACTCTAACTTTAATTCCATCTTTCTGTCAGAATAGTGATTGATTAAGGCACTTGGCTGGGAATGAGAGGTAGAATTTAAAGGTAAATTGAAAGGAATGGAGAAACCAAATATTGGCTGAGTATGAGAGGTGATTTTTGAAAAGAGGTGACTGTTATAAGGGGTTGGAAAGTAGTTTTAGTGCCATCTTCCTGTCAGAAAAGTGGTTGACTGATAGATTGTTTCATGCCACATCACCACATGAAGGATTATTTTCTACCAAGACCATGGGAGTAAAGTCCAGAGACATACCATTGTGGCTGACCCAGCCTGCTCTGGGCAGGAATTGAACTTGCACCCTTTCTGGTTATGAGTCTGGCACATGAATCACTGACCCACTGTGGCTCAACTGTTAGAAAAAAGAACTAGAATTTAAGCAGGCCAAATCTCTGGGGCATCACTATGTTTCATTTTGACAGCATTTGTTAATGAAATTGGTCTCATTGTGACTTGATTTCTCACCCAAAAACCCAAAGGATTTTAGACTCATTATCAAACAAAATAACCATAAACCCCTACTTTCATCAGATTTCTGTGTTATTGAATTTTTTTAAAGCTAGTGCAGTCCTCAATACAGTTGCACAGAAAACTTCATATGGTATCATGAATTGCAAATAATTAAATCTGCAAAGTATCATAGCGGCTAAATTGATTTGGGCTTTTCTGATTAAATGGTGCAGGTTTCCTTGCCTTAATGAGAACTTTAAAAGATTGGATTAGAATCATGGACAATTTGATGTAAATGCTTCTTATTAAGGAAGCAGGGGCATGTATCATAATGTGATGCAGAATGACATGACTCAAAGTAATGTAGAAAATCTTGGGAGTTGATTTGTTGTTGTAAAATGTATTTTCCAGTAATATATTTCTTACATTGTGGCAAATGCATCAAAGAATTTTCAAAGTATTTATTATCAGAATAAATTGATCAGGAATAATGGACTTCTAGTGGCAAGTGGGTCATTACATTTAAAAACAAAAAGATAAAAAGGAAGTTTAGGTTTTATGATTGCATTTGATGCACATTAGGCAGATTGTATTGTTGTTTGGTGTATTTTGTCCAGAATTTTATTGAGTAACACTATCATCTTATAATCTACAAAAATCATGCCCCCTATGATTTTAACTTTGTTGAAGTTAGTAAAGCAACTATATTTTTTTAATTGGTCATTTGAATTTCAACAACAGTTGAAGATTTTCAATTTACCATTCAAACAATGTTTCTTCTTATGTTTAAAAGAACCCACTCGATAATAATGTCGGGGCTTTCACTCCACATAGTGCTTGCTGATACAATCAGACAATTAAAAAAAGATCATAACAGGGTGACCACACCTGCAGATTTTTCTGCAAATTGCAGAAATTTCACATAGTTTTTGGTTTTGTGGTGGATTTAGCTATTTTGCTGATTCTTTAGCTCTACTGGTCATGGACCAGAAGAATTTATGAGATGGTCTGTTTTCCATCTGTCCGTTAGAATAAGTTTTTAATCGCTACACCTCCTAAACTACTTGGAGGATTGCTTTGGCTGCCACAGTAGACATCTTGAAAATCTTGTTATCGCTACTCTTACTGAACGGAAAGTCATATTCACATGGGGTTTTCACCAGAAGACTTCTTACGATGTCTAGTTGGTCCTAAATGAAAATGGTGCCAATCTGGTATCCAATATGGCCACCACAGTGGCCATCTTAAAAATCTTATTGCCACTTCTCCTGAATGGAAAGTCATATTGACATTGGATTTTCACCAGAAGACTTCTTATGATGTCTAGTTGGTCCTAAATGAAGATGGTGCTGATCTGATGGCCAATATGGCCACCAGTGTGGCAATCTTGAGAATCTTGTTATTGCTACTCCTCCTGAATGGATGGTAATATCAACATGGGGTTTTCACTAAAAGACTTCTTATGATGTTTAGTTGGTCCAAAATGAAATGGTGCCTCTCTGATGTCCAATATGGTTGCCACAATGGCCATCTTGAAAATCTTAGCGCTAATCATCCTGAACGAAATGAAATATTACCATGGGGTTTTCACCAGAAGACTTCTTATGTCTAGTTGGTCCTAAATAAAAATGGTGCCAATCTGATATCCAATATGGCTGTTTATCCTGAATGAAATGTAATATTGCCTAGGGTTTTCACCAGAAGACCTCTTATGATGTCAGGTTGGTCCTATATGAAAATGGTGCCGATCTGATGGCCAATATGGCCACAACAGTGGCCATCTTGAAATTCTTGTTATTGCTAATCCTCTGGAATGAAAAGTAATATTGTCATGGAGTTTTAACCAGAAGACTTATTATGATGTCAAGTTGGTTCTAAGTGAAAATGGTGCCAATTGAATGTCGGATATGGCTGCAACAGTAGCCATCTTAAAAATAATGTTATCACTGTTCCTCTTGAATGGATGGTTGTATCAACATGGGGTTTTACTGAATACCTTCTTGTGAAGTCTTAAGTTGGTCCTAATGGTGCCATTCAAACATTGAATATACCTGCCACAGTCGCCATCTTGAAAATCTTGTCACTATTTCTCTTGAATGAATGGTCATATCAGCATGGGGTTTTCGCTGAAAAACTTCTTATGATGTCTACATATATTAGAGGAGAGGGATCTTTTTAAATTTCAGAACATGCTGGATCATATAAAGGACAAATCAACAGTACTTTACAAATTTAAAATGAAGAATATGAGGGTGATGTAAAATCAGGTTGAGCACATTGTCATGCTCATTGCAGAATTTGTGGACTTGACTTTACGATCATTCAGTGAAAGTTTGACATGTGGATTAGTTAAAGTGAGTTTTGTGTATCAATAATTTGTCAATATTTTTTGTGTTTGTATTCTGGTACTAATTCACACTGATTTTGCCCATTTGTGATAAAGAATTTTAACCAGCTGCAGATCGAGGTTAGTAGCAAAACTAAATGTACATTTTCCATACAATTTATTGCAATTATGGCATGTAATGTATAGATTACACTTTTTATACTCAGATTATGCTTTTTTGCCACGTTGGCATGTATGTGTCTAGTTGGTCATAAATGAAAATGGTGCTGATCTGACTTTTAATATGTCTGCCTGCCACAATAGCCATCTTGATAATCTTGTTATCACTACTTCTCCTAGGTGGCTGGTCATATCGACATTGTGCTTTCACTAAAAGCCAAATGATGTCTAGTTGGTACTAAATAGAAATGATGCCAGTCTGATATCGAATATGGCCACCATGGCATCCATCTTGAAAATCTTCTTATTGCTTTTCCAAAATGGAAAGTCATATCTACATGGGGTTTCCACCAGAAGACTTCTTGTGATGCCTTGTTGGCCCTAAATGAAAATTGTGCCAAGTTGATATCCAATATGTCCACTACAGCAGGTAATTTGAAAATCTTGTTATCGCTGAAGAATATCAGAGATGGTTTCAACACTCCGCAATCAAAAGAAAAAAATGGTGTTATCTTTAATTCCTGGAAATTGTTTCAGCCAGTAGAGCATCAATCCCTTCGAGGGACTTTTGAATTTTTTTGAATTTCTATACTCCCTATGGAAATTTTGAAGTGTCTTTGACTAATAAATAAAAAAATCTAAGATCTTGGTGCTTATATTTGAATTACATATTGATTGAAATGTTAAAGTTCACATAGATAATACTTGCTTGCATGTCAAGTTAAATGTTTTGGGAGAAGATGAACTTGCCTTGTGTCCCAGTTCTTAACAAATTGAATTTCAGATAGAAGAAAGTTTACAAAATTTGAGGCCCATGATTATTGTGGATTTTAGGTGAAAAATGTGCAGATATTTAGTAAAATTGTTGTGGTCACCCTACAATTATTCAGACAGCTTACATACGAAAAAGTTCAAAAGAGTGACTGACTGTCTGAGACTGAAGTTGGCTTCTTCAAGGTTTATTTTCTATAAACTGTATTTAAGTATCAAAGATAAATGGTATATCAGCACAATATAGACAACTTCTATTAGAGTCATGCCCTTCATATGGTTTTGCTGTTGCTACTTCATCTCTTTAAAGTATTAAGATTAAATGATTGCCACATACAGGTTTCCTACCTGGTCTGAACTTCATTCAGTAACTGATTTGTGGACTGAACTTGATTCAGTAATTGATTCTAACCCATCTAGCCAATTAACCTATTGCTGAACAATGAAGTTAAAATTGGGGTGATACCCATGGGTCACTGACCAGTCCTATTACTTGAAGAGTTATTAAGCATTATGTTAACACAGGCATGTGGTAACCTTGATGGGCATTCTGGTCTAATATCTTTCAGCTAGCTGACTGGTCCTATATTACATGTACAAATTCAAATGGCGATAAATGTATCATTTTTCAAACAATTTTTAATAAAATTTCCAGTATTTACTTAGTGTAGTGTTCATACTAGTTCATGTTGGTGTAATTGTCAAAGGAAACAAATTTTATCTTGTATAATGTGGTATGTTAATGAGTAGGCATGGTTACCTCTGTTCTGGCAATAGGTCATTATCACCTGCTGATTGCTTGATTCACTCGTACAATAATTTATGTAATTTTTTTTATCAGATTTTATTAAATGTTTTTGACAGTCGGGGAATAATTGTGTGTTAAAATATGTTCATATCAGTTTGGGCAGGGACTAGTTGTCATCAATTTTCCATGTATCTTTGTGAAAATCATTTGAATTTCACCCTAGAAATATGAATTGATTGGTATTGTTGGTTTTAACAGCACTTTTAGCACATTATTGACTATATCAGAGAAAATGAGAGTTAAGGACATACCGAGGCAGCCAACCTGGGCCGGCCTGGGCAGGTATCAAAAACACGATTCTTGGATTTCGAGTCTGACACTGTAACAACTGGGCTACTGTGGCTCCATCTAGAAATACTAAGAGTAAATAAGTACATAAATTACAATACTTGTAATTAATATCCATTTCCATGATGTGACCATATGCAAGAAAGTAGAAGGTGGAACAAATTTGAGACATTATGGTAAGTGACCTTTGGGCAACTGTTCGATATGAGCAAATCACTTTGAATAATCTTGGGTCATGGATGTTTTAAATATACTTAATTCACAAGGTTGTGCCACTGAAGTAGAAAACCTGCATCTCTCATTCAAGCTTCTTTTTAGGAATAGCCATTTAAAATCAGTGCGAGTGCCAGGGATTCAACATTTTGAAAAATTTCTTGATCTGCTTTTCTATTGAGGGACTCGTAACAATAGCACTAGGATCTCAGTTTAGAAAGCTCAAGAGTGCAAAGGACATCTTATTGTGTTGACCTAGGGAAAGAAACTGAATTTCACAAAGCATTTTAAGTAAAAAGGCGCATTGCTTTTACAGTTGCAGGTAAAGTTGCTGTTTCCAAACTGTACATTGAGTATATTATACAAAACTTTAAAAAAAAGATTTGTGCATGATTCAAAGGAAACACACCTAAAAATGCTTCCAACAATGAAAAGTATTATATAGTTCATCTGTTTATCTGTGAAGACATAATCTAAATAATGTAGGTTTGTTTGAATTGCAGTTTTCTTTTCATGCAAAAAAGATAAGGTATATTGGTAAAAATATCCTGGTTTTTTTAAAAAATATTTAACACATCTTCTTGCAAGATATTGCAGCAGCGATACATTTGGTATCTCTTATTTTATCAGGGGTACTCCCATATTTCAAGCTGAGAATCAAAACAAATAAAAAAAAATTTCCCCCTCAGTATATAGTTCTACATTGTATAGAAAAAACTCAAATTTCTTTCTAGCAGACCATAGTATGGAAATCCTGCAGCTAAATAGAAAGATCTTCCGTTGGTCTGCAGATTTTTTAAAACTCTCTTCAGAAGAAAAGGTGAAGTTTACCTCATTTTTCTTTGAATAAAAATGCAAGCAGCACAAAAAGGACATTTTTGCCTAGCATCCCACTAATATTGTTTTTACCTTCTAAATGATTCTAATTGAATTTCAGTCCTAGAAAAAGCCAGTCACTCTTGTTTGAATAATGGTTTCAACAGTATTTATTGGGTGATTATTGGATCACTCAGGCTATTTCAGCATTATTAGTCTAACACCAAGTTTTAGTCCGACAGAAAAAAGGCAAAACTGCATCATGTCATTCCTTTGTGGAGTCAGCTAGCAGAGACTAGAGAATCTGGCCTTCAACAAGTTATAACATCAATTTTTCTTCTGATCTGGTGTGTGAAATAAAACCTGACCTATGGGTTAATAAAGCTTGATACCGTGGTACTGATCACTAAAATCTTAGAAATCCAATCATGTAGGGCTGCCAGCCTGTGTCTGGTTTCTGCAGACTGCCAGTTTCATTACAGGGAATTGTGGCCCTTTCATTTTATCAGTGTCAATCACAAGCCATGCATTAATCCAAAGGTGCCATTAGATTCATCCAAATTCAGGCAATCAGTCTTGGTAATAGAATTGTATACATAAACTGAATTTTATTTGATGATGGATGCCTGCATTTTATTTTGTTATATTTTGATGTTGTTGGGTACACATTAGCTCAGTTTGTGCATGAATATGACATGTTTTTGTCTGATATTTAGCTTTTTTAAAAAGAAGAATGTAAAATATTGAAAAAATTTGCATTATTAATTCAGAATCAAACTAAGATACAAAACAGTTTGACCATGAACATTTTGCAAAAAGTTCTTCCTTTCATCCACAGTTAAGGAATAAAATCCACATTGAAAGGAAATCAGTAAGAAAATTAGTAGAAATGGCACATGATTTTGAGATGTCTGTCATTTCATGGTATTTTTCTGTAACTTGTACATCCAGCTTGCAGTTATTTTAATTACAAGAAATACATTATAAAGAAAATTATGCAGCTGATGCAGGAATGTACAGAAATGTTCAGTGTAATGTTGTAAATTTCGATCATGAAATATCTGCAGATGTATATGTACATGTGTGTATATATATGTGTGTATATATATGTGTGTGTGTGTGTGTATATATATATATATATATATATATATATATATATATGCCATTGTGTCAGAAAATCCTTATACCATAATGCAGAAAAATACATACATGTGGGCTGCCTAATAATTTTTTTATGCAGTGCTGCAGGTATATAGAAACTGTGGTAATCTCTCCCTTCCCCCTCCCTATATATCTTCAGAACCCTCCTTTTGGCCCTCTGTGCTTTTCTAGTCCCTCCACTGTACCCTTATAGAGCCCTCCTTTTGGCCCTCTGTGCTTTTCTAGTCCCTCCACTGTACCCTTATAGAGCCCTCCTTTTGGCCCTCTGTGCTTTTCTAGTCCCTCCACTGTACCCTTGTAGAGCCCTCCCACTGCCTCTCCAGATCACTAAAACAAATCCTTAAAACTGTATTATTTTCTCTTTATTCCACTTATTTTTCGTGTATATTTAATTATATGATAAATATATGAATGTACTTTTGCCTCTTTCTGCTTCCCAAAAAGATGACATTCTAAATTTTATTACGTACCCATTTAATCTTACATGCTTGATCTGGGGTTCAATACAACTGTTCAGTCCGTATTTCCATTTCACACACCCTAATTGGAACTACTTAGGCATCTCCTTTGACGTGTGTGCATAGATATTTTTAGACACAATGAATCAAATTTTCATAAATCCAAAATCATTTTGAATTTTATTCATACTGTAAAGCTACAAATATTTCAGAAGTGTAAAAGAGTGGGTTTGTAACAAATGCAAAACTGCATTCGCATTTTGTTCCAAGTCAGGGAAAAAAACTCATTTGATATGGCAAACAGCCTTGATGTATCCCTACGCCATATCAAACTCATTCTATCTGCCAACTCAGAACAAAACGCGTATGTAGTTTTATATATTTATCATCTGCATCAAATTCTTTTATTGCAAACATGCCCTTTTGTTCCCCCAAAATGCCCCTTTCTTCAACAACCTATTGCTAACTCTCCCCTCTGGAAGAAATAACTAATCTAAGCAATGGTGAAATTGCAAGACTTTGCAACATTAAGCCAGGTGATGTAATGCTCTTTATTAAACATGAAATTATAGAACTTGTGTATTTGTCCTTTAAAATGCTATGTATTGTGATTATTCTACTTATAAGTAATGTATCGTAGTATGTCACACAAATCCTGACTGACACCTAAGGACCACTGACCAATACTATTGCTGGCAAAGGTGTGAGCATCGTATGATTTACAAGTGTTCTAGCAACTTGTCAAACATTGCGTCCTTATGTCTATTACCTATCTGATTGCCAAGGTGTATCATATACAAAATAAATCGCCATAACTTAAACATTTTTCATAACATTTTTCATGATATTTTCAGTATGCACTAAAACCATTAACGCTAATTGGCATGGCATAAGTGTCAACAAAAAATAATATATGTGCTATGCTAATGAGTACTACCTGGGTATCTCTGCTCTGGGATCATTTATTCATCAGTAGTGCCTAAAATTAACATAATAGGGGACTTGGCAGGACTTTGAATAGGGGACTTGGCAGGACTTTATTTATGTGCGGATGAATTTTGTCATGAACCAGTGTGGATTGGGTGAATCGAATCCTGGCTCTCCTAGAGGCACTATGAGCAAAAACATTGTTATCTGTTCACCTTTATCTTTCTCTATTGGAAACCTTGAATGCCACCGCGGATTTGGTTCCTTTAGGACGTCTCCATATGCGCCCTCTACAGTTCCTCCTCCTTGCAAGGTGGAAACCACACACAGATTCTCTATCAACCCCGATCCCACTAGGACCAGATTTTCACCACCACTTGCTCTGGTGGATGAATCGGGACAGATTCCTGGCTGATGTCCCAATGCATGCACTCAACCCCCACTCCTACCAGTTTGCTGATGCATCAGATTCCGGTCGGGGTGCTCATTTAGAGCCGGAGGGCGTAATTCTCCAGGATCTTTGGACTCTGGCTGAATCGTCCCTCCACATGAACAACCTAGAAATGAAAGCAGTATTTCTAGCGCTGCATGTGCGCATTGACAGAGTAAGGGGTCATTGTGTTATGATCTCCTCAGACAACACGTCTATGATGTTAGGGAGGCACATATGCTCCTTCTCTTTGCGTGGAGGTTTGGAACCTCCTCTGCTGGTCAGTCTCGGAGGAAGTCACAATCCAAGTTCACCACATTCTGGGCAAGACAAATGTATTAGTGGACAGCCTGTCCAGGACAGGCCGAGCCATCCTCATGGAACGGTCTCTTCACTGCTCTGAAACAGAGTCCCTATTCACACTCTGGGGAAGACCCCTGGTGGACCTGTTTGCGACCTGGCTCAATTACAGACTTCCCTTTTACGTCTCTCCTGTCCTGGACCAGGGGGCAGGAAAAGTCTCTTCCTTCCTCTTAAGGGCTCCATAGATATAATTCGGCTGTTACTATTTCCCAGTGGATTGTCACCACCATCAAAAGAGTGTATCAGTCCCTCACCGATCGAGACCTTTCCTTGATGAAACTAAGAGCCCATAAGGTTCGAGCCATTGCTAACTCATGGGACTATCTAAATCACTCCTCCTTGGAGGACATCATGAAGGCAGCAATTTGGTGTTCCCATACTACCTTCTCCTTTTACCTCCACTCGTTAGCACAACAGAGTGCAGGCATTTTTTCTCTGGCACAACATGTGGCTCAGAGAGACAACAACCTTCTATGAGATGGACCTCTCCCTCTATGGTAAGTACATTTAAATTTTCTCTGTTTTTGATCAGTTTAACAAGAGCATCGGCCTACCCACCTAACTGACAAATTCAACTAAGCAACAGCAATGGGGAAGATATTGCTGCTATTAAAAGTTTTTTTTGGGGCGGGGGTAAAACTAATTTTAATTATGCAATACTTACCCATCTCTATAGCTGAATGCCCTCCTCCCACCCTGCTCTGATGTCTTGGATAATCGTCGTCTATGAAAAAAAGATCGTTCTGCACATGACCTATGCAAGCTACAGCGTGGAGTGCAAAGGTCATACTGACTTTTCTCCACTCTGGGGGAGGATGTATTCACATCGAACGGACGGTGGTTTTTTGGTACGAAAATAGGTTAGCTAAGCAATAGTGACGGGTAACTATTGCATAATTAAAATTAGTTGTGTGGTATGTGGCAGATATAGAGAGACTCAGTTGATATAGAAACTGCCCAATTGGAACTAATTATATTTTGGCGAGGAAGCTGCATTACAGAAGGGCCAGTTTAAGAAAGTTTCACTGAACATTTTGTTTTCTCAAAGGAGGTTACACTAGAATCGGATCACATGATAAATAGGTGTCAAATGTAAGTTGAATTGTAGACTTTTGTATAAAATTATATGGTGTTGTGTGCAGTACTGAAGTGAATGAAAAGTGTAAATACAGAGTTTTATCTTAGCTTACTTTTTCATTGATTTTGTATCATCTCCACAAAGTTAGGATAAGGCATAAGCTAGATTTATCTTGTGCAAAAACATCTAAAGCATAGTGACCTACATTGACTGTCATTTTCAGCTTGGCCAATGTACATGTATGTAGACATATGGCTTTTTTTGTTGGTAGACCTGTTGTCATTTTGGCAAAACACTGAGAAAATAATTATATATATATATACCTGTTTTATACTGCCATTCACTTTAATTAGAATGCACAAGCTATTTGGCAGAATTTAGAATTATGGCTTTTGGCTTGGAAAAATGCCCACATCAGTAGGGTGAGGGTACTTGAGGTCACTTGCAGTCTGTTTTATATGTCTCTATAAAGTTTTTCAGGAAATTTAGAGTAGGCTGATGGTCTTCATTGCTTGACTACACAAGCTGTTCAAACATTCTCCATGAATATATTGTGCCAAGCATATTTGAAGAAAAGAAGGAGAATCATTGATAGTGAAAGAAGTATATTTTTGCAGTAGTCCCTGTTAAAGGCAATTTTAGTAATGGCCTCAAAAATAAGAAGATGACTTTTGACAGTAACTGAAGTGCAAGGACCAGGAACAAGCAAACATATAATAATACAAATGAGATTAGATTGATCATTTAATTTCCAAAAACAATTGTGAAGTTGATTCTATACCTTTAAATGTGATAAACATGTTAGAATGAAAAACCAATCCAACCTATGTACAAGTTTATATTTAAACTGAAGAGTTAGTACACAGAAATATAAAATCATTACTACCTGCAGGAAAAAGGAAACAAATCAGAAACGCTGACTTGTGTGTGACACAGACATGATTTGTTCCCGTTTTAAATTGGGAATTCCGCTTTTCTCCTGACCTAAATCTGATTCTCATTGATAAGGTCCTTTTTTTTATATCTTCTCTGATCGGTTTTCAAAAAACGATCTGTCTGGTCCCATTCTGCAACAATCCTAATAATAGTATTTGTTCCGTATATAATTTAACAGATGACCACTGTAAAGAGCTTTCTGATTTGGCAAAATTGTGTACTTGTCCAATGAATCTTTGCATAACAGAAACTAATGGAAATGAGCATTATTGCCAAACGTGGCATCCTGAATTATCGATAGAGACACGGACACAAAAAGTTTGAATAAAGGTTTGAAAAATGTGTGGAACTGGGAATGGCTTGAATGCAAAGTCGATGGGAACATAATTGGTCAGTTTGTAAGAAAACTGAATGCCAGAGGACTAGCATTTTGTGATCTTTGCCAGAATGATTTGAACCACTATTACCAATTCAACAGCAGCATCTAACATGTTAAATGAGAAGGAATTGGACCAGTATGATTTGGAAGTTAGAACATTACAAACTGATTCCCGTCCAGAATTTAAGGAGGGACGACGTATACATCACTGGTGGGGAAGTGATGATATTGTTGCCAGATACCCGTGTCTATAAAAGATGGTCATGTCTTTACCAAGTTGTTTTCATGGCCCACAAGTAGAATCATCCTTCAATGTCATGAATGATATTATTGATTCCAAATTAGGGAGGATAAACGTAGAAACCTACAACTTGGTAGAACGTCAAATTGGTCTAAAGGCACCAGGATAAAGTACAATGCAGTATTTCAAGAAAGATTTTTTTACATGAGGGCAGAAGCAATGCTGTGTTAGAATATGTGAAAAGGAAAGCAAAAGAAATCTTTTCCATGGCAGCAAAGAAAGCAAGAAAGCAACTCAGTATCAACAGGTTCTGTCCAATGGGGGAAAAGACAAGAGAATTTATGTGAATATTTTTATATAGTGGATGTATATAATTAAAAACTTTTACCATGAAAGAAAAAAACAAAACATTTGTTATATGAAGAGAAAAGTGTGATTTACATGTAATATGTGTAGCAAATATAAACAAATTATTGTGACTGAATATTTGTGTGAACACTGGTATGCACATGTAATAACTTCAGCACTAATAATTTTTGGAGAACAAGTTGATGTGATGATGAACGTTCTTTAAGTATTGTTTAAAGTTGGGCAAGTTTGTTATTTTTCAAATCATTGTTTAAATTAAGTAACAACATTGCAAAATATTATGATAATAGGTGCCACTTTGTATGCTCTGAGTCTTAAATGCATTTTTGGACGTGGACCTTCGGGCTCCTGCAACACCTGATCAGGAGCACCGCCCCTTGAGACCCCGCTGGGGGAGGAGCCCAGAACCCCCTTCACAATTTTAGTTTTTGTTCTCATTAGCACCAAAATCATGTCTAGTGATAGTTAACTTTAATTTAACATCAGAAAACACAAATCTCATTAGCGCCTTGAGGGAACTTGACTTTAGTGCATCTCTGTGACATTGATTTGGCCTCTATTAAATATAAAAGAGGACCATAATGGATAGAAAGAACAGAAAAAAATTAGGGGTCCCTCTAAACCATAACTTGTCACATCTATCTTGCTTCCCATATTAGGAAATTTCAAACCTTGAGAAGATTAAACCATATTTGTGTATAAGGAATAAAAGTTAATATTAAAAAAAGTAAAGTTATAGAGTCTGCAAATTTAATTTTATGGCAGAGTTAATAATAGATGGGACATTAAGGTCTTGGAATTGTAAACAACAAAGGAGCTTTGAAATTTGTTTAGTATTGGTAGGTTCTCCTGTTAGTTTCTGTATAATGACTGCAAAGTTTTTCGAATACTTTTCATAATAGTGATGCAACTCGGCTTTCAATTTGATTATTTGATGTCATATAGAAAGGGGTTGGATTGTTAGCTCTACTGGTCATAGATCAGACAAGCTTATGAGATGGTCTGTTGTCCAACATCCATTGTCTATCCTTTAGAACAAGTTTGTTATCGCTACTCCTCCTAAACTACTTGGAGAATTGCCATGAAACTTTACACACATTCATGCCATAGTCTAGTTGGTCCTAAATGAAAATGATGCCACTCAGATATCCAATATGGCTGCTACAGTGGCCATTTTGAAAATCTTATCGCTACTCCTCCTGATTAGATGGTCATATCTACATGGTGTTTCCACTGAAAGACTTCTTATGATGTCTAGTTAGTCCTAAATGCAAATGGTATCGGTCTGATGTCCAATATGGTCACCATAGTGGCCATCTTTAAGATCTTGTTATAGCTACTCCTGAATGAATGGTCCTATCAACATGGGATTTTCACTAAAAGACTTCATATGATGTCTAGTTGGTTATAAATGAAATTGGTGCTGATCTGCTATCCAAAATGAAAAGTAATATTGCCATGGGGATTTCACCAGAAGACTTCTTATGATGTCTGGTTGGTCCTAAATGAAAACGATGCTGGTCGGACATCCAATATTGCCACCATGGTGGTCATCTTGAAAATCTTGTTCTAGCTACTCCGGAGGAATTGATGGTCATATTGAACAAAAGACTTCTTATGATATCTAAATAAAAATGGTGCTGATCTCATGTCCACTATGGCCACCACAATGGCCATCTTGAAAATATTGTTATCACTACTCGTCCTGAATTGATGGTCATATCAACATGGGTTATTTGTTTTAACTCAGCAACATCATATTATGCCTGATTGGTCCTCGCTGAGATGTTGACATTCAGACATTCATTATGCCTGCTACAGTGGCCATCTTGAAAATCTTGTTATTGCTACTTCTCCTGAATGAATGGTCATATCAGCATGGGGCTTTCACTGAAAGACTTCATATGATGTCTAGTTGGTCATAAATGAAAATGGTGCTGATCTGACTCATAATATGACTGCCACAATTTGGCCATCTTGAAAATGCTATCACTACTTCTCTATGATGGCTGGTCATATCGACATTGTGCCTTCACCAAAAGACTTCTTATGCTGTCTAGTTTGTACTAAATAGAAATGGTGCCCATCTGATATCCCGTATGGTCACCATGGCATACATCTTGAACATCTTGTTATCATTACTCCTCAAAAACAGAAAGTCATGTCAACATGGGGTTTCCACCAGATGACTTCTTATGATGTCTTCTTGGGCCTAAATGAAAATGGTGCCAATCTGACATCCAATACATCCACCACATCAGATTATTTGACAATCTTGTTTTCACTGTAGAATATCAGAGATGGTTTCAACAATCAGCAGTTAAAAGGAAGAAATGTTCTTGTCTTGAATTCCTGGAAATTCTTTTCAGCCAGAGAGCATCAGTCGTTTCAACGGTCTCCTGTTTTACAATTTACTATCCTATTATTTGTATTTGATCCTTTTGACGTGTCTGAAGTTAAATAGTTTGTTGTTTTGATTTACTAGTCGTAAAAATAAAACTCCCTGAATGTTTTTACTTATTTTTAAAACAAATTTAATGACATACAATAATTCCATCAGATTAGTAATCTTGATTTATTTTTCTTCAAATATAGACATAATTTTCATTCAGTTTGTTTATTTGAAATGCATCAGTAATCATTGTTAGACTGAACTGCGATTTATGACACGTTTCATTATAATTCTTAACATTTGACAAAAAGTAAGATGACTTGGTAAAATCCATGGATACCAATGTAAATGTGTTTCCCTTTGTAGTGATAAAGATGTAGAATTTTATGTAATTCTGAAGGAACAGGTATTTTAATGCATGATTATTTCTACTGGTATACATAATCACTTTGTGTAACACTGTAGGAAATGGTCTTTTTTTCCTTCAAAAATGTAATAAAAATTAGTGTATACTTTGACTTACATTGTTATATAGAACATTGTACACATATGTAAGTACATACTGTAGATTGACTTACAATGTAATAAAGAACATTGTACACATACTGTAGATTGACTTCCAATGTTATAAAGAACATTGTACACATACTGTAGATTGACTTACAATGTAATAAAGAACATTGTACACATACTGTAAATTGACTTCCAATGTTATAAAGAACATTGTACACATACTGTAGATTGACTTCCAATGTTATAAAGAACATTGTACACATACTGTAGATTGACTTCCAATGTTATAAAGAACATTGTACACATACTGTAGATTGACTTCCAATGTTATAAAGAACATTGTACACATACTGTAGATTGACTTCCAATGTTATAAAGAACATTGTACACATACTGTAGATTGACTTACAATGTAATAAAGAACATTGTACACATACTGTAGATTGACTTACAATGTAATAAAGAACATTGTACACATACTGTAGATTGACTTACAGTGTTATAAAGAACATTGTACAGATGTTTAAGTACATACTGTAGATTGACTTAAAATGTAATAAAGAATATTGTACAGAGACTGTAGATTGACTTACAATGTAATAAAGAACATCGTACACATACTGTAGATTGACTTACACTATTACAAAGAACATTGTACACGTTTAAGTACATGTACATAAGGTAGATCAGCTGTCAACACCCATCTGATAGGTATCATTGGTAAATATTCTCAGATGTCTTCTTGTGCTGCCTAATTTATAAAACAACAAAGGGAACTACCGTATGTACTTGTGTACAAGATAGATCCAACTGCAAGCAACATAGACACTAATCTGCCATTGCATAATACACCAGCAGATCAGGGTCTGTTATTTTATATACTGATTAGTCATCTTGTACTGTATAGACCCAGATCTTTTGGTGCATTATGCGATGGCAGATCTTGATGTATTTAGTTTGCAGTTCAAGCTGAGTTATACAGGAGTATAAATGGTAAACACAATTCAAGAGATCACTGATCTACACTGACAAAGAGTAACTGATGCCAACTGGCTCAGCACCAGTTTCACAAGTAAGTTGAAACAAATAGTGTTGGAAAAAATAATTAGCACTAAAAAAAATCCCTCCTGTTAGGAAAACAGGATGGTTCAATCTATCTTTTGATGAGATTGTTACATCTCATTAGGTGCCCAGTTAAGGTACTGAGCAGTGGATTCAGGTAATTTGTATGACCAATACCTGAGGTATTTACATATCAGCAGTTACAGATGAAACCCAGATATACCGTATGTACTCGCTTGTAAGTCCAGTCCAACCTCAAACAACATAGACCCTGATCTGCTGTCAGGGTCTATATCATTTGTTCTACTGATTACTCTGAACAAACTGCATAGACCCAGCTATGCTGGAACATTATGCGATGGCAAATCTGGGTCTGAGTAGTTTGCAGTTGCACTGGACTTATAAGCAAGTATATATGGTAGCAGTAGATAATGTTAATGAGAATTTTTATTTTTATCTAAAAATTCTGTTCACTGTGAAAGCATTATGTGTACCCTAAAATCTCAGCTCAGATTGCTGCACACCTGCTGGGGCCATATCCACCTTAAGATCTGCACACTTTTTGACGAAAAATGAGGATTATGTGATCCTGATCATCTGCATATGCATGTGTGCATAATGTTGCACAATTCATCTTTGCACCTTTTAAAACAGACATCAGATTTTGGGATATGATTGGGGGGGGGGGGGACTGGGATATGATTGAGGGGTGGGGAGACTGTAGATGTGCACAATAGGAGTGGAATGTGGATGGGGACAATGTTGTATGTATATAATTGTATGTAAAATGTGCTGTGAATTCAGGAGTTGTGTAATGTCATGCAACTCCTACTACACCTTTTAAGATGAAATATGGACTATCTTTGGGTTTGAGTCTCGGCTTGATCAACATGGGTATGTGAAAGAGCTTGCCAGTAGCTTTCCGTGGGTTGATGGTTCTTCCTCAGGCCATGTCAGATTCTTCTTCCAAGAAATATACTGGCCGCCATGTATTACCTACCATGTGCTGAAAAATGGCATTAAACGCACACAACTCCCACAAAAATCTGTCTACAAAAGAGCGTGTAAGCGTATCCTTGATAGCATTGAAGACATTCAGTATGAAATGAATAATATGAAAATTCTAACAGTGAATGAAAGAAACTTCATGAAGAAAGCTAAATTTATGCTAAACAAATGACACAATATCAGAGTACCGGTATCTTCAGAAATTATTTTGTGTGAGAGAACAAGGTAATGCACCAAAATTTAAAGTCTCTTTCAGCCAAAGTCATACAAAGAGCTATTCAAAAAAAGTTTTCACTACTCGGGTAACTCGTTTGGAACAGTATTCCAAAGGAAATAAGGGAAAGTTCAACAATAAATTCTTTTCACTATTATCAAATAAATTGGATGAAAAGTTAAAATTCCTGGTTGGAAGTGACTTTTACACCTTCACCTTCGTTGCTGTTGCCTAACTATATTGTATAAATGTTGTAAACAATCCAGTTTTAGCATAGTTTTATATATATACTTTTTAACATATTGCGGTCACATGCAAATGTAACGAGTATGAATTTATTAACTCTTCTGGTCATAGACCAGAAGAGCTTATGGGATGGCCTGTTGTCCAACATCCATCATATGTCCGCTGTTAGCACAAGTTTGTTATCACTGCTCCTCCTAAGCAACTTGGAGAATTGCCATGATACACACACATTCATCCCAAGGTCTAGTTGGACCTCAATGAAAATAGTGCTGCTCAGACATCCAATATGGCCACTACAGGAGCCATCTTGAAAATCTTGCTATGGCTGTTCATCCTGAATGGATGGTCATATCAACATAGGGTTTTCACAACAACAACAAAAATTCTTATGATATCTAGTTGTTCTAAGTGAAAATGGTGCTGATCTGACATCTAATATGGCCATCACAGCAGCCATCTTGATTATCTTGTTATTTCTACTCCTCAAGAATAGAAAGGCATTTCAGCATGGGGTTTTTACTGGAAGACTTTCTTATGGCATCTGGTTGGTCTTAAATAAAAATTGTGCTGATGTGATATCCAACATGGCCACCACAGTGACCATCTTGAAAAACTTGTCGCTGCACATCCTGGAGTCATATCAACATTGGGTTTTCACCAGAAGACTTATGATGTTTAGTTGATACTAAATGAAAAAGGTACTAATCTGACATCCAGTATGGCCACCATTGGACCCATCTTGAAAATCTTGATATTGCTACTTCTCAATGGAAAGTCATATAGACATCGGGTTTTCACCAGAAGACTTCTTATAGTGTCTAGATGGTCCTGAATGAAAATGATGCCAATCTGTCTTATAGACATGGAGTTTTCACCAGAAGACTCCTTAGGGTGTCTCGATGGTCCTGAATGAAAATGATACCAATCTGACCTCAAATATGGCAGCCAAGGCAGCCCTCTTGAAAAATCTTCTTGTTACAACTCCTCCTAAATTAAAAGCCATATTCACATTGTGTTGTCACCAGAACACTTCTTAGGTTGTCTTAGTTGGTCCTGAATGAAAATGATGCTGATCTGACATCCATTATTGCCACCATGGTGGTCATCTTGAAAATCTTGTCTCAGTACTCCTCCAGAATCCATCCCCAACTTGGACCACACTGTGTGGCGGCTGGAGATGTTAGGGCTGTCATGTTTAGAATTTTACAAAATGTTTACACATCTTTTAAGAAATGAAACCATGTTGTTTACACATGATCTTACATTGTTGTAGTAGACCATGATCAAGCAGTGTTGCACCTAGGATCCCAAGGGCAGGGGACACTGTCTCCAACCCTCCAAATTTGGGGGACACAACATTTTAAAGGGACAAAGGAAAAATGTGGTACATAATGCACTAGTACTAAAAAAAATGAGATAATTTTATTTCCTTTTACAGTGTTGCCACTTTAACTTTGTCATCTGCACTGTACTGTCATATTTTCCTAAGACACTTACATTATTGCAGTAAATGTTTTATCATGTGCTCACGAAACTCCTGAAAACATTAACATGTTTGAATATCTGGTTAACCTGAAATGAGCTGCATGACTACCACAAACCTTGAATGTTTTCATTGCCAGATACATTGTTTTAAAATGGATATTAATTGCCCTCTTACAGTTTTTATTGCCTTGAGCGACTTTGGCCATTGCTTGCACCAACATAGACCTGGATTAACGTCAACTAAAGAAAAGTTGTAGGTGTAATTTTTATTAAAACATTTTCTTGATAAAAAAGTGTGCCCAGGGGGGTGCACAGGCTCAAGATTTTGGGGACTAAGGACAAAAATCTATGGAAAACCCACGATCCCATGCTCAAGGTGCAACATTGTTCAAGGTGGCTCTCTCTCTCTCTTTTACAAGAAAGTCAGTGATAGTCAGTCTCGATGTTGATGTGGAAGAATAGTCGCCAAAGTATATGACTGTCTTTATTTACAAGTTTTTTTTACATTTTACTCATAAGTTTGACCATTCATCAATAACAGATCAATCGCGATACTTCACTTGAAATATACATTACTGCACAAATTTTGACTTTGTACCAAGGTAACTGCCGATTAAACAGCCTATCAATGCAATAATTTCAGTAACAATGCTAAATTTCTCTTCATCCTAAACTAATTGCTACTCTAAATTTAAAATTTACTAATCCAATTTCTCTTTTGACATGTATATCACTTTGTAAAAGTACACTCCGTGTAGGTTAAACGATGTCACATCAGGCCGTTCAGTACAAGCAGGGAATCATCCCAAAACACATTAGTAAAAAAAACAAAACATGGATGAATTATCATCACTTGTAGTTAAGACTGGCAAAGCTGACATTCACCTATATATATATCTTATTGTAGTTTGCTATGTATCCACATGAATATTCAAATAAGAAGGAGGAGTTTAGCTTGGTGTAGACACTTTTTAAACCTTTCCCCTTTACTATCTTGAGAGGTCTTGGGTCACGCACACACATCATCAGGAGTTTTTCAGTGCACTTTTGCCATTTTACTTTCAACATTGAAAAAAGTAGTTTGGGGTTTGAGATCTATAATTGGTTGTTGAACGAGGATTTGAACCAGTTTGAGCAACCATGTGCTGCCTAAAGGGATTTGTGTTCGTACTTTACATGAGTCGACATTGTGCTGGTTCGTACTTTACACGAGTCGACATTGTGCTGGTAACAAGAGTGAGTTAACTCATTGCTCATAGGTTGCATTTCACCCTCTGTTTTCCACTATTTTCTACCTTAGTGAAATAATTTCAAACTTCAGATCACTTGTTTTTGACAGCTGTTTTAATGTGACCAGCATTCCAAACTTTTTTCACATGATTTATTCATTTAAATGGAAAATTGATTTTGTTCACTTTTACATAATTTTCATGTCAATGTCACAGTCCAAGGAGTCACTTAGGCATCAATGTGTAAAGGGGGAGGATTTAGGTTTGGTTTGGTGTCTTGTGGCACAGCAACACAGGTAGATTATTTAGTGCTGATGCAGTGGAAGTAAAGTGCCTTGTCCAAGGACACACCACGATATCTGACTTGTGCTAATCCAATCGTAGGATTAAAACCCACACCCTTTCAGCCACGAGTCCAGTATGTTAACCACTGAACCAACCACAACTCCTGCCTCCATTAGTTGCATCTTGTGACATTCAGGAGAGCAAATTGGGACTATTTTACATCGGGGTGGGGGGGGGGGGGGGGTAGTGATAACCGATGAAAGCGTTGGGATAATACTGCTTTGCTACATTCTTCAGGTTTGAATTTGATTGAGGCCACTGATATATTGAAAAACACAATATGCCTAACTTATTGCATACAGCATTTGTAAATAATTTTATCATCATGTTTCCTTAAGGCATAAAACTTGGAACATTCATCCTGAACCTACCTCATTTAGCAAACAAGTTGACCTTAAAAAACTTATCTACATAAGCATACTTTGTTTAGTGAAACTTCAGCCTGTTTCAGTATACAGCTGTACCTTCAAATCTGGTCAAGATGTTTTGTTTTTTTTTATATTTGCCAAAATTTGATAAGATGTGCTTCACTTATTTTTTATTTTTTTTTAACCAGATTAAATCCTAAAAATATTTCAGATGCAAATGATGGCATTATGTTTATATCTAGCAAACAGTGAAACCCTTGGGGAATTAAAAATCTGAAGGTTAGACTTGTTTTTTCATTAATTTCTGTCTGACACCAGTTTTTCAGACATTTTATTACTTTTGTTTTTTTGTGTTTTTTTTTGGTTGAATTATATTTATCAGTTAAATTATTCCATCAAGAAATATTTATTGCATCAGCATATTTTTATATTTAAAATCATTCTACTTACAGATCAAATAAAAAGAATCTTTTCTTCAGAGTTTAAGGGAGAGGACAGTACTTACAGATCAAATAAAGAGAATCTTTTCTTCAAAGTTTAAGGGACAGGACAGTACTTACAAGTTATCATGTAGCAGAATGAAACAATCAACAATTTTGCAATTACACCATCTCCTTAAAGAGATTAGTGACAGATTTTCTGGTTCATCTTAAACCCCTGTTATCTTTTGGGTTCATATTGTAGCCAAGGATGATGTTACAAGATACACTTTATCAGAAATTCAAGTCATAGAGTCCTGTACCTTTATAATTTGCCAGTCCTACAAGTGCTAGCATGAGGCTTTTGTTTCTGTAATTTGATTAGATAGGGCTGATTTAAGCAGTTCAATTGTCACCTCTAATTTGGCATGAGTGAAATCATGTGGAGTAGGACTGAATTTGTTATCTCTGTACTCCCATCTCTTATTGTCCCACCCATTATTAAATGACTGTGAATAGAATTACATGTAGTTGCAATATTGGATTCAGTCACTCAAACAATTTTAAGTTTTTTTTTTTTTTTTTGCTTCTAAAATGACAGTATTCCTTTGGTATCAATGCTGTGGATTCAAAATAAAAAAGGTGAAATTGGAGCTGTAACTTGGTTACTGTTCGTAATGGCAGCAAGAGTAGTTTTTTTTAGTACCAACTTCTTGTTTTCTGGCTTTGATTCAGATTCAGCTTTTGGCTTTATTTAGGAAAGTACTTTGATAAATTTAAGACAGCTAGCACAGGGAGAATGTAACATAGTTTTAAACAACCAAAAAAATTTTGAAATAGAACTTACAAACAAAAACACTGATCTATGAAGTAGAATTTAAAGTAAATATGCTTTCCAAATTATTCTCCACGTAGAAAGTCTGGCTTACATAACATTGGTAAATTTAAGATGGCACAGAGAGAATGTAACATATAGTTTTTAAAAAAAAAAAATTAAAATAGAACTTGCAAACAAAAACACTGATCTGTGAAGTAGAATTTAAAGTAAATATGCTTTTCAAATTATTCTCCATGTAGAAAGTCTGACTTACATAACATTGGCAAAGTAATAAAAAGATAGTTTTAAATAAAATTGGCATTTACAATAAAGTAAGATCTGCTATCTTGTTATGTAGATTATAAGTTTGACCACTTCATGTCCTAGCTAATTGCTTCATTTCTAGGCCTCACATCTTATGCCATCATTCTCATTTACTTGTGAACAGGGTTCAAAGTTTGTGCTCCATCTGCTGGTTACTTCTCTTGTCACCTTGCAACAAGCAAGAAGAAAAGCCTGTGGATAATTTTAGCTGGTATCTGCCTTGACCTTAACTGATGCTTGATGTCTAGAAGTAAAATTACATCTTTTCACTATTGGCTGAAGTAGTACACAGCACAATTACATACTGGTGTCATCTTCACTTACCAGTAAGATAGTACAGCAAGATTACTCAATGGACCTCGGCTATTTGTATATTCCTTGCAAGGAGAGTGGTCTGATCATGCAGAGTCCTATGTTGTCAGTTGCGACCTGATTTCTACAAGGGAGCATCCACTAATACACAACAGGCTCTCTGTCTGTCTGTCTTTCTCTCACTTTCTTTCGGGGCTCCAGGTGGCAGAATGCTCTAAGATGCTCACCATTACAGATCACACACATCTCACCTCTGTCCCTGTGGGTTCAAGTCATGGCTGAACCAACATTAGTATGTGAGAAAGCTTGTCAGTAGCTTCCTGTGAGTCAGTGGTTCTTCCTGGGGTCTTCGCAGGTTCTTCCTTCACCAAATATACTTGCTGCCAATGGCATTAAACCCCACAAAACTAACATAAAAAGAAGATAAAGGTAACACATAAAATCCTAAAAAACATATGCTACTCTTTTTTTTCTTTCTTAAAGAAAAATAATGTCTTTTAGAAGTGACATCTCATCTCTATCACCGTGGGTTTGAGTCTTGACTTGGCCAATGTGGGTATGTGAGAAAGCTTTCCATTAGCTTCCTATGGGTCAGTGGTTCTTCCCGGGATTTTTCTGGGTTCTTCCTCCACCAAATATACTGGCTGCCATGTATAGCCTATCAAGTGCTGAAAAATTGCATTAAAATCCAAAAAACCAAACCAAACCAAACTCTCTCTCTCTCTCTCTCTCTCTCTCTCTCTCTCTCTCTCTCTCTCTCTCTCTCATTGTTCAGTGTAATTTTATCAAGAATTGAAATAGACACAAAGTTTCTAATTTGGTAGCAGTGAAGAAGACCATAGCAGCATATTCAATATTTCAAAGTGTTATGATGTATTAGATATGACATATGCATACCTGCCAGCCTCCCAGACAGTGTTGGGTTCTTTTTTGAGATTCATAAAGTGTGTTTTGAGGTCCCAAGTGGGCTGAGAGTGTGCGAGCGATAAAATGGCCTCATAAAATTTAGAGTATGTTATCTACTCATATAATCCTATAAAAAAAACCAACTGGAAATTCAAATTTGAATAAAAGAAATTGGCCCCCCCCCCCCCCCCTCCAAGCATACTGCAATATAAAAGCCGTTGTGTCCAATCCATGTCGTATTTAAAAACCTGTTTTTGTTGTCTCATAAGAAATAACAATCGCATGGGAAACATTGTCAGTGGGAGGGTTTATACATGCTCAGCCTCCAGCTTACTCCAATAATGCCATCACATCTATAGTCCATCATTTTTCGTAAGCCTTTGACCACACATGTATAAATTAGCATCTTTAAAGGGCAACAAAAAACCACCAAAATCAACAACTGTCACTTCATATGTAAAACCACTTGTATAAAATTTCATATTTAATTTTTATACAGTAAATAATGTATTTATTTATTTATTTATTATTATTGTAATTTTTCTTTTTTTAAAAAAATAAAATTCTTGGATAACGTCCAGTCAGCCATTTTTAAGAATTCCCCAAAGGGAACATCATCTTCTATACATAGCAGATGTCAATGCTGAATGATATGAATGGTTTTAAATATTGGATATCAATTCCCAACATTCGTAGCACCGCTTTCAACTACATATTAACACGGTACTTGTATCTACTTGAAAGTGCAGAAGGAAACAATCAACTAATTACATTTTCTACGACTCTGAGTTCTATCGAGATAATGTAAAAGTGTGTGCTTAAGACAAAGTCAGTCTTCTAAAAAATGAGGTATATTCAAACAATAGCTCTTCCCTTGCCTGCAACTTTTGAGTAAAGTTGGAAACTAAACTGAATACCAATGCTTGATACATGCATATTATGAAAATTCATATAAATCATCTTGTTTAAAAATGTTCACAAGTCACAAAGTCATTCAAAGTCTTTTGATTTATGCCCGGTCTGAATTTACCATTAGGTTTTGGTGCTATGAACAGATTTGAAATAACCTCTTCTTTATTATTATATGAAGGTACTATAGTTCCTTTCCACAACATTTCATCTACTTTAATTTATACTGGAATCTTTTGTTCATCAGAAATTGTGATGCATTTTTGTATTCTGTTTTGGTTTAGAATTTGGTCAAATTCAGTCTTGTAAATCTTTGTGCATGAACTTGCCTGTGACTGTCAAAATTTTTTTTTTCTTTCTCTGGCAACAAGTTGCATTCACATCGCCATATTGTTTGGGATTATTTTACGAGTAAAATCTGTTCAACCCTCTGCACCTGTAGTGCTTATGGGGGCCAATGCCAGTGAAATTATATGCATTATCATATCACTGGAAACAAAGTCTGGTACCACATTATTATTTTTTTTTCCCAGTGAGGTTACAACTTTTGTGTTTTTATAAGATAATCAAGTTTGACTATGGGCAAAATTGTAGCTCTAACAAACTGTTCAATGTCACAAAGTTCTTGTCAGCAGCATATGCTTTTTGTCATAGACTCTAATAAGTTGGATTTTTTAAAATAATTTTTTTTTTCCTGTCAGCACTTTTAGCACGTTATATTGATTGTATCATCCCCAGGAAAAGGGAGTTAAGTGCTTGTAAAGCATGAACAAATCCATTACATCCAGTATGATCAATATTATGTGTATAACAACTTTCCCAGTACAATTGTAAATCAGATGGGTTTCATTCAGAATTCATCGTTTTCTTCCCAAAGGTCAAATCCTGACAGGGTGAGGGGTGGGGTGGGGGGGGTGTCCTGTCATAGTTTCTATGTCACAAGTATCACTCTCTACAACAGCATGTACTATCCATTTTTTGGGCAAATACGCAATAATGCACACAAAGGTGTTATATTTCCAGGGTTCAATTATTAAGTTCAATAAAGTTTGGTCGTTCTGACAATTTTCCAGTTGCTAAGCTTAAGCCAACCATGCTATTGACAAGCCGTACACAACATTATACCTGGAAGAGTTATCTGCCTTTACAAGTGCTTTTGTCATTTGTCAACAACAACTGACATTACTTTGGATGCATGCTTTGTTCTTTTTCATGGAGGATACATCCATGTTAGCAACAGTGCCAGCAATATTGAATATTGAACTCGGCAAAGTCTAACATCTCGGAGTCAGATGAGTTCAGTGATGTATAGCATCCTAATCGGCAGCCATAAGTCTATAACTGTACAAAGGCATGGTATAAATTGACCTGAACAGCATTCGAAGGTCAGCTGTTTTAGTGAAAGTATCAACAATATAATAAACAGTATCAACAATGTAATACACAGCAAGTTTATCATTTGTTTATTTTGAAACAAAACTCAACAAAATACTCATCACACAGTTGAAAATCTCGGTCTGTACTCGGTATATTTACCGCCTCTTGTTAGCACAAAGTGATATATGACGTGGATTGGACACAATGGTTCTTATGTTGCAGGTGTCACGTGATTTTGTTGATCTTTAAAGAGCTCTCAAGCAAGCATTGGGGTGAAAATGCTAATTTATGCATACTTATAAAAATTATATTTCCTTGACACATTTCATATACAGTTTCAAACAGCAAATAGTTGGTAGACTTAGCCTCGTCAAATATCATCACACCACACTCATGTGCACACACTCACATAATCGCAACCACACAGACATTAAATTTAAAAAAATACACCAAGTTTCTGTCTTTAGGGATTGAGCTCTGCATACAATCATAGTCCCAGTGTTGGATGGTGTTACTGTATTGACAGATGTCATACACTCCAGAATGACTACTGTCCATATGGTGTTTACAATGTGCAAAGAATACAATGCTCCCCCTTGCTGTTGCATGGGTTTACACTACAAGACTTCCTATGGTATCTACTTGGTCCTAAATGAAAATGGTGCCAATCTGTCATCCAATATGGCCACCATGGCAATCATCTTGAAAATCTTGTTATTGCTACATCGATGGTAATATCAACATGGCATTTTCACTAACAGACTTGATATATAGTGCCGATCTGACATCCAATATGGTCACACAAGTTTGTTATCACTACACTTCCTAAAATACTTGGAGGATTGCCATGAAACTTTACATACACATTCATCCCATGATCTACTTGGTCCTAAATGAAAATGTTACTGCTTGGACATCCAATATGGCTGCCACTGTGGCCATCTTGAAAACTTTGTTATTGCTACTCCTCCTGAATGGATGGTCATATGAACATGGGTTTTTTACTAAAAGACTTCTTAAGATGTCTGGTTGGTCCAAAATGAAACTGATGCCGATCTGACATCCAATATGCGTCCACGAAGGCCATCTTGAAAATCTTGTTATTGTTACTCCTCCTACATAGATGGTTATATCAACATAGGGTTTTCACTAAACGACTTTTTATGATGTCTAGCTGGTCCCCCCAAAAAATGGTACCGATTTGACGTCCAGTATGGCTGCAATGGCAGTCATCATGAAAATCTTGTTATTGCTACATATCTTGAATGGATGGTTGTATCAACATGAGGTTTTCACTGAAAGACTTATTATGATGTCTAGTTCGTCTTAAATCAAAATGGTGCAGATCTTATGTCTGATATGGCAGCCATGGTGGCCATCTTGAAAGTCTTGTTATTGCTACTCCTCCTGAATGGAAAGTCATATCTTCAAAATATTGTTATCTCAACTACTCCCAAATGGATGGCTATATCAGCATGGGGTTTTCACCAATAGACTTCTTATGATACCTAGTTGGTCCTAAATGAAAATGGTGCCAGTTGTACATTCAGTATGGATTCCACGATGACTGTCTTAAAAATCTTGATGTCACTATTCCCCCTGAATGGATGATCATTATGACATGGGGTTTTCACCAAAACAAGTCTCATGATGTCTGCTTTGTCTTAAATGAAAATAATACCAAGCTGACATCCACTATGTACACCACAGAAGCTAATTTGAAAATCTTGTTATTGCTGAAGAATATCAGAGGTGGTTTCAACACTCATCAGTTAAAAGGAAGAAATGGTCTTATCTTGAATTCCTGAAATTACTTTTCATAAAGTAGAGCATCAATCCCTTCATGGGACTCTTGTTTCCAATCCTTAAAATACTTCTAGTACTTTGATTCAGTAAGGCATTAGAAAGAATGACATTGTGTGGGCTGAAACGCATGTCTGCCAGATTCAGAGATTTCCTTTTTGACTAACCACTTAAAAAGCTTGGCTATCAGCACTTGCACCTCATGTGGCAAATATTATGTATTCTTAATGTGGCTGCAGGTGCATCACAGAATCTCTGTATTTTATGTGTTTTTAAGTTGACATATTGTTGAAAATAAAGAGTTGCCAAGATTAACATCCCATGTTTTGGAATGAAATGACAAAATTTGACATTCCCCACCCCAACCTGTGGTATGGTATGATCTTATCCAGTTAAACAATGAGTGTGTACTTGTGCTGAAGAACAAGTGAATACAGGTCCAGTTCACCCATGTCTGAGGGACCACTTCCAGATATGTGAGGGAGTGTAATGTTAAGTGAATTTTATCAAAGATAAAGCTTAACAGGATAATGTCTGGAATTATAGGAGTGTATCAAATCGGGGGGGGGGGGGGGGGGGGGGGGGGGGGGGGGGGGATTTCTGCTAAAGCAGACACCACCAGACAATAATTAACACTCTGGTAATTGAGTTGATGTTGCAAACCTGCTGATCTTTAGTATTCATGCAGTATTTAGGCACAGAAAAAAAAATCCTCATGGTAAGGTACCGTAATTATTGTATTCTAATAACAGAGAAATTATGCAATTGTAGGTTGTTTAGAAACCATTCCTAATTTGTATACATGTATTACTTCCTTAATTTAAACTGGTTTATTGGTCTCAATTGAGATGTGATATAAATTAATGATATTATGTCAGAACATTTAATTGTATAAGCTTATAGTCAAGATGCGGTTGATTCATAATTAGCTATGCCCAATACAAATACACTGTGGAACCCAGAGAACCTGGGAGATGTTGCTTATCAGCAAAGTTTAGCAAGTAATGCTTCACCAATACAGTGAAGCCTGCACTGGCAAACTGGCCTGTGTCCGAGTGCAGATGGGCTCATGCATGGGTTTTTAGGTAATATAAGGGGAGGGGTGCCATGGGCCAACATGATGATGGGTCACCTGATCTGAGGGCAGATCCAAATTGTTTGCCCAGTCTGTCGCTGGAAACCTGTCTTGGTGAACACCTCCATTAAAGGACACTTGTTTTTTGGGGACAAGATTTATGAACCCTTTCTTTACCTTCTTTTACAGAACTGCAGTGACCTAGTGGCTAAGGCATTGGCTACCATGGTGTATCATTGGGCAAGGCACTTTACTTGCCTGGGCATGGTATAACCTTAAAAGTTTTGCTTTGCCTCAAAACACCAACAACAAAAATAAAAATCCTTCACTTCTTTTATTTATTTAATTAACCTTTATTTTGAAGGACAGCTGTCATAAAGGACAACATTTTTGTGTCCATTGAGAGTTCATAATAGGCAGGTTTCACTGTATCATGGCGGCAATGAGCATCACAAATGTCAAAGATCTAGCTTGTAGCCATAAGGTTTTCCATTTGGCTATAAAATCAAACCTTCCTTAAGATTAACTCAGTTAAGCAATCACCCAGCTTTATGTACAGGCACTTGTTCTCTTACACTCAAATTTGGAAGAAATAGACCTCTACTGAGGAACCACCCATCTTAAGAGATCATTTTTTTCTCTCTTCTATGAGTTGATCACTTAAGACAGGTAATCCTGCATCAGCTTTTGGTTTTGCTTAAAATGACTTTTGCCTTCTTTTTGTATATATACTTGGTCATTACTTTCTGTACATACATAGGCTGTATCAGGACAACTGAGCAGAAACACTATTTCTATTATGTATCTATGTATCCATCACCCTGATTGGATATATGCAAAAAATGTTTTCATTGATCAACATCACATTTGTATAGTATAGATCATAATCGAACCATAAATGGTTATAAGAAACACTGGCAACAGACAACAACAATGTATAGCTACAGTAGTAGATGATAAATATGTTTCCATAGGAAATAAATGAAATAGTTATGTGCAAAATTTAATACAACAAAAATGTTTTCTTACAAGAAAACAAATATTTTAACAGCAATTTGTTTTGAAAGAAGAGTTTGCAAGGTAGATAATCTTGCTGGAATAAATTTAGACAGAATTCTTTAAAAATGTGCAATATTGCATTTGGGCCATAATAGTCATTTTTCCAGCAAGAATGAGATATGTATAGTCTAATACATAGATTTATAAGGTGTCATGAAAGATGTGAACTTTATTTTGTGTTGATTGTACAGAATATTTAACAGCTTAAATGTAATTTAAAAAACCTTTGATGCAGACCTGGTGTGAAATAATAGTCTTTTGATAGTGGATAAAGTGAAAAATCTGGAGGAATTAATTATGTATTTATAGGGTTTATTGGCATGTCAGCATATTCCTCTTGTATATTGCCTATATAAAGCTTAGTTCTAAAAATATGAAAGGAAATAAATTACAAAAAATGTAGGAAGATAAACCCTTCCAACATAAATATGCAGTCCTTCAAGATTAAAGTCAAAGATCTTGAAAAGGTTGTAAAACATCGAGGCTGAAATTGCTAAAATCTTTTGAAAGATAAACCCTTCCAAATAAGAGTTAATATTTCTCCTACAAGATAAAAGGTAAAAGTGCCATACTTCATTAAAAAGTATACAAAACAAAACAAAAAGGTTAAAAGCGTAAAGTCCTAAATATAGGATTACAATTTGTTATATAAACTGCATTCTTGTAGAAAGTCAAAGATTTAGGGACTCGGGATTGGCAGCCAGTTAACTCTTACATCTACTGCAGAACAGGGAATCAAGCTCAGATTCCATTATTCTCAAAACATTTTGAGCAAGAAATGTGTGCTCAAAACCTTGAAGTGAGATACAGTATTTGGACTAAACTTAAGTCTTTGAAACTTAGCATGCCAGCTACCAAAGTTAAGAATTTCCTGAAAATTCTATGATTCTAACTTCATTCTTATAAAAGTTAGAGATTGTTAGTTTTCAGACTTTGAGATTAAGATTTGTGCCCAATAAGTTTCAAGAATACAGGGCCTTGATGATGGAGATGCAAAGCAAGTGTATTGCCATATTACTCTCCCAGCTCCATATAAGATGTCATGAAAGAGATCTGTGTTGGCCAGTAGGTCCAAGTTGAATATACGAGAGGAGGGGATGGCAGTCCAGGGGATCTTTGAAGCTAGATATTTCTGCAGGCAAGGGCTTTAACTTCTGGATTTTCTTTGAATTCGCAATGCTTTCAGTATTTGATGTATTGCATTAGAAAGTAGTCTTTCACCAAGACAGCTTTTAGGAATCATATTCATTATAATAAAAATTGTGTAATTCTGTTATAAATTTTTCATTTTCAGGTTATGACCGAAAAATTCCAGGTTACTCAAGGTACAGCATGATTGGGAACAATGACCAGGAGTATCACTTACAGATCATCGGACTCAATCTGGCTGATGATGCAGACTTGTCATGTCAGGTATCCCCTGCAGTGAACAACCCACCTCTGGTGGCCACGGGACACCTCACAGTCCTGGGTAAGTTTTTCAAGTCATCAAGCACAGGAAGATTTTGTCTGTCTGTTCTTTTCCTCCATAATGGTACATATTGTGTACAAGATAATACAACATTTTGATATCTATCTTTTTTGGGACTGGATGCATTCAGTTTTATTAGCAGCTTATGGTATTGCCCTCTGTCCATCGTGCATCATATATTCATCAACAATTGCTTGTTACCACTATGGAGGCCATATTTCTGATTCAGTTTTGATCAAACTTGGAATGTAACTTAAGTTCATAAAAATCTTGGACAGATTTCATAATGAGTGAGACTGACACATATTAATGAGGTAATCTTGCATCAGATTGGCTAAGCTTGCTACCTCTCTGGAGGTCATACTTCTGATCTGAATTTGATCAAACTTGGAAAATAAGCTTCTATCATCAAGATCTCAGGTGAGTTCGATATTGAGCCAGTTCCACCTGTATTAATGAAGTGATTTTGCAGCTGATTGGTTGAGCTTTTTACCATTCTGAAGGCCATGTTTTTGATTCAATTTTTATAAGACTTGGAATGTAGGTTTATGACATCAACATCTTGGATTAGTCAGATACTGGGTGACGTCCATGTGTATTAATGAGGTGACCTTGTATCCGATTGGCTGAGCTTGTTACCACTCTGAAAGCTGTATTTCTGATCCAATTTTGATCAAACTTGGAATATAGACTTATCTTATTAATATCTTGGTTAATATAAACAATGAACAACATTCACACATATTAATAAGGTGATCAGATTGGCTGAGCATTTACCACTCGGGAGGTTATATTTCTGATTCAATTTTGACCAAACATGGAATAAAGACTTACATTATCAAAATCTCAAATCCTTTAGATCCATTTTAATGAGGTGATCTTGCATTTCATTGGCTGAACTTGCTTCCACTCAGAGGCCATATTTCTTGTCCAGTTTTGATCAGACTTGGAATATAAGCTTATATCATCAGGATCTGGGGAATCTTTTATAATGTCTAAAACCCAATCATTAATGAGGCGATCATGTATCTGATTTGATGAGCTTCTTACCACTCTTAAGACTGCATTTGTTATCAAATTTGGTATGGGTTTATATGGTCAAAATATGGATGCCCTGCAGACACCCAGTTCTGAATGGAAGATTCCATATACCAACTTCAAATATTGTATAAATCAGCATATTCATCATACCTGGCAAAATATGTTGAATGAAAGCTCCACAAAGAAACTTAAGAACATCAAACCTCCTATTGGAGAGTCGCATCTCTCGTATAGAGGAAATCACAGATGAGGTGGTATTGTGCCAGTCGCATATCAGACACACATACCTGCCTCATGCATACCTCCTGAAGGGTAAAGTTTGACCAGAGTATATACCATGCCAGTGTCCACTGACAGTGGAACACATTCTTGTCGAGTGTGTCGACTTCCACCTTGTGAGACAGAAGTAATTTGATGTCAACTGCACCAGAAGACTTTTATAGTTTGGTCTAAATGAAAATGGTATCGATCTGATGTCCAATATAGCAACCCCAGCAGCCGTCTTGAAAATATTGTTATCACTTCTCGTCCTATCGTATCAACATGTGGTTTTTACTAAACAACTTCTTAAGATGTCAAGGTGTTCCTAATGGTGCCATTCAGACATTCAATATGCCTGTGACAGTCGCCATCTTGAAAATCTTGTTATCACTATTTCTCCTGAATGAATGATTATATCAGCATGGAGTTTTCACTGAAAGACTTCTTATGATGTCTAGTGGGTTGTAAATGAAAATGGTGCCGATCCAACTTCTAATATGACTGCCACAATGATCATCTTGAAAATCTTGTTATCACTACTTCTCCTAGATGGCTGGTCATATTGACATTGTGTTTTCACCAAAATACTTCATATAATGTCTAGTTGGTACTAAATAGGAATGGATCCAATCTGATACCGAATATGGCCACCATGTCTTCCATCTTGAAAATCTTGTTATTGTTGCTCCTCCAAAACACAAAGTCGTATCAGCATGGGGACAAATTTGCATGGACAGAAGTGAGATGTGTGAGTGATTTGTAAAGACGAGCACCTTAGACCACTTGGCCACCCTGGGCTCCTTTCCACCAGAAGACTTCTTGTGATGCCTTGTTGGTGCTAAATAAAATTGGTGCCCAATTTACATCCAATATGTCCACCACAGCAGCTAATTTGAAAATCTTGCTATCGCTGAAGAACATCAAAGATGGTTTCAACAATCCACAGTTAAAAGTAAGAAATGGTATTATCTTGTATTCCTGGAAATTCTTTTCAGACAGTAGAGCATCAGTCCCTTCGAGGGACTCTTGTTACATTTTGTTACATATAGCCACAATTTTCTTCAGGTGCTGTAAAACTCTGCTACTTACATAGATCCTTGAATTTGAAGAGTTGCCTTGAAAAAACCCTTGAATTTTGAAAAAGTTATTTTATCCTTGAAAAGTCTTTGAATTTGTTGAAAACCTCTTTGAATTTGCCCTGAACTCCTTTCTGAGGGAATGCAACATTGTGTGCATCAAATGACACACAACATGAGTAGTTTGCTAGATGGAAGAGTATCCCATTGCTGTTGTGGTGCACTAATTAGTTATGTGTCTTTTACCTTTGTACCTATTTATGCAGTGATAAACAAAGTAACATATGGTGAAAGTTCAATTTCCATAAGAAAAAATACTCCTTGAAAACTTTTGGAAGTCCCTGAAAATTCCTTGAACAAAAACTCTCTGGGACTGTACGAACCATGCCTAAGCTCATTTATGGGTTATTCTCATATCTGATTTGCTGAGCTTGACTGAATATTGATTGGATTTAGCTCAAACCTGGTAAATAAACTTACATGATCATAGTCTAGATTGTTTAATAAGTGTGATCTGTGTGTGTCAATGAGGCAGTCTTTGTGAAACAACAGACCTTGAAACATGTGCAGTTTTGTCTTTAAGTGAATATCTATGCCAGTCTATAGCCCTGAATGTGACAACTGCCAATGAAAAACACTAATTAATCTTGCCTCACAGGTTCTTACTTTCGCTTTGACACCATGATGAAATCATTTGGATTTCTTCTGCTTCTTATGTAATTTTTATTTGGTGTTTTTGAAAATTGGGGGGAATGTAAAACAGAAATCAACAACTATTATCACCATGAAGCTCCTATCTTGGTGGATATAAGAACAATTGCTTACTAGTTTATATCCCTGGCAAAAAGTATGGAATCTGGGTGCTTTTCATCATGGTGTCAAAGCGAAAGTAAGAATCTGTGAGGCAAGATTAATTTGTGTTTGTTATCCAAAGCTCTGCCACATTTAGGGCTACAGATTGGCATAGACATTTACCGTATAACTCACGTATAAGCCGATACCAACAGCAAACTGCATAAAACCAGATCTGCCGTCGCATAATGCGCTGGCAGATCTAGGTCTATGCGGTTTGTAAGGACTAATCAGTAGAACAAACAACATATACCCTGATCTTCTGGCGCATTATGCGATGGCAGATCAGGGTCTATGTTGTTTGCATTTCACCTGGCTTATATGCGAGTATATACAGTATTTAAATGTCAAACAAGTGACCTCGATCAAATAATTGAGTGGAAAAGCCTTAGTATTAATGTCAGATTGAAAGTAACTGTACTGTTTACATTGAATCAGTATTTTGTAAAGGGAAGCTTCTGTATAGACAGAATTGCATGTAATTAACAAGTTTCTGGGTATGTAGGTACAAGCCACAAACTATACATCATTGGAAAACAATAATTTTTCTACACAAGATTGTCTGTATGATGATCTTGTTGCAAATTCAGCTGAGTTTATACTCCAAAAATGCAGGTACCCGCAGTACCATTTCAGACCCTCTTAGATCACTTTTCATTTTATATTTTTCTAGCCTGTCTTGGCAAAAGCTCTACACAGCGATCACTTTGGTGTCCATGTGTGCATGTCAATCTGTCTGTCCATCTATACCATAGATTCAGCTAATTGCTTAAATTTTTTGGTTTGTTTTCTGGCCAAATAAAATGCAGACTTGACTAAAAGGGAGTCTCTTGTTAGTATTAGTTACATATGCATGGAAGGAGAGCATTAAAGAGCCTGTGTGACTCCTAACAGGGGGACACTTCTTCCTACATCAAAAGTACTGGGTAGCAGATTTTGTCTCCCTCATGAGAGACTCTCTTATTTGAGGCCACTCTTTTACTGCTGAAGGTGTGTCCTTGTAAGAGATGGCAAGGGTAATCCAGTGGTAGGGAGGAGGGATCACAGTACAGTAAATCTGAAGAAAACAAGGAAAAGGCTCCCACACCAAATTTGGCTAACCTTTTGCACATAAGATTCTCACGTGAGATCTAACTCATGTTAGTCTCATGTGCATTTTAACATGCAAATTAGGTAGAACTCACATGAGCAATAGAATCTAACAAAATCTGAAAATCACATGAGCAGGAATTGTTAATATGAGCAAGATTTTGCTCATGTGAGCAAGCATTTCCTCATATGAGCAAGACCTTGCTCATGTGAGCAACTCTGCTCATGTGAAAATCACATGAGCAGGAATGGTTACTGTAAGCAAGAGTTTGCTCATGTGAGCAATAGGAAAAAGATATGACTAGGATTTGATTTGTATTTGATAAATATTTTTGACAAGAATGAAAAAGAACCAAGTTCCTATAATAAAACTTATTTAGCAGCAATAAAGAGATTTTCAAAGTGATATTAAAATCTAGTGAAGATGAGCATATTTAAGTTCAATTATGCATATTTTTGTGAGGTTTCTCACATGAGAAAAAAGACAACTCATATATAAATATGTGATAATAATGATTTTCAATTATAGTAATTATTATATCGCATGCATTATGTAACAATAAATGCTTGCAGCACAAATGGGCAGGTGTAAAACACTCATTCACCCATCAAGCAAATTAGTGTGATTATTGTGAAAGCAATGGTCTTGATGCACATGAAACCAGCTAGGTGTACTACATCCAATCACTGATTTCATTACTGATGATAACAAAAGGTATAGGGTCTCAGGCCAGCATTGACCAATCAGAAAAGGTTGCTTTTATTGACTTATACCAAACAATGTTTTAATATTTATATTGTTGTTGATAAACATTCAGTGTATTATGCACTGACAATTGTAAACATGTAGAAGTACATGTATTTGCAAGGTGTGCAGCTGCCACCGAAATGGCAAAATTAAATGACAAGAGAGACTAAGAAAGTACCAGAAATGCTGGGAAAATGGACACTAATGGCTAAAGTGTGACACAGGAGAGACTGTGTTGTTGGTGAAATAGAGTTATTGTTTTGAGTTGATGTTAATGAATAATAAATGTTGAATTAGAAACGGAACTGGCTTCTGTTTGATTTTAGCAAGATCAGTGAAATTTAGACAGGATCAATAAAAATATGATTTTGGTGATCCTGTGGGTTAGTGAAAAAAATCCTAATTTTGAGCCATGTATCTTGTTTTACATATGCAAACTTTCAAAAACTCATTACACATACTCCTGCTTGTTTGCTGTTAATCATACAATTTCAGTGGGGACCCCTAAAATCTGAATAAATCAAAGGAAACTATGTGGGAAGGAATGAATACAAATTCATAATTGTTTGAAACAATATTTATCATAATTGCTTAAAACTGTATTTATCAAAGTTAAACATTATTTTGTACACTTGTGCAATATATCAGTAGTTTCCATCATAACATTTAAAAGTTTGTTAAAATGAAACCTCTAGAGTACCATGATGTACTGATATTCTGTTCAATTTCTTTTGTAAAACACTCTGTACACAAAATATATTTCATTAGCTGTTTCGTTGTCTTTTTTAAATTAAGCATACTGCGTTCCTTGCAAAATTGTTGCACGCAGAGCAAATTAAGGAGACAGTGGATGTATGATCTAGATCATATCCAATGTATTATTAAGGAAAGATTCCAGAATATTCAGGCAGATACACAGAAAGGCAAACTCTTCAGTCTGAGGAATCTCTCACAGCCACTTTCTCGAAAATGTGGTACACAGAAAGGCAAGCTCTTCAATCAAAGAAATCTCTCACAGTCGCTTTCTTGAATATGTGGGAAATCTTCCCTTTTTTCTGTATGGGTTTAGACTTTTTACTTCACCTCCATATAGAAATCCATTTTGGGGCGGGGGATGTTGTCGGTGGTTAAAGGTTCCCCCTCCCCATCTGTTAAAATCGTACACTATTAGGTGAAAAACAAGAATGTTAGCCATTCGAATTACACTGAACCACCTCTTCTAAACAAATCCTCTCAGAATAAAATCCTAAATCCTTCCCTGCTTCTTGTATGATTCAAGTATCATCCACTGAAATAGATTACATTCAGCAACATGTACTATGTAACCTGGACAACAAATGTGACTATTTACCTGTTTTGAAAAGGCATTTTTTTTTTTTTTTAATTCAACAGTCGAAAATCACTTCATAAGTCTTAGAAACATCTGTAAGTGTTATTCATGACCATCCAGTTTGAAAGCTGCTACATCATATCTGTCAAACGTTTGGTACTTTACGTCTTTAAACAAAAACCCAAAAAAACCAATATGAAATTACTCACTTTACACCTTAAAACCTTTGAAATAGATCCACTGCCGCATTCTTTGAAAAATTAAAAGTATAAAAATTAGAAGTATACCTACATGTATATGACTTCTGAACTTGCCTCAGTTGCAGTTCAAACTTCACTGCATAAAGACAATTGTAGAATTTGATATGCTAGAAGAAAAACAATCCCTAACAAAAACAAATTAGATTAACAAGCTTGCATGTAATTTATCGTCAACTGTCCTAACTTCGTGTTTATGCTTGATTTGTGCGCCATGTTTCTCGTGACCTCACTCGCTTGTTTTGAGATAATGACATAATCAACTGGGTCACTAGCATTTGTTGACAGTGACAGTAAGTGCTGATTAAGACATATTCAAATACTTAATACAAATCAAATTGAAAAAATACAATGAAAATGGCAAATTTTACTCATGCCATACACTCTGTGGCCCTGGAGTAAGTGTTAGCCATTCAAGCCAGGGCTACTGTTCACATGTTGGTTTTCTTTACCTTTTGATTAGCGGGAAACCGAAAACATAAATTTTTTTAGACAGTAAAGGCAATGTAAAAATCTGGTCATTATAACATGCACTTCTTATATCATGTTAGAAAAAAAAAATCCAATGACAAACTATATAGTACGCAATTTTTCATTGAAATATTTTAATATAAGACCAACAACAAAAAATTATTTGTGTTTCCTATTGCACTTGTTTTAAAATTAGGATCGGCAGGTACTTTTTTTTTTTTTTAAAACATTATATATAAATCAAATAATATTTATAGCCATTCAAAGTACTGGGCAAAACCGGCTCAATTAGATGCACAAATCAATTTCAGCAACTTGATTTTTTTTTTTAATAAAATTTTTTTTTTTTTTTTTTTAAACATTATATATAAATCAAATAAAATTTCAAGGGCTTCAAAGTACTGGTCAAAACCGGCTCAGTTAGATGCACAAATCAATTTCGGTAATGTGATTTAATAATAATAAAAAAATTGAGGGGGGGGCAAGTGCTAGGGTCAGCAACGTGAAACAGGGATGGTCGGCCGACCGGAAACGCATTTTGGGGGGGGGGGGGGGCCTAAGGGAACAAAAACAACAAATCTTTTAAAACTTTACAGTACCTTAAAATATGACAATTTTATCAGACAGCTTGAAAAAAAAAAGGCATCATATTTTTTTTCTTTCATATTTTTGCCATCATCACGCTCGGAAAAACAGCAGCTCGCAAAGAATTTGGAGAGTTTATGAATAAATTAAGCAGATATAGTTGAACACTTTCTATGGTGATTTCAATAGTTTCTCACAAAATTATAATATAAGCTATAAAATTAACGTTGAGGACACGAACCATGGTAGATCAAGGATACTAATCTCGTCACACTATTCTCAATTACTGACAACATTAATGCATCGAGTACTGCAGTTTGGCAGGCGCAGCAGTAAATAATAATGATCTGAAAAATTATCGTCTGAATGATTGTTAGGAGCAAGATTACAAGGTCATCTTATTTGATGTATTAAATCGTGGGGGCAAAGCTGCGAAAGTGGCAGCCAAACTGCTGTACCCGTAAACAGGCAAAATGCAATACGGTCTTGATTTTACTCACCAACATGATAATTCCATGATTTTAAATTATCTCCTGGTTTCTATGATCAGTTGCTGCACATATATTGGTATTGCTTGCAATGAAATTTTCTGAATTAACGAGCTTAATTTAAAAATGTTTCTTGTTTGAAAGCGAGACTACCATGGTAGTTGTGTGTTGTAGTGTCTTCAAAACATTATGTGCATATTTTGCGATCAGTAAACCAGTCTCCAGACTGTAAACAAGGGAAATAACTGGCGTTATTTTCTCGATACCGGATTAGGTCTCAGTCGCAGAAAAGCACATTTAATTTTGTGTGATTTTATTTTATTATTTGATTTGGTTTTTTAAAGCAAAATTCTCGAAGCATAATTCTTTATAGAATGCTGGAAGAATGGGATGGGTCTCTAACTCACATGAGAAAAACCAACTTAGATCAAATCTAAAATGTGTCTGATCAGAATCGAAGTCCAAATTTCTCACGTGAGAAATTAGAACTCTGCCTTATTTTCAAACATAGTCAGATGTAAGGGGAACGAATATTTTCTAAGTCATACATTCTCATGTGAACATTCAAATTCTCACATGAACAAAATCTGCACATGAGAAAATTTGGTTAGTTTTTCAATGGCTCACAAGATCTAACAAACTGCACACATGAGCTTGCAAAATCTACCCAATTTGCATACGTTTCTAACATGGTTCTCATGTGAAGCTTATGAGCAGCTCATGTGAATTGGTGAGATATTTCTGTACCAGCTGTGTTCAAATGAAGAACTTTTCTGAGCATGGATGATCCAATTAGCTTGGAGACTTCAGTATGAACCTTAGTGTTCTGAAACTTCATAGAGCTGATAACAAGGCCATTATTCTTTAGTTAGGTCCCATTTATCTCTAGTTTGTTCACATAAGAAGTCTCATTAGCAAATTGCTTACCAGTAAAGAATCAGTACCTGGGGAAATTTCTAGACCAATTAAATTAAACTGATATGATACAGTATGGTTATCAACCCATTGAAAATTAGTCAGCATATTTTACTTGCAGGAAATCCAATTGACCTTGCAAGTCAAAGGTCAGCATTGTGTGTAGAGATTCCATTTTGTGACCTACAATACATTACATGTATATATGTAGATGTACTATGATGGTGAGATGTTGCTAAATGAAAAAACAACAACAGAGCTCTAGGTACCGGTAGAAATTTATTAATATGGGTATTTTAACCAATGGTTTAGAACTAATTGCATTTTGTGAAATTAGATGGGGTTTTTCATGAACACAGCAAAAGACAAAACTTGTTCTACAAGACCAAGTCTTATTTAAACCAACAAAATGTTAATCGCATATTTCTGAATGCATCAAATGACTTCGTGACCAAGACTAGTTCAGGGTGTGTTTTTTTATATGGCTCTGTTTGAGTGAATGTTCTCACAGTGATGAAGTACCATCATTTCAGATGTGCATAGAACATTTGGAACTTGAACAGAAAGATAGTTTATATTGATTAAACATGTCATAAAATACAAAATGGACTGTGCTTAGGGCAAGAGCAGTATGCTGACAACTTTGGACTGAATTTTCAAAATTAAATTGTTTTGCATAATTTGAATGCATTTAAACATTTCTTTATGCACACACACATAAAATTTGAAGCAAGGCCAAATAGCATCCACACCTTTGATATGTTAAAAAAAAATTGACAACATTTCCAAAAACTTGACAAGAGACTGACTTCTTCAGTCAGGTGTCCTCTTAATTCAGTTTAATATGACATATAATAGTTATAAATTGCACTGTGAAGATCTGTCAACTATTGGTATTTTCTATCAAAATGAGGACAGATTTTTACTGTACAGTATTTAATTTATCGTATATACTCGCATATAAGGTGGGTCCAAATGCAAGCAACAAAGACCCTGATTTGCCATCACATAATATACTGGCAGATCAAGGTCTGTGTTGTTTGTTCTACTGATAAGTCCTTACAAACTGCATAGACCCAGATCTGCCGGCGCATTATGCAACAGCAGATCTGGGTTTATGTAGTTTGCAGTTGGTATAGGCTTATATGCGAGCATATACGGTAAATGATGGAACTAAAACTATGCCTTATTCCATTTTCTTCAACACTAAGATTTGCTGATGATCAAGATGTGTACTGCAGATCCATACTGCTTAAAATTCAGATGTGTGAACTCAATCTGTCAAGGAGTTTTGTGAATCATCATTTGTCACTCCTTAATCGAAGATACCATCAAGAGTAATAGCACTTTTACTTGGATGAAAAAAATTAGGGGATTAAAATAGTTTTGAAGAAACCATCAATATAGATGATTATAGCAAATGAATTTGACAGGGTTTAGATGTTTGAGGATTTCTCTTATCAGAACTTGAAGAACAAAATGTCATCACATGTGAGGAAAAAGGGAACAAAAATGAAGATTGTAAAAGCTTACCAAAGATTACAAATTAATTTGATCATTGTATAGAGAAATCATGTCTTCTGTCTACTTGAAAGCTATATTAAGAATTCATATTTGTGTATTTAAAGTTTATGTGTCCTTTTAAGCCGTTATCAAACTTTTTTCAGTCTACTCTACTTAAGCTGCAGACATTTTGAAGAGCATACCAACATTCTTGGAAGAGATAATTTGTACTTTTATACCACAGCTCTTATTTCTCCATCATATCTTTGAGCAAGATCTTGGCTTGTTATACTTAAGAGATGACTATTGCAGTACTTTTATACCACAGCTCTTATTTCTCCATCATATCTTTGAGCAAGATCTTGGCTTGTTATACTTAAGAGATGACTATTGCAGTACTTTTATACCACAGCTCTTATTTCTCCATCATATCTTTGAGCAAGATCTTGGCTTGTTATACTTAAGAGATGACTATTGCAGTACTTTTATACCACAGCTCTTATTTCTCCATCATATCTTTAAGATCTTGGCTTGTTATACAGATGACTATTGCAGTACTTTTATACCACAGCTCTTATTTCTCCATCATATCTTTAAGATCTTGGCTTGTTATACAGATGACTATTGCAGTACTTTTATACCACAGCTCTTATTTCTCCATCATATCTTTAAGATCTTGGCTTGTTATACTTAAGAGATGACTATTGCAGTACTTTTATACCACAGCTCTTATTTCTCCATCATATCTTTGAGCAAGATCTTGGCTTGTTATACTTAAGAGATGACTATTGCAGTACTTTTATACCACAGCTCTTATTTCTCCATCATATCTTTAAGATCTTGGCTTGTTATACAGATGACTATTGCAGTACTTTTATACCACAGCTCTTATTTCTCCATCATATCTTTAAGATCTTGGCTTGTTATACTTAAGAGATGACTATTGCAGTACTTTTATACCACAGCTCTTATTTCTCCATCATATCTTTAAGATCTTGGCTTGTTATACTTAAGAGATGACTATTGCAGTACTTTTATACCACAGCTCTTATTTCTCCATCATATCTTTAAGATCTTGGCTTGTTATACTTAAGAGATGACTATTGCAGTACTTTTATACCACAGCTCTTATTTCTCCATCATATCTTTAAGATCTTGGCTTGTTATACAGATGACTATTGCAGTACTTTTATACCACAGCTCTTATTTCTCCATCATATCTTTAAGATCTTGGCTTGTTATACTTAAGAGATGACTATTGCAGTACTTTTATACCACAGCTCTTATTTCTCCATCATATCTTTAAGATCTTGGCTTGTTATACTTAAGAGATGACTATTGCAGTACTTTTATACCACAGCTCTTATTTCTCCATCATATCTTTGAGCAAGATCTTGGCTTGTTATACTTAAGAGATGACTATTGCAGTACTTTTATACCACAGCTCTTATTTCTCCATCATATCTTTAAGATCTTGGCTTGTTATACTTAAGAGATGACTATTGCAGTACTTTTATACCACAGCTCTTATTTCTCCATCATATCTTTAAGATCTTGGCTTGTTATACAGATGACTATTGCAGTACTTTTATACCACAGCTCTTATTTCTCCATCATATCTTTAAGATCTTGGCTTGTTATACTTAAGAGATGACTATTGCAGTACTTTTATACCACAGCTCTTATTTCTCCATCATATCTTTAAGATCTTGGCTTGTTATACTTAAGAGATGACTATTGCAGTACTTTTATACCACAGCTCTTATTTCTCCATCATATCTTTAAGATCTTGGCTTGTTATACTTAAGAGATGACTATTGCAGTACTTTTATACCACAGCTCTTATTTCTCCATCATATCTTTGAGCAAGATCTTGGCTTGTTATACTTAAGAGATGACTATTGCAGTACTTTTATACCACAGCTCTTATTTCTCCATCATATCTTTAAGATCTTGGCTTGTTATACTTAAGAGATGACTATTGCAGTACTTTTATACCACAGCTCTTATTTCTCCATCATATCTTTAAGATCTTGGCTTGTTATACTTAAGAGATGACTATTGCAGTACTTTTATACCACAGCTCTTATTTCTCCATCATATCTTTGAGCAAGATCTTGGCTTGTTATACTTAAGAGATGACTATTGCAGTACTTTTATACCACAGCTCTTATTTCTCCATCATATCTTTGAGCAAGATCTTGGCTTGTTATACTTAAGAGATGACTATTGCAGTACTTTTATACCACAGCTCTTATTTCTCCATCATATCTTTGAGCAAGATCTTGGCTTGTTATACTTAAGAGATGACTATTGCAGTACTTTTATACCACAGCTCTTATTTCTCCATCATATCTTTAAGATCTTGGCTTGTTATACTTAAGAGATGACTATTGCAGTACTTTTATACCACAGCTCTTATTTCTCCATCATATCTTTAAGATCTTGGCTTGTTATACTTAAGAGATGACTATTGCAGTACTTTTATACCACAGCTCTTATTTCTCCATCATATCTTTGAGCAAGATCTTGGCTTGTTATACTTAAGAGATGACTATTGCAGTACTTTTATACCACAGCTCTTATTTCTCCATCATATCTTTAAGATCTTGGCTTGTTATACTTAAGAGATGACTATTGCAGTACTTTTATACCACAGCTCTTATTTCTCCATCATATCTTTAAGATCTTGGCTTGTTATACTTAAGAGATGACTATTGCAGTACTTTTATACCACAGCTCTTATTTCTCCATCATATCTTTGAGCAAGATCTTGGCTTGTTATACTTAAGAGATGACTATTGCAGTACTTTTATACCACAGCTCTTATTTCTCCATCATATCTTTAAGATCTTGGCTTGTTATACTTAAGAGATGACTATTGCAGTACTTTTATACCACAGCTCTTATTTCTCCATCATATCTTTAAGATCTTGGCTTGTTATACTTAAGAGATGACTATTGCAGTAGTCCATAGTTATAGTAAATGATTTTGGATCAATACAAATTGTAGTAATGAGACATTTGTTATAATGATGTATTCTCTTATACATATAAGTGATATCTGGGGTTCAATGTGGGTGTTTGTTGTATCAAGGAATTCATAATAGCAGGGTTTGTTATAGAGAGGGTTACTTATATGTTGAGCCTTTGTTAGCTGATTGTGAGACAGAGCCTCACTTTCCCATTAGGAATGTGGAAGGTGGTGATGCTGTTTAAAATTGAATATGTCGTGTAGACTTGATTAGATGTAATACTGACACTACAAACTTAAAAAAATATTATTTGGTTAAATTCATCATAATAAGCACACACTGATGATGTCAAAAACAGTGCACATACTATAAGAGTGAACTGCATTTGGCTGTGTTCTCTGTATAATTGGCCTGAGTCTAACTTCTCAAAAAAAGTGAGACTTCAGTATACAGAAAACAGTAGACCAGATTTTAGAAATTAAGAATTCAGGACGAGAAATTTAAGGACCTGGAAACTATAGTTTTTAGCACTACTGGTCATAGACCAGAAGAGCTTATGGGATGGTCTGTTGTCCGTTGTCTGTCTGTTAGCACAAGTTTCTTATCGCTACTCCTCCTAAACTACTTGGAGGATTGCCTTGAAAGTTTACATTCATCCCATGGTCTAGTTGGTCCTGAATGAAATTGGTGTTGCTCGCACATCCAATATGGCCACCACAGCAGCCACCTTGAAAATCTTATCGCTACTCCTCCTCAATGGATGCTCATATCAACATGGGATTTTCACTAAAAGACTTCTTATGAAGTCTAGTTGGTTCCAAATGTAAATGGTGCCAATCTGATGTCCAATATGGCTGCCAAAACTGCCATCTTGAAAATTATTGCTACTGCTTCTGAATGGATGGTCATATCAACATGGTGTGTTCACTGAAAGACTTTTTATGATGTCTTGTTGGTCCTAAATGAAAATGGTGCTGATCTGATGTCCAATATGGCCGCCACAGTGGCCATCTTGAAAATCTTGTTATTGCTTCTCCTTCTAAATGGATGGTCACATCAGTATGGGTCTTTCACTTAAAGACTTCTTATGATGTCTAGTTGGTCCTAAATGAGAATGACGCGGACTTGACGTCCAATATGGCTACCATGGCAGCCATCTTGAAAATCCTGTTATCACTACTCCTCCTGAATGGATGGTCATATCAACGTGGGGTTTTTTTTCACTAAAAGACTTCTAATGATGTCTAGGTGGTCCTAAATAAAAATGGTGCTGATCTGACATACAATATGGCCACAATGGCAGCCATCTTGAAAATTTTTTTATCACAACAGTACTTGAACAGAAAGTCATATTGATGAAGACTTCTTACGATGTGCAATTGGTCTTAAATGAAAATAGTGTAGATCAGATATCCAATATGGCCAACACAGTGGCCATCTTGAAAAATCTTGTTATTGCTGCTCTTCCAGAATGGAAAGTCATATCTTGAAAGTATTGTTATCTCTATTCCTCTCCAAATGAATGGCTATATCAACATGGGGTTTTCACCAGTAGACTTCTTATGATACCTAGTTGGTCCTAAATAAAAATGGTGCCAGTTGTACATCCAATATGGCTGCCACAACGGCTGTCTTAAAAATCTTGTTGTCACTATTCCCCCTGAATGGATGATCATTATGACAGGTTTTTCACCAAGTCCTAAATGAAGATGGTGCCAGTCGTGCATCCAATATGGCTGCCACCATGACTGTCTTATTAACACTCTTATTACTACTCCCCCTGAATGGATGATCATTATGACATTGAGTTTTCACCAAAAGACTTTAATGATGTCTACTTTGTCCTGAATGAAAATGGTACCAAGCTGACATCCAATATGTGTACCACAGCAGCTAATTGGAAAATCATGTTATTGCTGAAGAATATCAGAGATGGTTTCAGCACTCTACAGTTTGAAGGAAGAAATGGTCTTATCTCGAATTCCTGGAAATTCTTTTCATCCAATAGAGGGTCAGTCCCTGGCTGTAAAATAATTAGTGGTCTGATACCTTAATCCCTGTTATCAATTTCAGGCATGCATTTTTTACATCACCAAATTTCCTTACAAACTTGACTCAAGAATCTTTTCCTGAGATATACTGAATTTGTTCGCTGATAATCCCATGCTTGAAAAATAAACCCACCCCAGACTTACTTAAAATTTTGGCAAATATTTAAGAGTTCTTTTTGGCTTTATAAGCCTACTCCTTGCATTTTCCACATTTGATCATTATGATGGGTTTTTCACCAAGTCCTAAATGAAGATGGTTCCAGTCGTGCATCCAATATGGCTGCCACCACGACTGTCTTAAAAATCTTCTTGTCACAACTTCCCCTGAATCTATTAAGCTTTCCCCCTGTGCTTATAATAAGAGAAATACTGTATCTGTTGAAATAAATTTCCATTCACTATGAAGAAATTTCTTTAAAATTTGCATATTTTATTTCAGTTCCACCCAACATGCCTGACATTGTTGATCATGCCAATGGGTCAACTATTGAAGTCCGTTACACAGAACCAGTTGTCCAGCTAACTTGCATTGCCACCAATGGCCGCCCTGCTGCGACGATTAAATGGTATCGCGGTAGTGAAGAGCAGACCAGTAAAGTGGAATATTCAGTGGAACCGATTCCAAATGAGAAGACGCAAAATGCCCGCAGCGTCATCACAATATCGCCACGCTACCCAGATGACAATGGAGTTTTTTATACCTGTGAAGCAAGAAATGAGGCCTTGATTGGGGCACCTCTGCAAGTTAAAGTGAAATTAAGTGTATTATGTAAGTAAATTTTACTGTCATGGTCACTTTTCCTACTTATAAACTGCTTATGAACACAGTGACTTGTCCATGTACAAATGGATTTTTACCAGACTTTTGATTTAGTTGATGCCAATAAATAATTTGGTAGTCAGCACTCAGACATTGGTTTTAAAGTTAATTTAAAGGTCTTGTCTTGGGTTTTTGTTGTACTGACTTGTGAACATGAAAACACAAATAAGAAGCGATGAATTTTTATCAAACCCAGTTTTGGATGTATCTGAAGAATGATGCCGGTTCAATAACTTGGGTTTTTCTTCCCCAAAGATACTAATTATTGATTTAACCAAACTCGGCATGTGGGTATATCTTGACAGTGTCTGAGACAAATTCAATGATTTTCTATCCATGATATTAGGTTCAAGGTCAGAGGCAATGACAAAGAATTTTGTCCTGCACTCATCTTGTGAACATGTCAACTTGAACATGTAAGAAAATATTTTGTTACCAAAGTCAGTATTTTGGAGTTTCTCAAGAATATCGTAGATGGTCTTAGTATTCATCAGTTTTAAAAAAAGACAGAAGAAACAAACTTCTCATTTTGGAAATTCTTTTTGGCTGTTAGTGTGTCAGTTCCTTCAAAGTCTCTTTTCTTTTTTTCTAAGATGTACATTTATATTTTTATCACTCTTAAAAAGCCATGGAGATTTAGTACCGTGGTAAGTATACAATCACATTTTCCCTGGATTTACTTATATTTAGTGGTATCCGACAGAGCTGAAGATACGAGTAAAGGGTGTCTTTTGTATTGATTTCACTATCATCTACTTCTTTATTTATTGTATTTCCCTAAGAAAATGAAAGAAATGCTAAAGATTATTTTTTTAGATACAAAATTTTGAACTGATTTAAAACTTTGCTTTAAAATGTTGTTTTAGGAATACATTGATATGTTGATAAAATAAGTTGGACTGCAGATCTCCTGCACTGGAAATCCAAACCTCTTGCATCAGCATTTGGGTCTTGTCACATGTATATATTTGATTTAGGAACATCACTGAAATTGTAAAGGCCAGAAAAAAAATGTTTAAAGCAAAGTAGACAGGGAATGAACTTTGATTACAAGAGATCTTCCTCCAGTAATCCTTTACTACTGTTCCTGAAGTAGCAGATGTCTTCAATTTTGTGTATGCCCTACCACTAATGTGGAAGGGTAATGTGGAAGGGCGTATAGGTAGTGTTACTCTTGTCCATCTCTCTGTCAATTAATCACATCTTGGTTAAGTTTAGCATGTAGATCAGTTTATCAGACAGTGAGTCCCAGAGTCACGCAACTTTGAATATAGATATGTCTTTGTGAATACGCCATTCCAAAAAACTTGCTCATTATAGCCTAAATTTCACACTTCCAGTGACTTTGGTAAAATTTTGCGTCTCAGACTATGTGAGCCCCAGAATCATGCAACGTTGTAGATGCATTTTGGTGAGTACATCATCATTGTACCAAAACAAGGTCACTGTGACCTAAATTTCATGTTTCAGTGACTTCAGTTATGTTTTGCATTTAGGTCAGTTTCTGAAACACTTGGAATCACGGAGTCATGCAGCTTTTGTTTAAACTTTATAATTACACCTGGGTAGATAGAGCAACTCCATCTTACCAAAAGTAGGTCACTGTGATAAAAATTTCATGCTTCAGTGACTTGGGTTTTCAGACACTGAGCTCTAGAGTCATGCATCTTTATATGCAGATGCAGATGCATTATGGTGAGAACATCATCATTCTTCCCAAACTAGGTCACTATGGCTGAAATTTTATACATGGTCCCTTTGTGTCTTTAGGTCAGTTTTTCAGATACCAGTGTTGCACCTAGGATCCCAAGGACAGGGGACACTGTGTCCCCCATCCTCCAAATCTGGGGTACATGCAACATTTGAAAGGAACAAAGCAAAATAGTATATGATACTTAATGCACTAGTAATGCTAGAAGACAATGAGATAATCTTATTTGCTCTGATAGTTTTGCCACCTTCGTTTGCACAGAAATATCATCATTTCCTTGAACACTTACATTATTGTAATGAATGCTTTATCAAGTATTTAAGTAGCTCATGAAATATTAACATGTTTGAATATCTGGTTCACCTGAAATGAGCTACATCATGAAATTTTCCATTCTGAATCTTGCTCTGATTTATTTTTAGTGTTCACTCGTTATCTACCAGCATTTATTATAATAATTCCCATTTGTTCAGAATTTCTTTTCTTTTTAAATTAGTAATACCTGCGATCCTGCACTCAGGGTGCAACAGTTAGACACTGTGAGTCCAGAGTCATTGAACTTTGTATGTGTATTTTGACAAGTACAATATCATTCTACCAAAAGTTGGTCTTGTGACCAAAGTTTCAAACTTAGCGATTTTGTCTTGCATTCAGGTTAGTTTATTATGTAGTGTTGGCCATAGAGGCATGAAACTGTGTGTGAGGATTCGCTTAAGTGAGTACAATGCTGCTCTTCCAAAATTAAGTCACTTTGACTTATATTCCATATCTCAGTGGTTCCAGTTAAGTTTTGCATTTGGGTCAGTTTCTGAAGCATTGTTATCAGCAGTCTGAGTCAGTCAACTTTGTATGTAACACATTGTAAGGAGTACAGCACCATTCTACCATAGTAGGTCACTTTAACTCATTAACCCCGGGAGATTTTTTTCATTTTCGCATGGAATGGGGGTAGGCAACGCATTTTGGGGGTTACTTCTGAATGTAACAAAACACATCTGCTTAAGAGAGTTTTTCGTTTAGCCGGATCCTTAGTTGAATCAGAAACAAGGTTTTTGATTGGCTATTATGCTCGTGCATGTGCAGAAGGGTAACAGTTGAACTTCTTTTTTTTTTTTTTTTCGTATTGGACCCCCAATTTTTGTGTCCTGGCCTCTTTTTACTCCAAATCTCAAACTTATCCTACTTTTTGCAAAGGTTCATCTGTCTGTGTGCAGTTCAGACCGGTCTGCTTTAGATCTAAGGCCAAAAAGTATCAAATCTGCACACAAACTCCGGTTCTGAAACCTACAATTTTCGACCTTAAAATGCATTTTTTCGCTGTACTTTTTAATGCCAGTAGAAAGTCTACATTATTTGGTATCATTGTAGAGCTACATCTGTCTATTTTCCTGCAAATCCATCCACTTTAGTGTATCTTAAATGATGTTGATGTTACAGAGCTTGGAAGTAGGGTACAACCTCATGACGCGTAAATGTGTCTCTAGGGGTTAATGAGTTAATGTTTGTTTCATGCTTCATTGTTTTTAGTTGTTATTTAGGTCAGCTTCTCATGCATATTTGTCCTTGGGGTCATGCAAAATGGGGTGGTTGCCAATCTTGTTCTGTGGTCACATTTCTAGTTTATACAGGGTGGACCTCAAAAACCTCAAAAACCCTAAAATTTCATTTTGACCTTAGAAACCTAAAAAAAAGCCAAAAGAAAACTGAAGGAAACCTAATTTAAAAAAAAAAAAAAACTAAAAATCTGAAAAAATGATGAACGGTTCTACCTTGATCCCACAAAAAAATGCTTTTTTGCACACCATTTTTTTTAAGGCTAGCCTAGCAGTCAAGACTGCACGTGAATTATGCAAATTAAAGACATCCAGTCATTTTATTCTATCATTTATTTGATAGACCCATAACGGGATATTACCCATAACGGCATATTGTTGTCGTATCATCAACATCATTAGCATTGTGTTCGCTTCAATCTTTGCACAGTTCGAAGTCCGTTTGCTTCAACCTTTGTTCGGATAAGTTTTTTTTTACCAGAACTGTTTTAGGGTGCGTCGACTAGAGTAAGGGGCTGTTGTGTCATGATATCTGACGACAACACGTCCATCGTAGTGTCTCTCCAACGTCAAGGTGGCTCACATGCCCCTTCTATTTGTGTGGAGGTGGAACCTCCTTTGCTGGATGCCTCAGAAGGGATAGCCCTCTGAGCCAGCCACATTCCTAGTAAAGCTCCACATTCCAGGGAAGAAAAACGTATTAGCAGACTGTCTGTCCAGGTTGGGCAAAACAGTCCTCACAGAATGGTTTCTTCACCACTCCATAACAGACTCCCTTTTCTCTTTATGTGGATATTCAAATTTGTAATAAATGTTATGCTCACCAGGCAGAGATGCTGCCAGGGCATGTGAGTGCACGAGTCGTGCAAAACTTTTATGAATTTGCGCACTTGTAAAGCAGTGATGCATGAGAACTCCCACAAATTAGTTTAGTCACGCATATAAAAATGTACTCTGCACAGTATACATTTTTCATTTAACTGTTAACTCTTAAAGTGCTTGTTGCGGCAAAAGTCATGCCATCAGTATGGCTCTCATAGCACTTGTCCCAAAATCTATATTTTCTGGTTGTGAATTGTTTACACATCTCCCCCCCAAAAAACACTCAAAAAAAACACAACAACAACAAATCACTTTTAACCCTGTTTATAATTTCACTGTTGCCACCTGAGTTATTTTGACTTTAGTTTGTTGAATATAATTTTGTAATTCTGATTAATCAGTTCACATATTTATGGAATAATTTTCTTCAAAGTCCATAGAAAAGTTAATTTCTATGTATTATTACAGCATGATTTAAGATTAATACTTCGGGAGTAAAATATTATTTATACCGACCTAAATGATAGATTATAGTGGCTGTTAGCTTCAGTGCAATTTGATCTAATTGCTGTCACTTTTGATAATTATTGATTGAAAAATTATTTATTGTCTCACCCATTTATGGAAAGAAATAGTCATTTAGGTTATAAAAGTCTTTTACTAGTATTATATATTTCATAATTAGATACTGAAATGTACCAGTGAAAGAAAATTGCTATCACCACGGTGGCAATAACACTTTTGGAACAATATTTTTTTCCCATTTAGGAAATATATTTGTCCTTGTTACAACCCTATGGTAAGAACAAACATAGCAAAAGAAAGTGAAACCAACAATGTTTATAAAAATCAACAAACAATTTATTTCTAAATAATAAACGTGAAAATCAAAATACTCTTACAATATCGTGTATTAAAATCCAAAAAATCCAACAATTATTAGTGTCCTAATCACAAGTCCTGTATATATAGAAACTATAAAATGTTCCAAATTAATGAATGTTCCAAGTTAATGAATGTTCCAAATGAATCTTCGTAATGAACGAATGTTCTGAATGAATGAGTTTTCGTAATGAACGAATGTTCCGAATGAAAGATTTTTCCGAATGAATGAGTCTGTAATGTTCCGATGTACCAATGATAATGTAATCCAGATCATCTTTAAGAATGTTCACAGGCATCTGAGAAAGTCCTAAATATAACTCCAAATGTTTGTGAGTACTCCAGGTAGCTCTGATGAATGGTCCAATAAATAAATCCTTTCGAATTATTTATACAGCAATACAACATTACAGCATTACAGGGTTACAAGATTCCAGCACAGCTATTATTTCAGACATCTGATGATTCCAGGCTGATGGTAAAAACAGATCTTTTCAACTCAAGATTTAAAATGGAATGAATATAATTCGTATATTCAGGTCTTTTATACATTTTGCAAATGACCCAGAATGCAATACTAAATGAGTCTATTTAATGGAAATTTACTGGAAGAATGGTAAACAGCTCTGACCTTGAACAAAAGGTCAGTAAACATGTTGTTATTTGACTAAAGTACAACTTAACCAATCTTAAATGTGACTCACTATTTGACACAATTTTAAAGTACAGTCATAGGCCAAACGTTTAGGCACATTATAGATTCCATATATATAATTCCGTAACAGTCCTTATGTATCTTATTCCTGATATTTCCGTATTTAGGCTTATTTCATTTTTATGGGAAGGTTTGTTGTCTGTCGTCCATTGTCCATTGTCCGTCTATTATCCGTCCATACATTAGCATAAGTTTGTTATTGCTACTCCTCCTAAACTACTTGGAAGATTGCCATGAAACTTTACACACAGTCATCCCATGGTCTAGTTGGTCCTAAATGAAAATGGTGCAGTTCAGACATCCAATATGGCCACCACAGTGGCCATTTTGAAAATTTTATCACTACTTCCCCTGAATGGATGGCCATATCAGCATGGGGTTTTCCCTGAAAGACTTCTTATGGTGTCTAGTTGGTCTAAATGAAAATGGTGCTGAGCTGATGTCCAATATGGCCACCACAGTGGCCATCTTGAAAGTATTGTTATCACTACTCCTCCTGAATGGAAGGTCATATTGACATGGGATTTTCACCAGAAGATTTCCTATGATGTCTAGTAGGTCGTAAATGAAAATGGTGTTGATCTGATGTCCAATATGGCCACCACAGTGGCCATCTTGAAAATCTTGTAATCGCTACTCCTTCTGAATGAAAAATAATATAGCCATGAGGTTTTCACCAGAAGAATTCTTATCATGTCTAGTTGGTCCTAAATGAAAATGGTGCTGATTGATGTCCAATATCGCCAGCACAATGGCCATCTTAAAAATATTGTTATCACTACTCCTCCTGAATTCATGATCGTATCAACATGGGGATTTTACTAAACATCTTCTTATGATGTCTAGTTGGTCCTAAATGAAAATGGTGCCATTCAGATATTCAATATGCCTGCCACAGTGGTCAGCTTGAAAATTTTATCACTATTTCTTCTGAATGAATGGTCATATCACCATGGAGTTTTCACTGAAAGACTTCTTATGATGTCTGGTTGGTCATAAATGAAAATGGTGCCAATCCAACTTCTAATTTGGCTGCCACAATGGCCATCTAAAAAATCTTGTTATCACTACTCTTAGATGGTTGGTCATATTGACATTGTACTTTCACCAAAAGACTTCTTATGATGTCTTGTTGGTACTCAGTGACAATGATGTCAATCTGATATCCAATATGGCCATGATGGCACCCATCTTGAAAATCTTGTTATCATTGCTATTCCAAAACAAAAGTCATATCAACATGGGGTTTCCACCAGAAGACTTTTTTATGATGCCTTCTTGATCCTAATTGAAAATGGTTCTAATCTGACATCAAATATGTCCGCCACAGAAGCCAGTTTGAAAATCTTGTTATTGCTGAAGAATATAGAGATGGTTTCAACACTCAGCAGTTAAAAGGAAGAAATGGTCTTATCTTGAATTTCTGGAAATTCTTTTCAGCCAGTTGAGCATCAGTTTCATCAGGCGACTTTTTGTCCTTCTTCTGCACTTTCTCTCTTCCTGTCTTGAAGGTTAGAGGTTAAGGTCACTGATCAGCTTAAAATATTGTTTTGTGCAATAACTTCGGTTATGTTTGACATACTTTTACCAAACTTTGCATATGCATTGCCCGATAAAATATAAAGAACCATAATGATTTGAGATACCAAAAAGGTCAAGTTCACCATGATCTGAGAAAGTAAAATGGTTTGAACATAATAATCTGAGTTCTACAAAATGTACATTCAAACAAATTCAATGATCTGTTGCTATTGTTGTAACCAAGAAACATGTTGATTAATTTTATATCTTAAAGTAAACAGTCAAGGTCACTTTCAGCTGACAAAGGGAGAAAAGTTTTTGCATAAAACTTGAGTTCTGAATATACCTTACTATACCTTTACCTGACATCACAGGTAGGTTGTACTTGATGCGACACAGAAACTTGATGACTTCTGGATTCAAATGTTATGGACAGGGTCATCATGTCACTTAACAAAACAGATGGTGGGCATAAATTACACACAAATTTAAAGGCCCAACAAACCATGATCTGTATGCAAAGACAATAGAATTCCTTTTCTCAGTCTATGAATTTATAAATGCCTGAAAATAGAATATTTTACAAAAGCCATAAAAAAAATGATGTCAACAAAAATAATGTTTTCAATCTAAGTTTGAAAATGCTTATTAATACATATTTTATGGAGTCAGAAGCAAGTGAACTAAGTGCAGCTACTTGTTCCTTTGAATCAAATGTATCACTGAAATCATTAGGGCCAGAACAATATATTTGTTAATTGTGTTCATTTTAGTGGGAAAATGAGATATAAATCACTTTTCCACCAGCAGCAATGGTGTCATCATCATCAACAATTTAGGCTTTGGTTCAAGTTTTTCATTTATATATATTTTCTAAACCTGTGTACTTGGCATGAGTCATTATAAAGCTAAGAAAATTAATTCTCACATGGCCCTTTGACCTTGGGATCAAGGTAACAGGGGGCCCCAGGTGGATAAGTGGTCTAAGACACTCCCCTTTACAGATCACTCACATCTCACCTCTGTCCATGTGGGTTTCAGTCTCGGTTCGGCCAATGTGGGTATGTGAAAAAGCTTGCAAGTAGCTTCTCGTGGGTAGGTGGTTCTTCCCTGGGTCTTCTCGGGTTCTTCCTCCACCAAATATACTGGTCACCATGTATAGCCTATCATGTGCTGAAAAATGGCATTAAACCCACAACACCAAACCATCAAGGGCACAGTCATAGAAAATTTGCATTAATGTTTTTTATTTTTCTTCATTTGCTTATATTTCCTAAACATCATGATGGATTTTGTTCATACATAAAACAAATCATTATAAAACAAAAACTTAATTCTGCAACATGTTTGTTCACCCCTTTGATGTTGGGGTCAAGGTCACACTTACACAATATGCCTGTATTTGTTTATTTCAACATGCCATTATTCTTTCTTTCTTTTTCACAAGATGATGATAAATGATCGTTTTACATGGATCTGAAATAATTTTAATTTACTGGTTTATCAATGATACCCTTATTAAATGCTTTTATCTTTCCAACTGAGGATACATGTTAATGCGGTGTAAAGAATGTAAAACGCTGTTTTCAGTCACTCAGGAAACTTTTTATAATTTGTTTTTTTTATTTGTTGTAACTTCAGTGCTCTTCCTAAACAAAATTAAATTATTAATTGATAATAAAAAAAAAAAATTATTGTAGATCAGAAAAAGTACTTGGTTTTATTATATATTCTTATATGACAATTATACATGTACGATATAAATTTAATGGGTGTGAATACATAATAAAAGCTTTATTTTAAATTTATATAAAAAAAATACTGAAGTCATACTAGAAATTCTGATTTATATAATAAACACATACAACTTTGCAAGAACAGAAAGATCCTGTTATTTTGCCCCCTTCTAGCAAAATGTCTACTTGAAGTTTGTGAGAATGTTAATTCTTTCTCATAGACAGCCAGCAGTGTGCTGCAACTTTCACCTGATTATCGCCATAGAAAATCCTAATTTCATGAATATATCCTTGTGTGTGTTAGTTCAAGCCTTTCTTTAACACACGATCTGAAAGATTCTTGCAATCAGGTAGAAATGTTTCAGAAATATTGTCAGGAATATTTACCAAGGAATCTGTTGCTGATGCTACTGAATCCGCCATTTTGATGAAAGTTTGTAGTCAGAGCAACAGTAACTAAGTGGGCGGAGCTTATCATTCAATATTGGAACTATCCATTGAGATCTGCCCATAGATCAGGGAACCCACCATCATGGCAGACCTCTCCAAATACCGTCTATCCTTGCTTATTAGTAGAGTCCAACTCTAACTGCACAGACTCAGATCTGCCGGCGCATAATGCGCACACCAGCAGACCTGGGTGTATGTAGTTTGTTATGAGTAATCAGTAGAACAAACACATAGACCCTAATCTGCCAGCACATTATGCAATGGCAGATCAGGGTCTATGTTGTCTGCAGTCGAACTCGACTTATAACTGAGTATATACTGTGATAAAAAAAACTTGTGACCCATCTGCTCTCAGGCAGATTGCCAGATGGACCAGCCCAACACTGAATGTGTTTTTACAAGAGTATTGGCCTGAGCATGACATGCTTTCCTTATTTATAGGCATTTGTGAATTCACTTTTATTAGTGGCATACCAGTTTTCATGGATTTTCTGGTCCCAACAAACCATGAATTTATATACCCAACAAAAAAAAAAAAAAAAAAAAAAGGAATGACCTATAAAGAAAATAGGATCCTTTCTCCCTCGATGGCATTACCATCAATTTAAGTGCGGAAAAAGTTATTTTTTTTCTTCTTCTGTAAACCCATAAAAATTGATACCCACAAAAATGTAGTGAACTTAACTTGTAGCTGGAAATTGCATACATAACTATATAACAAGCAGAGTGACCACTGCATAACAGAACCATTTTGGAATTAACCTACAACTAACAGTAATAAAGAGGTGGCTGTTATATGGAGGTTCATTTTATGAAGAATGGATAATGTTGGATCTTAAAAATATGGCTGTCTTACAGAGGTGGCTGTTATATGGAAGTTAGTTTGACTATGTTTTCATTCCCTGGCAAACTGAAACTTTTTAAAAATTTTGTTTATATGATAAGATAGATTTATATTGATATAAGTTTTTGTCTCCTTGTCATCATTGTATACAATGCTTTGTAAATGAATTCACAATAAAATTTGGTGATACGGGTGTTTTTTCAGATTTTTTTGTTGCAGATGTATTTAACTGCATCAGGAGTATGCATCCAGGATATAAAATTGCTCATAGATTGTGCACACAGTAGGAATATAGGGGCGGGGGTGGGGGAGGGGGCTTGCAGATTCCAGACACTCTCTTCAGGCTGTTGTTTACTGTTTCTGCTGCAATGACTTTAGTTCATTGCGTCTTGAAACTCAGGTCAAAATACCCAATACTTACCAGATATTGATATTATCTTGTATCGAGAGCACTGTATAGTGCTCCCCCTTGATACAAATGTTGATGAGAGCTCAAAAAAGTGACCTGTGTATTTACATGTGAGGTCATCTTGTACTGAAGTATGTTCTAACAAGGTCATGTCATCATAGTGCATATTATATAAGAAACATAAAAAGAATAAGGTATTTATGGATGTGAAACTTCATTATAATTGGTTGTTAATAGCCATACACTAAAATCAAGTAAAATAAATTAAGTAACAATAATAGTTAAAAATTTAACAATTTTAATGGGATCCATGACCATATCTACATTATAAAATGGGAAGTGGTATACTGAGGGACTTGATAATGAGCGACCATGATATATAACACTCAGTTGCCATTTTTTTCTTCAGACCCACCAGCTACTCCTGTTATAACTGGCTACAGACTGAATGAGATTGTTCGCACCAATGACACCATGCACCTGACTTGTACATCAGAAGGTGGAAATCCCCTTGCACAAGTGGTGTGGTTCAAAAACAATGAGGAGATTGACTTTTCTTACACCCAGGCAAACAACAAGGCAGTCAACTACCTGACAGTAACTGTCCAGCCATCTGACAACAACGCAGAATATAGATGTGAAGCCACGAATGTGGTCACGCCACAGCCACTGGTTGCAAAGATAAAACTCATTGTACATTGTAAGATTTCAATTGAATAACAGAATAATATATACCATCTATACTCGCGTATAAGCACGGTCCAAATGCAAAACAACATAGACCCTGATCTGTTGTTGCATAATGCGTTGGCAGATCAGTGTCTATGTTGTTTTTTCTACTGATTAGTTCTTACTAACTGCATAGACCCAGATCTGCCGGTGCATTATGCAACGGCAGATCTGGGTCTATGCAGTTTGCAGTTGGTAACAGATTATACGCGAGTATATAAGGTAAATACAATTATAGACCATTGTTAAATGTGAATCAGTAAGCCTCACATTGACCAATCAAAAGTTGATGTCAATATGATAGGTTTACTAGTTCATAAAACTTCATATTCACCTCATTAAAGGTCTGTAATTGTTGTTTTAGCTATTTTAATACATGATTTAGTGCAATATTTTGAATTTTAACTTGTTTCAGAATATTGAGAGTGGCATATCAGCTGCATGACACTACAAAAAATGTTATGAAGTCACATGGAAGTCAATGACATCCTAACAGTGCCATATGATACATTATCACAAATCACACAACGTCATGTCTGCCAATCAAAAAGCATATCTCTCAGAAATTATGTAATAAAATTTAATATTAATGGAGAGGAGTGATGATTTTAATTCAAGATATCTGCTTAGAGAAAACCCTTCTTATAATTATATATTAGACAATATCAAAATTGAACACTCCAACACTGCTTGTCTAGTTATAGGCCATAATAAGGTTTTGCTACTAGTTGAAGAGATATCATGCCAGTTTTTAAAGAAATCAATATGGATGAACTACCAAACAAGATTTCAAGTGAAATTTTAAATTGAGTACTTCCATGTACTGAATTTAATGGAGAAGATTGTAATTTGTACTATGTGCACTGCAAAGAGCAATTTTCACATAATTTATGTAAATAAACTTGAACCATTCTTTAGAAAAGAACCTAAAGAAGAAAATCTAGACTTAAAGCTTATGTAAAGTTGAACAGCAGGTTTAACAGTTTTTAATACCTGTAATTAGGAAGTATGCTTAATTAGCCAAATAGTTTACTGCATAAAACTGTATCTTTCAGTTGCCCCAAAGAAGGTAACAATCAGTGGAGACAAGCTTGCCAAAGCTGGGGAGGTTGTGACTTTGTCATGTCAATCATCCAATAGCAACCCAGCTGCTGCGATCACATGGTTTGCCAAGGGAAGACAACTGGCTGAGACCACATCGCGTGTAGAGGAGTCTCCAGAAGGGGGTTTCATCACATACTCTGAGGTGACAGTCACCATGACTCACCAGGATAACAATATTATCTACTCCTGTCAGGCCACAAATGAGCAACTGGGACAGACAGTGGCGGCCACTGCAACTCTGAGTGTGCTGTGTGAGTGTTAGCTTTGGTGATGATAATGATAATCATGGTAATGATGATGATGACAACAATAATGACAAAGATGATGTTGATGATCATGAAATGATAAAGTAGTTCCTTACCATAGCAAATGATTGAGGTCTACAGGAGCTGTCTGATATTGCTTAGCTTTCACTATGAAAAGGCATCATTTATGTGCATGTGTCTCTCTAAGGTCCAGAAAGGGCATTTGTTTGAGGACGCTAGAGTGTCCTCTTTATTAGATTAGTTTTTTACATACAGATATTTTGGGGCTGTCTTATTTCTTGAAGTAAAAGATTATTTCCTTAATTGACTGTCTTTCTTAACCTTTTAAAGAAAGGTTTACCTTAATACCAGAATGCTGTACCCATCATGTACAAAGTAAATAGAATGGTGTGCCTGACAGTATTGGACTGTCTTTCCCACCTTGATGCAAGACAAAATTATGTATACACCACTCTCTCGATAACTCATGCCTGGATAACTCAAGAACCCACTTATAACGCGGAGTCAGGCGTGGATCCCATTTTTTAAAACTAGAAAATTCTCAACTTTTAATAAGAAGTCATATATTTTGTTCAATTTTCTTTCCAAACAACATTCTCAGTACACTGTAAATAACAAGATGCAACAAAATTTTGATCAATGAAAATGTCACTAATGCCGACTGGTGGCAGCACTTTAATAAGTAAATACTAATTAAATAAGTTTTGTCAAGAGAAATTTGTGTTTTATTTCTATCTTTTAATTCGGTTTCAGTGTAATCATCATAAATGCAATATGCCCTCTTGTTTCAAAGGTGAAAAATTTCATTCAACTGTCACAGCTATGTCCGTGAACGTTTCCGTGAGAACCTAATTAAGTGCTGACAGTTTTCTTTATCTCGGACTTATGGAAGTATTTGTTGTGTTGTTACACTCAATTAAAAGAAGACCTGCTTTGTATTATCATGTTAATTACATCTTTTGTATCAAATCAAATAAAGGGGGTGGAATAAAAGAAAAGTTACAAGGCATGCAATTCCTACCTGTGTAAGAGCTAGCGGTCACAGCCATGTGTCAAGTCAACTCATTTCAATTGATCAATCGAACACTGTTATCAATATTATTATGTAAATAATATAATTAAACTACCTTAAATTAGCCTACTCATTCACAAATGTGATCAAAGATAGCAAGGCAACCAAGCGAAATGAGTACTTGGTGAATAAAAAGCTTTGTTTCACGGATACGGTTCATTAGGGAGAAGCAAGTTTCAGAGTTTGTAGTGAATTTAAAATTTCTAAATTGCCACTCAGAGATTTCTTCAAGGATGAGAAGTTTCACTATTACTTGCAATGAAATCATGGCATCCATATTTTATTAATAGAATAATAAAAAAATCCAGTTTATACGTTGATGGATGTTTCGCGAAATAAATGTCCCTAGTTTTTGTAAAAAAGGAATCTTGTTTTGTTGTGAATCAACAACAACAAAAAGCAGTGACGTAATACAAAATGTTTTCGCATGCACGTGTTGTTGAAACCACTTGGACTAATGTTGTTAACGATCTTGCAGCAGTTGGGTATCTTGAAAATAAAGGTAATTTATACAAAAAAAGTGAACAACTACATTAGAAAAAAGCTCTTTATTGACAATTATTCCCAATGCAATTATAAAACGAGTATTCAGCCCAGTTACTCTCCCCCTGCGGTTATCTCAGTGTCTAGGTGGGATGGCATCCCCATTTTAATTTTGTTGAGGTCCCTCGGTAACTTGTGCCCTCGCTTATAGTGCAGTCTATGTTTTTGGACCCTGTTGTGTGCGAGTTATCGAGGGAGAGGTGTGTGTGTATATATATATATATATATATATATATATATATATATATATATACATATATACACACACACACATATATATACATCTTTTTTCACAGTTTCTTAAAAGACAAATATTTCTTCCTGGTCATAGGAACTTTACACTGTAGGTGCTGTGGTATCAAAATGAAAACTGAATCAGTTTCAAGTTGCCCAGAATCATGTAATAAATACCAATGTGCAGTTTCTGCATTCAGCCAAAATGGTAACAGAAAATAGCTAACACACTACACACGTATGTCGTATGCCGCATTGAACTGAGTTGTTGGTAAAGATTAGGTCAAATGCAGCATAGTGCCTACCATCATCAGTTGAATACATAACAATACATGCAGTTACAATCTGATGTCATTTTTCCTTTAATATTTGGGTTGAATGCAAAATTTCAAAATTGGTATTTACTTCATGACTGTGGTTTTTATAATACTACAGGCAATCTGCTTTTTCATTGATTTGTACAGATTTACGGATCAGAGATTTTTAGATGCGCAGGCAATGCCACATTTAAGTATCTTGCATCACAAATAACTTGTAGGTCTGGATGATCTAAGTCTTTTAATATCATCTTTGAAGATAACATTAATGAGTCAGTATTAATAATAAATGTCAGGCTTAATTGTTTCAATTACTTTAAACTAAACACTGCTTTAAGTAGGCATTTCCATTTGCTTGCGTAAAAAGGTGGAACATGCTGATAAAATATTCATCATTGAGAATTTTTTTACATATAGTTGTGTATAAATCAATATGATGGAAACCTGAGATGTGTAAATCATTATGACGGAAACCTGAGATATGTGTAAATGATTATGATGGAAACCTGAGATATATTCAGTACATAAATTACAATTATGTTACTGCTACAAGAAAATGATAAATGTTTTGTCATCTCCACAAAAGAGGCACACATTGCTAATTAATTTTTAGATAGATTTTGATTTATTGAAGGACTTTATTTTATGTATAAAAAAGAACTTCTGAATAATGCAAGACTGGTAATGATATTTTTATATTTGTCTTCTTTACAGGATTGTTTAAACGAGTAATTTCAGGCCTTAACAGCTGATGCAAAAATGTCTTGCCATTCTCATGATACTATCAATGTCATTTTGGTATATTATCAATAGACCCATGCCAGAGTGATACTATCAATGTCATTTTGGTATATTATCAATAGACCCATGCCAGAGTGATACTATCAATGTCATTTTGGTATATTATCAATAGACCCATTCCAGAGTGATACTATCAATGTCATTTTGGTATATTATCAATAGACCCATGACAGAGTGGTGATGGCTAAACCCAATAATTAGCGTAGCATTTTTAAAATAAAATTCAGTTTTTCTCTTTCTGGAAAATATGATGTAATTTAAGGTACTTCTTATGCATATAGAGAAATTTTCATGGAAATTGGATGAAAGAACTACCCAGTCAGACCTACACTGGTATAAGATCTGACAGACTGACAGTGCTGGTGCTATAGTCAAAGCGAAAATGATGCACACAATCCATGCTTAATGCAGTCCGAATATAGAAGCACAAGCAGGTAGTTAACATCCATCATACCAGGTGTTTGCACAGTGTTGGAATGGAACTATCACCTTTGAAATTATGGCTGCACAAGGCATTGATCGTTTGCACCATTTTGACTTCAGTTATATTATGCAATGTTAAATATGTAAAGTGTGATGTGAGTGATAAATGGTCCTTTTAACTTGGAATATGCAAAAATTGATTGACATATAGGCAGGGTTCGCAGTACAGTAAAAACTGTCTTTAGTGGCCACCCATGGGAAATATCCAAACTGACCTTTTTACGCACATGACCTCTGTATGCAGGTTCATCCTTCCAACTTGCTTTTTGAACAAATACCATGCACTGAATACCATACCATACCATTATCATTATTATTATTATTATTATTATTATTATTATTATTAAAAGATTTAATTTAGTGGACTATTGAACAAAATCATAAAATACATGTACATATTTGTTCGGTCCCAAAGTTATGTTCCAAGCAAGATTACTGTATCCAGCTCACTTTAGTCTATCCATACTATAAATTAAGTCATCACTGATGCTTAAAAGAAATTTTGGAACAAAATTCACTGATCTTAGTTTGTATTGTACACCATAGCAAAATACCAATTCCAATACAGATTGACAGCTTACATACGATTGTGAAACAGAGGACTGTCCCTTTCTTTGGCCAAGTTGTATAATTAAGCTTCAGAATAGCTGTTCACACTTTAAGAAATATCAGGATTAACCAGTTGTTCAGCTCACTAAGATCAAAAGAGTGTGGTTATGTGACCGGCTGGGATGAATAGGGAATGAATAGAAGCTTAATATGGCTCTTGTTATTAACACATCAGGCGAAACCTCGTGTGCCTTTACAGACAAGTTTTGTAAATACTGAATGATCCCAGACTCAAATGAAATGGGATGAATTTGTATCTCTCATAGATCAACTTATTTCATCAGATATAGCTTTAATTAACAGGCAAATAAAAAATAAAAAAGCAGGATTTTGAACAATATCTGTCACACTGTAATGAAAGGTTATATTCATTTCTGCTGCAACTATAAGACTACTTTTCCCACCGTCCAGTTAAGGAACTGCTTTGACCCACTCCTTCAAATGATAAAAACCGCTTTGCTTTATAATTTGACATATTGACACCTCTGAGTTACACACTGACAGTGTGACTTGAGTACTGTGAGTACATACAAGATAGAAATGTTTACACATTGTTTCATATGCTCGCTTTGCTTTATAATTTGACATATTGACACCTCTGAGTTACACACCGACAGTGTGACTTGAGTACTGTGAGTACATACAAGATAGAAATGTTTACACATTGTTTCATATGCTCACTTTGCTTTATAATTTGACATATTGACACCTCTGAGTTACACACTGACAGTGTGACTTGAGTACTGTGAGTACATACAAGATAGAAATGTTGACACATTGTTTCATATGCTATTCCTTTACCTAAACAATGCCTTCCTCATTAAACAAAATTTAATTTGCATGCATAGAGTGGTCACTGTTGATATGTTCAGTGACCACTTAAAGCACGGAGAAACCAATATTTTTGTTAGGAAACACCTCACTTCTAACAGCAGAAAGCAGGTGACCATTATTATACACCTCTCCCTCGATAACTCCCGCACAATGGGGTCCAAAAACATAGTCTGCACTATAGGTGAGGGCATGCATTACTGAGGGACCTCAACAAAAAAAAAATAATATGGGGATGCCATCCTCACTGGACATAAAGGAAAACTTGGGGGGAGGGGGATAACAGGGCTGTTTAATAGCTGAATACTCGTTTTATAATTATCATTGGGAATAATTGTCGATAATGAGCTTTTTTTCTAATGTAATTGTTCACTTTTTTGTATAAATTATCTTTATTTTCAAGATACCCAACCTCTGAAAGATCGTTAACAACATTAGTCCAAGCGGTTTCAACAACACGTGTATGCGAAAACATTGTGTATCACGTCACTGCTTTTTGTGTTGCTGATTCACAACTAAACAAGATTAGTTTGTTTTTTTTAAAACCAGGGACATTTATTTCACGAAACAACCGTCAATGTCGAAATTCGATTTATATATTATTCTATTAGTAAATTATGGATGCCATGATTTCATTGCAAGTAATAGTGAAACTTCTTTTCATCCTGAGGACATTTCTGAGTGCCAATTTAGAAATTTTAAGTTCACTACAAACTCTGAAACTCACTTCTCCGTAGTGAACCATATCTGTGAAACAAAGCTTTTTATTCACCAAGTACTCATTTCGCTTGGTTGCCTTGCTATCTTTGATCACATTTGTGAATGAGTAGACCTATTTGAGATAGTTTAATTATATTACTTACATCATAATATTGTTAACGGTGTTTGATTGATCAATTGAAAGGAGCTGACCTGACATACACCATGACCACTAGCTCTTACACAGGTAGGATTTGCATGCCTTGTAACTTTTCTTTCATTCCACCCGCTTTATTTGCATTGATACAAACAATGTCATTAACGTGATAATACAAAGCAGGTCTTCTTTTAGCTGAGTGTAACAACACAACAAATTCTTCTGCAAGTCAGAGATTAAAACATGGTTGGCACTTAATTAGGTTCTCATGGGAACTCTCATAGACATAGCTGTGACGGTTGAATGAAATTTTTCATGTTTGAATACAAGAGGGCATATTGCATTTATGATGATTACACTGAAACCAAATTAAAAGATAGAACTAAAACACAAATTTCACTTGACAAAAATTGTTATTTACTTATTAAAGTGTTGCCACCAGTAGGCATTAGTGACATTTTCATTGATCAAAATTTTGTCAATTATTGTTATTTACAGTGTACTGAGAATGTTGTTTGGAAAGAAAATGGAACAAAATATATGATTCTTATTAAAAGTTGAGAATTTCACGATGTTTATTCAAATTTCCAGGTACTAACCACTGTCTTTGAAGATAAAACGAGCGATACATCAAGGTTTCATTTATCAATTTTGATCGCGATTTTTTTCACGTTCAACCAATAGTTGCACATTTTCGGGGTATTTTCTAGTTAAAAAAAATGGGATCCACACCTGACTCCACGTTATAAGCAGGTTTCGCGAGTTATCCGGGCGTGAGTTAACAAGGGGGTGTATATATGACTTTTATCTAAGAAATTTGCGGGGGAAAATTAGAATTGCCAGTGTGTCCAGGTGACCACTTTATTAAAGTGACCGTTGGGGCAGATTTGATCGTACATCAATTAAATACTGTTTTCACAAGAATGTCTTAATCATCTTTTACTTTTTCTAGATCCCCCTGACCCCCCCCAGATAACAGGTTACACAGAGGGGGAGTCCATTCGAGCAGGGGATCTCAAGAGAATGACTTGTTCAGCAGTTGGAGGCAATCCCCTTGCTAAATTAAAGTGGTTCAAAGGTAAACAGCTTTAAAAAATGTTCAGGTGTTATTTGGAGGTTAACAGTTTTGTATTTGACGATTGTATGGTGTTAACAGTAGCTTTACTGTTGCAAATTGAGTTTTACAAGGGATGCATCAGTTGGCTCTATAAAATGGATATTTGTAACAGTTAAACCACCATTAACCTATTAAAATCCTCAGATACGAGACTGTTGTCCCCATTCTAATACACTTCTGATTTTTTTGGTGAAAAATAGCCAAAAATCAGTGTTTGGAGCCAAATAATCAGAGTGTCATGATATTGCAATGGTGTAAAAATTTCGAACATTTTGTCATTGATTTTACTGCAGGAAATATTTACTTTTGACCAATCACATAGTTTCAAGGCTTCAAAGTCAACTTTTTTTTTAGCATTCATGATTAATGCAGTAGTAGGTCACCTGGTAGCTCAGTTGCTAGAATGTTGATCTCGTAAGGGTAATGGGTTTGGATCGATTCCCTTTATGTGTCCTTGGGGGAAAAGCATTTAGCTCAGCATCATATAGCCAGCCAATAATGTGTTAAAAGTGCTGTTAAAACAATGAACCATCAAATTCCATGGTTTGTGTTAAATTTGCAAATGATTTACTGCATTCATCACATTATGAATGCTCAAAATTGACCTTTAGTCTTTAAAAAAAGTACATTTTTCCTCATATAATTTTAAAATTAGAAAATCACCCCCCACCCACCCCTAACCCCCACCCCTGAAACATTCCTGTGGACACCCATGCAGTCTGTGCATTTCATCAGCTGAGTGTTTTGATTCATGTTCACAAATGGATATAGTCTGTTACCCAAATCTTTTTTTTTGTCCAAATAAAAAAATCTGAAAATAATATGGACACACTAGCGCTGAAAGTGAGCTGCATCACATGTCAGTTGTGCAAGTATTTGAATTTATAAATAATGAGCTACAGCTTTGTGTTTTATTTCATATAAAGAAATAATACCAGAAATTAAAGGGTAAATATTCAGTTTCAAATTGTCATTATTTAGAATTTTTTATGTTGTCAAATTTCATTTAATGACAGTTTTTTAGAAAGTTTTGCTGAATTATCTTACAAAATCAAAACTTTTTTCAAATTAGACCACCCAGATATTTTTAGTATTTTTCCCTAATTCATGATAAAATGATCCAGTTTACAAGGAAAGGTCTGCATCATTATAGTGTTAATATTTACTGATGCTTTTATGCATGGCCCTTGAATGTTTTTTCTAGTTTCCCCATGTTTCTGAAATGTCACTATGCTCAAGTCACTGTTTAATTGCGCACATATTTTGAATAGACCCAGTTAATATGTCTGTGAAGGTATGTTATTTGCTTTGGGTGACAGTCTGTTGAAACTTTTTGCAAAAATATCTTGAGTCTGTTCTAATTTATATGGATTTGTTTGATGCCAAAAAATTTTGTTGAACTGAAAATTAAAGTACAAAAGGACAGAACTCTTGTAATTTTCCACAAAATAAGCAGACAGAGTTGTCATTTCTGGCAAAGAGATGAAAATATCATACATATCTCCTTAGAATTGGATACATGTTGCACACACTGGAGCAGTTTTGTGGCATATCATTTTATTTAATTTGTCCATTAGTTTATCACATGACAGTTTTGTTTTTATGTTAATAAGCCTATATCATTTTCTTTCATATTAAATGTATGTAATAACACAGTGGTATAACAAATTACATCATAATGTCATATTAGGCAGAGCATAATGTCCAAGGTATCATAGTGTCTTTTTCGTGTGATTAAATAATTTTTTATAGTTTTATTGCATACATTTTGTATATTTTTCATATGACTAGTAGAATCTTATATTCATTTCAAATGAAATTTATTAAATTAATTACAAATTTCATTCTTTTACTCATCAAGGCTCGAAAAATATATATTTGAAATTGGCATGTTTGTAAGATCCACCTCATTTTATTCAGTTTTTAAATTTCATATCTGATGAATACTCATGCAGTACTTTCTTTTCACTTGGTGCAATAATCTATGTTCAACAGGAGATGCTGAGATCCCTGCAGAAAATCCAGTTCCACCAGTGGGGAACATAGCAACTACAGAAATTGCCATAGTGACGAAGGCTGATGACAATGGTGCCTTCTACAAATGCACGGCATCAAATGATGCCACAGATGTTCCTCTAGAGGCTGTAAAGCGGTTAACAGTACATTGTAAGTCACATCAGGGGAATATTTGCCGCAAACAGTACATTGTAAGTCACATCAGGGGAATATTTGCCGCAAACAGTACAGGATGTCACATTTGTGTCCAGATGTAATATGTGGGAGTGGGGTTGAGGGGTGATACTGGAAGATGGCTTTTAAAATTAGCACAGAAAATATTTATGTAGAGATTTACAGTCAAACCTGTCTTAAAGGTTACCTCAATTAACCTCCCATTTTTCTCACTTTCAGGCATTGGCTATTTAAGATACTTTTGATTGTAGTCCCGTCAAAATGATTGCAAATGTCTTTATATCTGCAGCCAAAATTTCTGACAGGTAAAAAAAGGTAAAAACTTGGTATTGATAAATTCAATTCTAAATTTTATACAGATATTTGACTATTCATGATGTGTAATTACAGTTAAGAGGTTACATTTTTTTGTATCTGCTGCACCTACCCTGATCACACCCATGTCTTATGTTTAATCATTTTTAGCTCAGCTGGTCATAGACCAGTGGAGCTTATGGGATAGCCTGTTGTCCGTTGTCCAATGTCCGTCTGTTTGCACAAGTTTGTTATGGCTACTCCCTGTAAACTACTTGGAGGATTGCCATGAAACTTGACACACACATTCATCCCAAGGTCTAGTTGGTCCTAAATGAAAATGGTGCTGCCCAGACAGTTAATATGGCTGCCACAGCAGCCAACTTGAAAATCCTTTTATCACTACTCCTTCAGAATGGATGGTCATATAAAAATGGCTTTTTCACAATGAGACTTTGTACAGTGTCCAATTTGTCCTAAATGAAAATGGTGGTGATCTGACAACCAATATGGATGTCATGGCAGCCATCTTGAAAATCTTGTTATTGCATCTCCTCCTGAATGGAAAGTCATATTGACATTGGGTTTTAACCAGAAGACTTCTTATGATGTTTAGTTGGTTCTAAATGAAAATGGTGCTGATCTGGTGGCTAATATGGCTGCCACAGTGTCCATCTTGAAAATCTTGTTATTGCTACTCCTTCTGAATGGATGGTCATATCAACATTGGGATTTTACTAATAGACCTTTTATGATGTCCGGTTGGTCCTAAATGAAAATGTTGCCAGTCTGATGTTCAATATGGCCACCATGGCAGCCATCTTGAAAATCTTGTTATTACTATTCCTCCTGAACAGAAAGTCATATCAGCATGGGGTTTTCACCAGAAGACTTTTTATGATGGATATGGTGCTGCCCAGACATCCAATATGGCAACCACAGTGGCCAGCTTAAAAATCTGATTATTGCTACTCCACCTGAAAGGATGGTCAAATCAACATAGGGTTTCACTTAAAGACTTCTTATGATGTCTAGTTGGTCCTAAATAAAAGTGGTGCTGCTCTGACATCTAATATGGCTACCACAGCAGCCATCTTGAACATCTTGTTATTGCTATTCATCCTGAACAGAAAGCCATATAGACATGGGGTTTTCAGCACAAGACTTCTTTATAGTATCTAGTTGGTCTTAAATAAAAATTGTATCAATCTTTTTTCCAATATGGCTTTCACATTTGCCATCTTTAAAATCCTATTCCTACTCCTCCTAGATGGAAAGTCATATCAAAATTGGGGTTTCATCAGAAGACTTCTTATGATGACAAGTTGGTACTAAATGAAAATTGTGCTGATCTGACATCCAGTATGGCCACCATGGCAGCCATCTTGAAAATCTTGTTATTGCTACTCCTCCTAAATGAAAAGTCATATCGACGTGGAGTTTTCACTAGGAGACTAATTATTATATCTAATTGATCCTGAATGACAATGGTGACAATCTGACATCTTATATGGTTGCCACAATGAACATGTTGAAAATCTTGTCACTGATTTGCCTGAATGGATGATCGTATCAACATGGGGCTTCACCAAAAGTCTTCTAATGGTGTCTAGTTTGTCCTAAATGAAAATGGTGCCAATCTTTCATCCAATATGACTGCCACAGTGGATACCTTGAAAATATTATTGCTGAAGAATATCAGAAATGGTTTTAGCATTCGACAATTAGAAAGAATAAATGGTCTTATTTTGAAATTTTGGACATTCTTTTTGGACAGTAGAGCATCAGTCCCTTCAAGGAATTCTTGTTATACAGTACTCGCATCGTGTTTTTATGATTCACCTCAAAAATTGCATGGGCGTGGAGAAAGGGCAGGGGATTAAGTGTCCACTATGAGTAGTTAAAGTCCACGCAGTCTGGTAGATTTTCACAATAATTTAGTGAAAATCCACTCAGTCTAGTGGAAGTGCATGACGGATTTTATTGCAGTCGTCGTGAGTCGTAGTGGGTTTTATGGCACCCCTCGCTGATTCTATTGTATTCGCTCCGAGAGTCGACACACTAAACAAACAGATGGGAGAAACTCTGACACCGTAAACCGAACTTGGCAGGTATCAATTTCATACCTTTACCTGTACCTTTACAGTGGTAACATTTCCTGTGTATTTATCAGTAGCCTGGCTGAGGATACATACAGACAAACGCGTGTAACGTAGAACAAATGAGGTTTTATATTTCTTGGATATCTTTCCACCCCTGTCCATGACAAAGCGTACATCAGAAATAATTGCTTAGCTACAACGTACATCCCTGCTGATTTAATACATGTATATGTACCTGTTAGTATATGCAGATGCTGAAATTGACATTGTTCTGCATCAAGCGGTAACTTCGAGGTTCTTTCTCAATAAATGATATTTCATAAAAGTGTGTTGTGTACTGGTTATTAATTTGTCAGTTTCCCTTTAATTTCCATATCATTTCCAAGACCCACCTTGAAGAAATCATTGAAAGTAGTAATACATATAGAACTCGAAAAGAAATTACAAACGAACGCCGTAATATTTATATCGAACATGTACGATCATGAAAACTGGCACATTATGACATGTATGTCATAATTCTTGCCAAAGTATTTTAAAATAAAAAAGATACAGGAGCTATACTACAGAAAGGTTCTTCTGTACTGTTACCCTTAAACTTTTAAAATAACTGTTTGTGAGACAGTACGGCAATTTTTAAATGAACGGAATTGTGTACACTGTATTGACTGTTGCGCTCTATCAGTGGCCATTCATGTCATAAACAAGTGAGTTCAATGAGAAAAAAAGTTATTTCCTGTCCACACTTTTTTCACGAATCTACATTGCATCACCAGGAACTGGCTGAGGAGTATCATTCTTACTTTGAAGCCAGCCGCTATGCCTGTTGCTGTAGCTTCCTGCTTCGAGTCAACAACAGTCCGTCATGACAGTTTCTACATGTCATCAGCTAATGTTCAATGTCGCGCTTCGATGTTTCAAAATGTACAGTACAAAAACTGTTGAATGAAAATATCACAAAACCACACACCTTAAAACTATAAAGATGTCAGTTTGTGAAAAACAAATTTGGACTGAGAAACGCATTTGATGTTAAGTTCTCATATTATCGTGTAAAACATTTAACTTAAATTTAGGGGGGGGAGTGTACTGGCCTTGATGCACGTCTAAACTATCTACAAATCAGAAGAAGTGTAGTTGTTTTAAGCTATATCCCATCTCCTCCGTCTCTCTTTCTCTTCCAGCCTACAACCCCCCCCCCTCCGCACTCCATTGCGTAATAAGCAAATAGAGTTGAAGTCTTAAATGACTTAAATTAGAATAATTCATAGCAGCTACTGGTCAGTGTCGCGCTTCTATGTTTAAAAAAAAAAAAACACTTGAATAAAAATGTTTCTTGTTATCGCAAAATCAAACGCTTTAAAACTAAGAAGATGTTAGTTTGTGAAGAGCGAATTTAGACAGAGAAAGTCTCAGAAACACATAGCCGTTAAGTGTTTCTAGCAATATATAAAGCAAACTATATATAGTATTGTTATTTTCCCGATAAGGAAACAAGCATTTAAATGTAACAAGCTGCAATGGTCCTGAGTCACGTAAAATTATTAATATTTTATTTTCTAAAAATCACAACAAGTGTAAGTTTGTTAAAGCTAAATCCTATCACACCCGCACTTCCAGTAGCACATAGAGTAGAAGTTAAATTACTTAAATCAGAATACAAATATGTCATGGGAATATTGTTATGAAAACACCAAGGGTTTCTGTTTAATGAAGCCAATTCAGCTGGCATAACATCCTGTAATGCAAGCGCTAGAAAGACGTGAATGAAACAGCGTTAGATAAACAAGTAGCGCGTCAACCCTGCCTCTAGGCATAAACGGCAACTTCAGTGTGTTTTCTCAATAAATGATATTTCATACAGAACTTCTTGTACTAGTTATTAATTTGTCATAGTTTTTCTTTAATGTCTACACAGTTTCCAAAACCTTCTTTAAAGAAATTATTGAAAGCAGGATACAAATACCTTTATCTGCTGACTTAGAAAAATGACTGATTATTTCAGAGTATGATAATTTTTAAATGAGCCGAATTCGTCTACATGGTATTGAAGGTTGCTCTCTTTCAGTGGCTGTTCATGCCATAAATGAAGTGATTTTTTATGAAAAAGGTTACTTTCTTCGTCACTTTATTCATGAATCTATCATCAAGCAGCAGCCGAGGAGTGACATTTTTACTTTGACATTAGCCGCTACGCTTGTTAACCATGGCCATTCATGAAGTGTTGAGCTTCTATCTTATTTTTTGTAGTCCCGATGTTTCAAAAGAAGCATTAACTTCTGATTTAAACTATTTTTGTTGCATGTGGAACAACATATTTTGGACTTGTAATATGGAGTGAGAAATGCAATGTGGTCAAGTTGTGATATTTTTGCGTAAAACTGGTTTCTAGCGGTATATAAAATAAACCATATAAAATTTGTATTCTCCCAATTAATCTTGCAACACAGCGCATATAATACAAATCTATCGCAGCAACACAAAGCTATTACATGTTTAAGAAAGCTGTATTACACTACAAACTTTCTTTTTTTTTTTTAAATGCATCTTTTTTTGTAATAAAATGTGTTTATCACATGCAAACATGAGAGAGAGAGAGAGATTATGCACCATAACTTTCGATCGATGTTAGCCGTAGCTTTTATCGCAAACTTGGAAACAGGCATTGCTAATTAGAGAGTATGCATTTTAAAAATGTGCTTCGTTCATCTTCATTTTGGAATTCGTCTACTGACAAAATTTAGAAATGCAGTTTTGATTCCACTCTTTATATAAGTAAGTTAATATGTAAATCACTGCTTGGCAATTCATTTTGTATTTAACAAGAATTTATATAATTCATTGGGTTATTCACCTGCTATTAGTGTCCTTTGTCTTTTTTTCTTATTATCTATTGTCGAATATGGTCATAATTAACCATGTACGAACTTAATGCTTCAGAAATTTAATAGACTGAAAATCCAATGAGAGAGCATTACTGCAATAATCAAGGTGGACCTGACAATATTTGCGACCACCTTAGAATTAATATGAATGGTTCAAAATGAACAGGAAATAATTGGGATTTACAACCTCTGAAGCCAAAACTTTTCCACCTCCAGGTCGGAGTAGTTAACGAAAAATAAGAAGCCACAATTTTACAGCAATGAGTGCAATAATAGAGATAGATTTTATAGTCTTGGCAAACACGTGGCGTAGCAATTTCGGGTGATGTACAAGGCATTATTGATAGATATGATGTGTTCAGCTTGCGTGTAATACAGTACAAGTTAAACAAGGGGAGAAAGAAGTAATTCCAAAGCACAAAATAAATCTTACTGAATGATACATTAATTAAAACACCAGAAATTTTAAAAGTTTCGCCAATTGAAGCAAATTAATCGTGATTACACACTTTTTATCGCTTTCACCAGTCCATTTGGTAATATTAAACTCGTCAGATGACTAAACCAGCAATCTTAAGTATATTTTTTAAAGCTGTTGGTCATAGAATGCAGCATCATGTGCTTCGTAGAATCGGAGTAAAAACAGTAGATCTACGGTAAAAGTAAACACGTGTCTAGTTCCTGAGAAAATATGTCGCATGGACATGTATATTTGAGTCGCAAGTACTAAACAGGCTGGAATAGTAGAGGTTGTATATTGCATAGCGCCGTGTATATTTCATTGTGTGGGAAAATTTTAAGCAGACCATTTAAAAGTGACTTGTGTAATTAAAAACAAAATCACAACATTTCTCGCATTCTTTTATTTTAATAACGGAATGAAACCCACTAATACATGTATTTACGTGTGATTTCTTTTACCCTTTGTTTGTTTAAAACAGAATCCCCCCCCCCCCCTTAAAATTAAGATAATTAAACTTTGTATAATTTGTGAAGCATCATTCGTGACTCTTGTCGGCAATTTATCTTTCATATCTTTCAATACACGTATGTGAATGCATTTTAGCGAGCGAGTCTTTGAATATTAAATGGCATTGCGTACAAATTAAAAAGAGCATTCTGCACTGTGTGCTGTAGCTGAGCCGATAGGTAAGTTCCACGCGTGGTAGTGGGCGTCCACTATTACATAATTATATTGCTGCGACTTTCAAATGGGCAATAAAACTTAATCCATCCACTACGAGCCACGATGTGGACAATCCACGACGACCACGATATCCTGTCCACGACGACACATCGTGAAAAGGATTAAGCTCCACGCCCATGACATGTTTTTTCATAAAAACACGATACATGTACTGTACTTTATGGTTCTTTTAAAATGTTGTTACTGTATTTAAGTCTGGAAATATTTACTTATCTTAGACAACAGAAATAAAATTGCATGCTCAGACGAGGGTGTTTGATAATGACTTGGCAATCAGCCAATCTAGCTTGTTTTACCTTTTTACATGTGGCCACATAGGTCCATGAGAATCCATGTTTTGTTGTTGTTGTTGTTTTATCTTTAACTCTTCTATTAAATAAGGTAAAAACTGCATGGCTGCCAGATTCAGTGCCAATCTACACTTCAGATCACTCATTCAAGGATGCTTACAGTATTAAAAGAAGGAATGTTGTTTCTTACAGCAGCTGCTTGTGCTGCATACAGTGCGTCCATTTTATACTTGTTTTCTTAAGGGGCTTCATGTGCTGCACGCTGTTCATTGGCTGCATATGCTACTCATAGTGTGTACATATTATACTCATTTTCACCACAGATCATGGAAATGTATGTATATATATATATATAGGAAATGTATGTATATATATATATATATATTATTTTTTACAAATACTAGCTGATAGACACGTGCAAGATAAAGGATGTGTGCTTTGCATGCCTTTTCATAAATTTTCTTCCGAATGAATGCATTGAATAGGTGATTATTTTAATGTATCTTTTTATATTTAAGAGAGGTGTGCCATTTTCATTCATATCCATTCATACTTTTTCCAGTCCCACCACCCAGTGTTGATATTACCACTGACCCCTCACATCCGAGGGTAGGTCGCAAACTGACCCTGACCTGTGTTTCTGCCTCCAGTAACCCTGGTGCTGTTATCACCTGGATCCATAATAACAGACGTATCCAGGGTATCGACAAGGGAATGACACCAGCAGAATATGGAGGAAAATCAACAACCAATATTCTAGAATTAGTTCCAACATCTGACCATCACCAGGCAGTATATGGTTGCCGAGCAACCAATTTGTTGTTGTCAGAAACTGTCAATGATGCCATAACTCTGGATGTCTTGTGTATGTATGTTAATAAATGTGTCAAAAATATGGTTGTATCATGAGAAACCTCATGCTTTTAATATAAAATGAGGTTTTATTAAATGATTTAATAATTTGAGACATGAAATATATGTCCTTGAAAGTTTTAAATGATGGAATACAGAGGATAAGGGGAAAGTTGTTTTACAAATATTTGCAGTGTTACAGTATTGTATTTGATGATCAATAATATCTGGATACATAATTCATCATAATTAAAATTTATATTTGCATTCAAATTGTGTGGGGAGCATTTTAATTGGGGTTTTACAACTTTATTGTCTCACCTGCAAAACATCAGCAAGACATGGGTATAACTTTTTCCGACAGCATTATTGATTTTGGTGTGAGTATCAGCATTGAAGTTTTGCATTTACCTCAGTTTTTTAGCTCGCCTGTCTGTAAGGCCAAGTGAGCTTATGGGATGACCCTGCATCTTTTGTGCATTATGCATTGTCTGTCTGTCAACAATTGCTTGTTACCACTCAGAAGTCCATTATTTCTGATCCAATTTGAATGAAACTTAGAAAACGAGTTTATGTCAAAATTTTGGACAAGTTCGATAATGACCAAGATCCATGCATGTTAATGCGGTGATCTTGCATCTGATTGACTAACCTTCTTACCACTTCTGAGGCTATATTTCTGATCCAATGTTAACAAACTTGGAATATATGCTTATATGATTAGGATCTCAGACCAGTTTGATAGAGAGTGAGATCCATGCATGCTGATGAGGTGATCTTGCATCTGATTAGCTGAGGTTGTTACCACAACGGAGGCTGGATTTCTGACCAGATTTTAATCAGACTTGATAAATAGGCTATTATCATCAAGATGCTGGATGATTTTTATTATGAGCAAGACGTGCATATTGATGAGGTGATCTTGTATCTGATTAGCTGAGGTTCTTTTACCCCTCTAGAGACTGCAGTTTTTATAGAATTTTGATCAAACTTCATAAAAGGGCCTGTGTCATCAAGATCTTGGTTGAATATGATTATGCGTGAAATTAATGCATATTAATGATATTACCTTGCATCTGATTAGCTGAGTTTGTCAACAATCTGGCAGCTATGTTTCTGATCAGGTTTTGATTGAACTTGTTAAATAGTCTTATATTATGAAGATGTTGGATGAATTTAATTATGAGCAAAATCTATGCATAATGAGGTAATCTTGTATTTGATTGACTAAGCTTGTTACCACTCTGGAGACCAAATTCCATTGAGATCTGGCTCCACTTTAAGCTTATATTATCATTGCTGTAGACAAGTTTTCCAATAAGCGAGATCTGTGCATATTAATGAGATACCTTGCATCTGATTGGCTGATCTTGTTACCTCTCTAGTTTTTAGAGATTATATATCTCATCCAATTAGATTGGTTAATGGGTTTATATTATTAGGCCCTTGAATGACTTAAGTTATGAGAAAGAGACTGTACATAATAATCATGCTTTTATGTTTGAAAGAATTTTTATCAGGATATATTAAAAGAGGTAAAACCAACATGATAGCAAGTTTTTGATATATTTGACATGGGTTGTGTTCTTACACTACTAAATAAGCCTGGTTAGTGAAATGGTCAACTGTTAAGTTATGTAAGACAGGTAAGCAATATCAGGTCCACTTGAGCCTCTTGTTTAGCTCACCTGGCTGTAAGTCCAGGTGAGCTTAAGGTATGGCCCTGCATTCATCATGCGTTCTCCATTATCTGTCCATCAATAATTGCTTGTTACCACTTTCAAGTCCATATTTTTGATCCAATTTCAATCAAACTAGGAATATGGGCTTAAATCATTAAACTCTCGGATGGGTTCGATAATGACCAAGATCAGTGCATGGTAATGAAGTGGTCTTGCATCTGATTGGCTAACCTTGTTACCACTCTGGAGGCCATATTTCTGATCTGATTTTGATAAAACTTGGAATACAGTAGAACCTGTCATGAAAGACTACCCTTATGCCAAAAAATCATGGTCTCTCACGACAGATAGTCTCTCATAATAGGTCAGAACACGATATAATTAATAGATCTATGCAGTTATAATCTTGTCTCTTGAGACAGGTGGTCTCTTGGAGCAATGTTCTTTCAAGACCATTTTTACTGTATGTGATTATATTATCATGATTTTGGATGAGTTCAGTAAGGAATGAGATCCACACATAAATGAGGTGATCTTGCATCTGTTAGTCTGAACTTTCAACCACACTAGGAACATATTTCTTGTAAAACCATGTCTCAGAGAATTATTTCTTAGAACCATTTGAAATTCTTAAGTATTTGGAAGCAAGTGTGATCTGTTTGATGAAATAGATTTTGACAGTTGCTACTATGGCCATGTTTAAGTGTCAGAAACATATGTTATCACTTGTATTGTGCATTATTTGATGTCATTTCATATATTCAGTGTTATTATTTGCAAATTATTTTATGTTTATATATTTTATTTTTAGCTTTTAATAAAAAAAATACTTCTAATATACTTTTCTCCTGAAACACCTACCAGATTTAATTACCAAGAGTAAACAAATGCATGGCCTTGAAACTAAAAAAAAGAAGAAAAATTTTTTTAATTATTATTTCAGTTTGTGTTAAAGTCTTCTGAATCTGTTGATCAGAATATAAAACTTGTCTGTAAACTTAACTTTGAAAGATCTTGGAAGACTTTGATTATTTACAAGAGATTATATATATTAATTGTACCTTTTTGGGGGGAAATAATTTTTATCAGGCTATAGTGAAATGGATAAAATGGATATAATATAAAGTTCGGGAGATAGTTTACATCGGTTGTGTTCTTACAGTACAATATAAGCCTGCTTAGTGAAATGGCCGACTGATTAGTTATATCAGATCTGCTTGTGCCTCATGTTTCTCTGACACTATGTCATGTACAGTCATGATACTTGATGATTCATCGTGGAGGGTACTGCTCTTCACAGGGAAAAGGAGGTAACAGTGACCAGCTTTTCATGCACCAGTGACTTCTTTGGGTATGAGCAGAGCAGACGGGACAGCATTCTCGTGAGTTATTGTATAGTATCTTAAGCAAGTAGTGCTAAGACTTTGTATAATAATAACAGGCTGCAACCTGAATGGTTCTTATGGTTTTCTTTGTAAAGACATTAACTAAATTACATTCTATTTCAGATAAACCAGAGTTTGATGACACCATATCACCCGCTTCAATAGAAATAGAGGAAGGTACCTCAAAAACTGTCAACTTCACTGTATCTGCAAACCCTCCCATGGTGAACTACACCCTGACAAAATTTACAGAATCGGCAGATGCTTCAAAACTCACTTTGGAAAATGGACTGTTACAGATAGCCTCCATTACTCGGGAAGCAACTGGAAGCTATGGCATCATCTCTGAAAACTCGGAGGGATCCGCCATGTTTAACTTCACTATCACAGTATTGTGTAAGTAGCACTGGGTTTGTTTCTTGTATATGTTCAAGCAGTATTAGTGTTAGGTGAATTAATTTCTTGAATGGCATGGGTTCTACTTTCAGTTCCTTATCAAGTCTGAAACTGCTGTTGCTGGTTTGTTTCCCCACACTTGATTTGTACTGTAATTCTTCCTAACAAGCCCTTGTTTGATGATAAGCCCACCCTCTGCTTTGACAAAATTTTGGCCAATTTCCATTAACAAAAGTTTTATCTGATAATAAGCTCCAAATCGTACCCCACCACATTTTCAGCTGCACTGGTCATAGATCAGAAGAGCTTTTGTCCATCTGTAATCTGTCAACAGTCTGTCTGTTAGCACGAGTTTGTTATTGCTTCTCCTCCTAAACTGCTTGGAGGATTTCCATGAAACTTTACACACATTAATCCCATGGTTTAGTTGGTCCCAAATGCACGTGGTGCTGCTTGGACATCCAATATGGCCATCTTGAAAATGTTGTTATCGCTACTCCTCCTGAATGGATGGTCATATTAACATAGGGTTTTCACTGAAAGACTTCTTATGATATTTACTTGGTCCTAATGGTGCCATTCAGACATTTAGTATGCCTGCCACAGTGGCCATCTTGCAAATCTTGTTATCACTATTTCTTCTGAATGAATGGACATATTAGCATTGGGTTTTCATTGAAAGATTTCTTATGTCTTGTTGGTCGTAAATAAAATGGTGCCAATCTGACTTTTAATATGACTGCCATAATGGCCATTGTGAAAATTTTGTTATCGCAACTTCTTCTAGATGATTGATCATGTCGACATTGTGCTTTCTCCATAAGACATCTTATGATGTCTAGCTGGTGCTAAATAGAAATGGTGCCAATCTGATATTGAATATGGCCACCATGGCATCCATCTTAGTAATCTTGTCATATTACTTCTCCAAAATGGAAAGTCATATCAACATGGGTTTCCACCAGAAGACTTCTTATGACGCCTTGTTGGTCTTAAATGAAAATGGTGCCAAGCTGACATTCACTATGTTCACCACAGCAGCTAATTTGAAAAAAACCTTGTTATCGCTGAAGAATATCAGAGATGGTTTAAACACTCTGCAGTTAAAAGGAAGAAATGGTCTCAACTTGAATTCTTGGAAATTCTTTTCAGCCAGTAGAGCATCTGTCCCTTTGAGGGACTATTAATCTGATTGTTTTGGATTTCTAGATACATGCTGAGCAACTCTTAGTATGACTTTTAATTTTGTAGGTTTGAGACAAAATTTTTGTGCTTAGACACTTTCAAGACTGGTTTGGAGATCACAGAAGTCTGAGCTTAAGTTTAAGATTGAGTTTCCACCATCAGCCAATCAGAAATGACCTCTCAAATGTAATATCATTTGTGATTGGTAAAAACAAAATCTCAGGCTAAAGAGTGTTATGATTTCCAAGCCAGAAGTTGTCATCTTAAGGGGTTTGGAATTTGAACCATAGAGGACTTGTATTCTTGTACAGTTGTTTTGTTTTCAGAGTGACAACTGTTTCCTAATCGTGTTTTTCATATTGCTTAAACTGTAGTTGAATAAGGTTGAGTCTGCATATCCTTCTGGTTTTTGTGAAGAAAAAATACATCACTAAATTAAAATGACCTTGACAGCAGGAGAATTCAGTTATTTTGAGCTGGTAAACGAATGTCAGTTTCATTTAGAAGTGCAACTTTTAGCAGCCTACACAACCAGAATTCCAGTACAAATCGACTCCATCTTTACAAGTCATTCTGGGTAATTTTCATCAGGGTATCATGGATATTACTGTTATTAGGTAACTTCTCATTTGCAATTTTTTTTATTGATATAGAGGGTGAGCTAATGAAAGGATAACATTGTACCAGTTTTACTCAAAATTCCATGTAGAAAATTGCCCACAATGACTTGCAAAACTGGCCAATTTGTACAGAAATTTCCACACTGGCTGTCGTCTGATACAAATTATACTTCTGACTGAAATTGATATTCATTTACCTGCTCTCTGTTTGTCAGGGTTTATAGTTACCATTTAAATTGGTGAAGTATTTTTTTCAGAAGATTGAAAGGGCATACCTGTTTGACCATATCGAAATAGAGTTCAGTAGCATGCATAAGAAAACCATTACATTTAATATCCTGATTTTCTGAAATGTTAAATTTTCTGAATCACAATTAACAGTTTTGTCCATATTGGTCATAATTGTCAAGCCAAAAAAAAAATATCAAAATGTTTACAACTTGGGGGATTTGGAGTTAACTAAGTTTCCCATCAATATTGCTGCCAGTGTTCCAGGTCATTCTTCATTGGCTTGTTTTCTCTGATTTTCACAGGGTTCGTACAAAGTCTGGAAAGTCTGGAAAAAGTATGGGGAAAAATGAGTGCTTTTTCCAGACCTGGAAAAAGTATGGAAAATAAAGATTTTGCCCTAAAGGTCTGGAAAAAGTATGGAATTTTGGGGTTTTTTGCTGTGTTTTATTTTGCTAAAGACACTCGTCGCCTGGGGCGCTATTTGGTCTAGTGATGGCCCTGCTGGTTCATTGTGGTTGGCAAGACGTGTGACCTATCACCCACTTGTGATTGGTGGATACTGTTTTATATTATGTGGATATCACATGCTCATTTATAGTGATACAGACTTTGAATACATGTGCCAGAGGGGTCTGGAAAATATTGCAATCCAGTCTGGAAAAGGTCTGGAATTTGTTTTACCAACAGCTGTATGAACCCTGTTTTCATTTTACCAGCCCAAAGAAAAATTGGACAAAGACCTAGGTTTACAGTGTTTAGAGAAGAAGTGTATGATGTAGCAAAATTGCTGCTGATCTAAAATGGAAATTTCGTTTGCTTCCAGTTCAGCTGATGGCATCGTTGCAAGCCATGTGTGACAGTCTGCTACGCTGCTTTTTGACCCATGGCTGCCCGTGCTGAGATTTCTTCATATTTTATGAGTATGCATAAACAAAAATACATCATAAGCAACACAATGTAACTATCCTCTACATATTGGTGAAAGTGCCCATTTTATCAATTGCTAAGTGATAAATGACTGTGTTTTAAAGAGAAACTTTGATTGGCTTCTTCAGACAGTGTGTTAGGTCATATTGGGTGACCATGGCAAGAAACTGGTTAAGCGGGTTGATGCATATTTATGAGAAACAAGGAAATCTCAGCAAAGGTGGTCACAGGTGATAAAAGAGTGTAGCCGATTGTTGTCCATAGCTTGCAACGATGTGCTGATGTCCATTCAGGTCTGTTTTCTTGTTGATTATAGCTGACTGTGCAATTTTAGGCTTTAAAATTGAAAATTGAGAATAATATTAATTTTGCTTTCTGTCTAAATTATATACACTGATATGAAATGAATTCCAGTTTTGCCTACTTAAGCATTGAGCTCAATAATGTTAATGTTATGTGTGAAAGTTTATGAAAGTCAGATGCATTAGATTATACTCACAAGCTTATGGATGCAGCCAACACCGGGTTTTGCTGAACACTTGTCTTTATTCAAACTAACACATTATCTTTTATTTTCAACAGTCCCAGCAACAGTAGAACCCCCAGAAAAATTGGAGGCTGATGTTGGTGGAAAAGCTGAGCTAAAATGTAAAGCCACAGCTAGTCCCATGACAGCCAACATGATAAAGTGGACTCGGGAGGGCTTTGACATGACTCGCGCAAGAGAGTCGTACCATGATGGAGTGGGGATGCTGGTTATTGAGGAATTAGCAAAAGGTGATTCAGGGAAATTCACCTGTGTAGCTGATAATGGAGTGGGTAGTGCTGCAACAGCTGAAGTGGAGTTGTTAGTCAGATGTAAGTCCTAGTTCTAAGATTTGATAGTTTTTTACCTTTGATCAGTAGACAGTACCTTTGATTTTTCTGTTCTTGCATTTATCCTTTATGCCATTCCTCCATTCTCTACATGATCTCTGTAGGCTTTAACTCTTGTGGTCTTGTTCAACGAGACTCTTGCGTGGCTCCATGAGATCTCTGCCATATGAAGGTATTGTACAATGTTTTATTGATTCCTGTTACCAATAAAAGTTGCTTCGGTAAAACTTTTTAGAAGTGAAATTACAGAGACATCTCAAAATTATCTAGATTTACTCTCCACAATCATTCAAGTCAGAAATTATATTGTAAGCTTGAAAGGATATCATTCAACATCACTTTGTAAACAGACACTGATGCAGGAGGCGTGTCTCAATCAGCTAATGAAATTGTCTATATTTATGTGAAACCTGATGTAGTCTCATCATCATAAGGACATATTATGTCATCATGTCTCCTCAGCCAATCACATCACTTTCACCAAACTTTGTGGATGCCTTGCATTTGGGTTAAGAAAGAAGGCTTTTAATTTGGGGGTCAAACGGTCAAAGCTTAAGGTCACTGACTGAAAGAAGAAAATTGGTTTCTGCGCAAACATTTCAGTTATCTACATAGAGGATTGTTAAATATAAGGCAGACATATAATGTGCTGTTCGCTGTATTCTTGTTGCATTAGAAATATTATTACAGGTAAACTGACTGTCTCCAAGTGACATTCTTTGAAATGGATAGATAGATAACAAACATTGAATTATACTCTGTTGTGAGGGGCCCCATGTGGCCGAGTGGTCTAAGGTGCTCCCCTTTACAGATCACTGACATCTCACCTCTGTCCACGTGGGTTCGAGTCTCAGACTTGGCCAACGTGGGTTTGTGAGAAAGCTTACCAGTGGCTTCCTGTAGGTCAGTGGTTCTTCCCGGGGTTTTCTCGGGTTCTTCCTCCACCAAATGTACTGGCCACCATGTACAGCTTATCGTGCTGAAAAATGGCGTTAAGCCCATAACAACCAACTAACAACTCTGTTGTGAGAACAGTCCCGAGTCCCAAAATGTTGGCAGCCATATTGATAGTTTATAAGGGAATCACTGATCCCTTGTGGGTTTATTATTACACAGGAATAAAAAACTACCAATCCTGTTATTTCAGTTTCCCCTGAGATAGACAAGAACCTGGCCAATGCCAAGGCTGCTAGTGTACCGGGCTTAACAGGCCGACTCTCCTGCAAGGCAGAGGGATCTCCCCAGGTCTCTTTCAAGTGGAAAAAGGTAAGTTGGGAAATTAACTCCCATTTTTATAGTAGGCCTTACAAAGCAATGGCCTACCCATTACATCCACTTGTCTTTTGTTCATTAAATCTTAGTAACTTCAGATCTATATAATACATCTGCTTGTCTCTCTGATATACACAACATGTCAAGATAGCTGCCTGCTTGTGTGAATTACGCACTTAAAAGCTACACTTACTTAAGAAGAGAGCCTCTTTGATGTGAACATTGTTACTGGTTAGCTTACATGTTTCCAAGAGAAGTCATCCCAAGCATAGGTGGCACTTCAGACAGCCAGAATCAGTCAGTGCAGACTTGTGGTTATTTTAAAACCAGGTATACACATGTCATGTTTCACATCGACAATGAATTGAACATTACAAACTCCAAAACTATATCAGATGTCTAAATTATATTTATGAAGAGAAAAAAAGCCTTTCAAATTTTTATGACTGTTTTTATGAACATAGCAAATATTGAATGAATAATAATAATAATAAACAGCAGCTTTCATTATGTGACATAAGCAAGCAGCATAGTTACATCTGATGGTAGTTGCTTATAGCTTATACAAAATAACAGTTTTATTCTGAAAAATTCTGAATTCAACAAATTTGTTGCATGCTGTTTTCTAGGATGGGAGCGAGATTGCAGCAACAGGGGAGAAGTATGAAATACAAGAAAAGGTGGTGGACAGTGTGAAATATGAGAACATACTGCTGATCAAGGATGTCTCCAATGCGGATTATGGAGTGTATGTCTGCATTGTTAGCAACAACAAGGGAAATGACTCCTACGAGATTGTTTTTGATGGCACAGGTTGGTTGGAAACGAGAAATTATTGCAGAGTTATGTAGAATAAGTGACCCCAGCATTGTTGGAGGAACAGACCTTTTGAATTGGGCCTGAGTATTAGGATAGAATCATTGAAATAAAATTTTTAAGAAATTTTCAGATCATCAAGGCTCTGTATAACTTTCCGTGTGTTATGACCAGATGTTTGGCATTATGCAGTTTCAAACCTGCATCATATTTTATCTTATTGTAGTCTCGTGTGATTATAGTTTTTAGTTATTAAGTGAAGAATGACTTGACTTCACTTTTAAGATACAAATAATACATAGATTATGTTTCATACCTCCTTTTTTATATTCCAAGAGAAGTATAAAAAATGTAATGCTGCTAAAATATAATGATTTAGATTGCATCTTTCCATACTAGACAAGCCAGATCCACCTTACAAAATAAGGTTTGTGAATGCCACACATGACAGTATTACAATAGCTTGGGATCCAGGATTTGATGGAGGTCTGGAGCAGACATACACAGTCCGCTACAAGCCAGTGTCTGGCAGCCATGGATATGTGCAAATTGATGTCATTCCCCCAGGCAGTACACACTTCACTGTCAGAGGTAAGATTCTTGGAAAGTTGTCTGCATTAATGAAATCTCATCTTGAAGTCCTCATTTCCAGTTTTTTTTTATAGGAAATGACAATGAGATGCAGAGATGGAAGCATGCACATACATACACACACATGCAAGCATGCACACACATACACACATGTGCAAGCATGCACACATATACACAGATGCAAGCAATCACATGCATACACACATGCAAACATGCACACACATACACAAAATGCAAGCATGCACATACATACACACATGCAAGCATGCACACATACACAACTATTACTCAGATGAGGTTTTAGCAATACCGTTCAGATTCAAAACCCAGTTTCTTGTTTAACAACACCAGTCGGCTCTGGGATGTAAAATGGGCCCAATGTGCCATCCAGCATGTTGTAAGAGATGACTAATTGAGGCAGGAGCAGCAGTGGCTTAGTGGTTAGCATGCCAGACTTGTGACATATAGGGTGCAGGTTTGAATCCTACCATCGGATCAGTCCAGATTGGATAATGTGGTGCGCCTTTGTGCAGGGCACTTTACTCTAATTGCCTCAACATTATATAACCCACTGATGTTACTGTGACATAAAACATCAAACTGTACCCTAATAAACACCATTAAAAATGTTGACTAGGTTGTGTTATTTTTGATGAGTGTGTTTATTTCATTTACCATTTGGGTAATAACAGCCTCTTATAGGGACCATAATTGTATGAATGACTTGTACATGCCCAAACCATGAAACATTGTAATAAAAATGTGTTTCTGAATTTCAGGTTTGGAGCTGGGTACAGAGTATGAATTTACTGTTAAGGCTTTCAACACACTTGGTCACAGTGAATACCAGCCTGTAGGAATCAAAGTTATCACATCAAGTAAGGCAAAAAAAAACAATAGAATACAAAGATTTAAAGCAACCATATTTTTCCATGTATAATTTACACCCAACTTAAAAGACCCAGGCCTGGAGATCATAAAACTCAGAACTGTGTTTGAGATGGAGTTTCCACTATTTGCCAATCAGAAACCACTTTTCAAATGTAACATCATTTATGATTGGTCAAAACAAAATCTCAAGCTCAAACTCAGTTTCAAGGGTTTTAAGATTTCTAGGGCTGATCTGTTGTCTCATTTTCTGCCAGCATGTCAGGGTCTATGCTCAAGTGGAATGTCCTCTGTCATTCCCACCGCATGCTAGAAAAAGACTGATTTGCAGTCGCATTATCTGGCAGGAGATCTGAGCATATGCTGTTTGTAGTTGGGTACTTATATAAATAACATGGTTTATACAACCTTGAGAAATCTTTGAATTTGAGGGGTTGCCATGAAAACTCCTTGAATGTAACAAACTTTGTTTTATTCATGAAATCTCCTTGAATTTGTTGAAAAACTCCTTGAATATTGCTAAAAACTCCTTGAATGTTGCCAAACTCTCCTTGAATGTTGCCAAAAACTATTGGAATATATCGAAGAGAATACAAAAAGTTCATACTGAATAAAAGACGTCATTTTCTATATTCAGAAGGGGTGGGAGGGCTTTTTTTAAAAATACGTATTATACAAAAATAAAGAATAAATAAAATAAAATGGGATAAAATTTTGTGGATAAAATGATGTATAACACTGGTTTGTTAACAAAGGAACATGGAGAAGGTTCAATTTCCATGGGACAAAATACTGCTTGAAAACGTTTGGAAGTCCTTGGTTACTCCTTGAAAAGTTCTTGAACAAAAAAATCTCCAGGACTATATGAACCATTTGTAAGTAAATACAGTAATGCTTACTAGACCTGGCATTGACCCATCAGAAAAATGAACAATGTTCCGACTATTCACTTGGATATCTATTTCCAGAACAGTTTTTGACTTTTTGAAAACTTTCCCAGTGATTGAAACAAGACTCATAAGTATAGTGTGAAAATTTCATGAAAATGGATGAAAAATGCCCAAGTTATAAAGACTTGAATTTGTACATGTTAGATAAAAAATCCTCTCTATATTCCATTGGTGGATCCAGACCCACATTCCACTGTGTCCAGAAATGGATGGGGGATACAGTCCTAGAAATGTAAAATCTCGACTTTTTTTTTGACATTTCAATGAACAGTTCTGATATCAGTATCAGCCACTATGTGAGTAATTGTTGCCTTTGAGAATTTATACACCTGTACAGGTACCTCCTAGCCACAATTGTTGTTGTGTCGGTGTTATGGAGAAGGGAAAGGTGGAGAAATTAGTTTTATTGAATCAGGCATCACTGTACATCTTTGGCTACAGTCTTTCCAGCAGCCCTAGATTTTCCTACTTTTCCTTCTTTTTTTGTACTTTTTTGTTAGACTCCCTATTTCTCCCTACTGTTCCCAAAATGGCACTACTATTGCTACTTTTTATCTATTTTATGTTAAAAATCAATTACACACTTCATGAATGGCCATAGTGATGCGAATTCAGATATGATCTCTGTGATATGGAGCTGGGTGTTTAAGAAGATAGTGGCAACCTGGACTTAAGACACAGCTTGTATGCGAGTAAGAGCATGCTTTTCATCAAGTTTACGAAGGCAAGTCAAGTAAAAGTTGGGGTTTTTTTGTTGTAATTTAAATTTTAAAATATGTCCTACTGTTTTTCTTTATAAAATATCCCTATTTTGCCCTACTTTTTCCCCACTTTTTTTTTTAAATGTATCCCTTCTTTATTCCTTCTTTTTCACAAAGGGTTGCTGGAAATACTGTTGGCAAGGAAATAGTTGATAGATAAGAGCTGACATCAACGTACTTTTATTTTCTTATTTCCTTTTTTTTATTTTTTGCTGTTTTGTTTTGTTTTGCTTAGTTTATTTGTTGAATTTAAGTTGGTATATATTTGGGGTCTGATAAAAATCTTGGTATTGTTTTTGGTGTAGTCTTGTAACTTCCTTATTATTGGGTGGGTAACCCATTTCAGAATTTGCTTGGGATAGCAGCCACAGAACAGAGAAATAAATTGTCATGCAGTAAAATAAAATTATCACCTACCTGCTTATAAAATTACATACTGGTCATGGTCATGTTGTTGTAAATACTGTTAACATATATGTAATAATTTTCAGACTTGAATAAACGTAAAGCAATCAGTTGGTTCAAATTAAGCTTGCACAGTTTTAATCAGCATACCCAGTCTGATAAGCACAGTATCCAGGCTAATATACTTTATCAGCCTGGATCCTTTTAATCTGAATTGTTCCTGTGTTTTGCTTCATTTGTATCTGTTTATAATTATATGAATAATCATAAATCATTCTGTTAACAATGTGAATGTGTCGTGTGAGGTTTCTCAAGGGAAAAATGGCAGAGGCGCAACAGATTAAAGGAGATAAAATTTTAGAATTGCTAGCAAATAAAATCTCAGCTTGACTACATTATCAAAAAACAACATAGGTCTTTATACGTTAATGTGGGTGACACAGAAAGATCAGGCAGTATTATTAATCTTCCATTAATCAGTAGTCCGGGTGGCACATTGCAACTATCAACAAAAATGTTTGAAAAAACTTTTAAACCACATATAATATTTTTAGGCTGTACATTCAGAGCCCCTATTTCTGTCTCAATAAATTCGAATAGGTAGGTCACAAAATAAATTGCATTTGTTTGCAGAAGTGTATACAACATTTGCTGATTATTTATGTCTCTTTTGTATGATTCTAGCATATAAAAAGAAATGCACTGTGTAAAAAGTTTCAATGTGATCATACATTGTTTAACTTTATCTCTTCATAGTGATTGGATGAAAGTGTGAGGTAGAATGGATAATAAATCTAAACATGTAAACCTCTAGTTGTCCTTTTTCATATATCCTTGTAAAAGATTCTAATTGTCCCTTTTCATATATCCTTGTAAAGGATTCTAATTGTCCTTTTTCATATATCCTTGTAAAGGATTCTAATTGTCCCTTTTCATATATCCTTGTAAAGGATTCTAATTGTCCCTTTTCATATATCCTTGTAAAGGATTCTAATTGTCCCTTTTCATATATCCTTGTAAAGGATTCTAATTGTCCCTTTCTTATATATCCTTGTAAAGGATTCTAATTGTCCCTTTTCATATATCCTTGTAAAGGATTCTAATTGTCGCTTTCTTATATATCCTTGTAAAGGATTCTAATTGTCCTTTTTCATATATCCTTGTAAAGGATTCTAATTGTCCTTTTTCATATATCCTTGTAAAGGATTCTAATTGTCCTTTTTCATATGTCCTTGTAAAGGATTCTAATTGTCCTTTTTCATATATCCTTGAAAGGAATCTAATTGTCCCTCTCTTATATATCCTTGTAAAGGATTCTAATTGTCCTTTTTCATATATCCTTGTAAAGGATTCTAATTGTTCTTTTTCATATATCCTTGAAAGGAATCTAATTGTCCCTTTTCATATATCCTTGTAAAGGATTCTAATTGTCCTTTTTCATATATCCTTGAAAGGAATCTAATTGTCCCTTTTCATATATCCTTGTAAAGGATTCTAATTGTCCTTTTTCATATATCCTTGAAAGGAATCTAATTGTCCCTTTTCATATATCCTTGTAAAGGACTCTAATTGTCCTTTTTCATATATCCTTGTAAAGGAGTCTAATTGTCCTTTTTCATATATCCTTGTAAAGGAATCTAATTGACCTTTTTCATATATCCTTGAAAGGACTCTAATTGTCCTTTTTCATATATCCTTGTAAAGGACTCTAATTGTCCTTTTTCATATATCCTTGTAAAGGAGTCTAATTGACCTTTTTCATATATCCTTGTAAAGGATTCTAATTGTCCCTTTTCATATATTCTTGTAAAATATTCTAATTGTCCTTTTTCATATATCCTTGAAAGGAATCTAATTGACCTTTTTCATATATCCTTGTAAAGGATTCTAATTGTCCTTTTTCATATATTCTTGTAAAATATTCTAATTGACCTTTTTCATATATCCTTGAAAGGATTCTAATTGACCTTTTTCATATATCCTTGAAAGGATTCTAATTGACCTTTTTCATATATTCTTGTAAAATATTCTAATTGACCTTTTTCATATATTCTTGTAAAATATTCTAATTGACCTTTTTCATATATTCTTGTAAAATATTCTAATTGACCTTTTTCATATATTCTTGTAAAATATCCTAATTGACCTTTTTCATATATTCTTGTAAAATATTCTAATTGACCTTTTTCATATATTCTTGTAAAATATTCTAATTGACCTTTTTCATATATCCTTGAAAGGAATCTAATTGTTTTTTTTCATATATCCTTGTGAAGGATTCTAATTGTCCTTTTTCATATATCCTTGTAAAGGATTCTAATTGTCCCTTTCTTATATATCCTTGTAAAGGATTCTAATTGGCCTTTTTCATATATCCTTGTAAAGGACTCTAATTGTCCCTTTCTTATATATCCTTGTAAAGGAGTCTAATTGTCCTTTTTTTGTAAAATATATGATAAAAAGGTTAATACATGGCTTTTGTCCTTGTCATCCACTGAATCAGCCCTCGACCAATATCGGACCTTGTCACCTCGGTCCAATATTGGAGTCTCAGGCTGATTCAGTGGATAATATGACCAAAGTCATGTACTAACCTCTACATATCACCTGTCTATTGATAGAACAAGATAGCACTCTAATTACATCATTGTACTGTACCATAATATTGTGTAGCCTAGGAGAAAACTTGAGTCCTGTTACTACATTTGCTTATGCTTAGAAAATGTACATTTGTCTGCTTGGGATTTTGATGATATTTTATTTGGGTTTTCTGCTCTTTTTTAATTTTCACATAGGAAAGTTTTTCTCTGATGAGCCTTTCTGTCACCAGAAATGAGATTAGACCTGGGTACAGTCTCTCTGGATGTTCTCATATTAGTGAAATCTAATTACTGTTCTATAAACATGCTTAGAACTTTGTAACAGTGAAACTTTCCATTTTCACTTACTCTGCTTAATTATTCTTTAGAAGTATGTTTATAACATGTCATTTTTCTATTATTCATACATATATGCATGTGTCTAGCTGTCCTATTTGTAATGAAATTTTCTCAGATTATTTTTATTGACTTTTGAGATATTAATTCCAATTTGAGATATTAATTCCAATTTGAGATATTAATTCCAATTTGAGATATTAATTCCAATGTTTTCAGTCATCTGAGGCATCAAAATCAGGTTGTAAAACTTGTTGTGCAATATATTATAAAAAAATATTTTGAGTTTATTCTCAGTCACAGACTGAAAGTTTTTGGCATTTGAGGCCAAGGATTTCCTTCTTATCATACAAATTTAAACTTTATCAGATACAATGCTGATGATTGAGAGCTACAAATTGCCAAAATTACCTATTTTATATTTGCACTATTGGATTGTTCCATAATTTTCACAGATGTGAAGCCAGCAGCTGATGAGACTAGTGTAATGACTAGTGGGTCGGAGGATACTCCCGTTATCATCATACTAGTGGTCTGCGTGGTTGGCATCTTTCTCCTAGCTCTTAACATAGGCCTCATCCTCTTCTTCGTTCGTCGCAGGAAGAAGAGACTAGAAAGTGAGTACATTTTTTTTTTTTTGTATACCCCTGCCAGATTTTTGGAGGGGGCATATATTGTATTGATTTTCACCATTTTGCAACACAGTTTTTGGAAGTTATGGACTTTGTTTGACTTGGAAGTTTATGCATCAATCACATTATATTGGCAGGGATACCCATGTAGTTTATTTATTTATTTATTTATTAGGACCCTGCTCATCAAAATTGGCAGAGTCCTATAGTAATTGCATTGTCCATCCTCCATCTCTCTGTCTGTCTGACTGTCTGTCCATCAACAATTTGGTTTCTGCAAGGTAACTCTTGTTGGAAATTGTTGTATTTTAGCCATATTTAGTATGCACCTTTTAATTGTTGCAATCTCTAAAGAGTTTGATTTCCAGCCTTTTCTGTCATCATTTACAGGAGTTATGAACCAGACTACTTATTTCTCTAACATCATTTCCAAGAAATGTTAGACTTCGACCAAATTTTGACATGCAGCTCTATATTTATAAGACCTTGAATGAGTTTAATTTCCAGTGTTCCACATCATCATTTACAGGAGTTATGACACCTGATTGTTCATCCTCCTGACTTTGGTTTCAGCAGGATAACTTCACCAGGGATTGTTGGATTTTAGTCCACTTTCGCATGCAACTTTATACCTAGAAGAAGTTGAATGATTTCAATTTCCAGCATTCCACATTATCATTTGAAGAGTTATGACCCCTGATTGTCCATTTCTTTGTTTAATGCCCTGCCAAGTAAATTGTAGTGTGCAGGGCCAGTTGTGATGTACCCATTGTTAATAGTTCTAATTTTTATTACATTTCATTCTTAGAGACGTAACTTTGTGTCATAGAACTTACTTAAGTAATTAAAAACTCTGGTTTATTGACTTGTGTAGATTTCAAGACATTGCTAGTCCTTCAGTAAAGCCAGGAATTATTTTAGTGGTTTTTCTTGCACACATGTGATAACCCCAAAAAGATAAAATCTGTAATCCTGTGCAAAAAATGTGGAAATTTTGTCAGCATATTAGCCTACCCAATTTGTTTCTGTTGAATGTGATGTTTTTTATTTGTAACATTCGTTTTTATTTACACCTGCCATAAGGCAGAGTATATCCTATTATTATGTTGTCTATTTGTCTGTACTCTATTTCCTTTCCATACAATAACTCTTCTCCACCATCTGCCATCAATAAACTTTGTAATTAGCTTGCATTTGAAGCAAGAAAGAAACTTGTCAATTTGGGGCTCAAAAGGTCAAGGTCACACAGTAAGTTGACTTGTATACTAGATACCTTGACCAAATTTTGCAGATGGCTTGTACTTGAGATAAGAAAATTGCCTATTGAGTTTGTGGTCAGAAAGTCAAAAGTCAAGGTCACAATGACATTAGGAAGAAAAATGGTTTCTGCATAATATCTTAAGTACAGTATACCTACTTGGGCCAAACATTGTGAATTGCTTGCATTTGTAACAAGGAAAATGCATATTATTTTGGTGTCATAAAGTCAAAGATCAAAATCACAGGGATTGAAAGAAGGAAAGAATGATTTCCACAAAACTACTTAAGTTCTGTATTGCATGCCTTGATAAGACTTTGTAGATGACTTCCATTTGAGATATGGAAGACACCTAGTTTGGGTTTAAAATGTCAAATGTAAAGGTTAGAAGGACTCTAGGAAGGAAAACAGTTTCCAGAAAATAACAGAAGTCCCTAAACCACACACCATGACCAAAGTTTGTGAATGGCTTGCATTTGAGACAGGAGTGGCACCTGACAATTTGGCGGTCAAAAAGTTAAAGGTCAAGGTTTCCAAGGCTGAAAAAAAAAAATCCCGCAAAATAACTTGATATATAGTGTACCATTTATGATACTCTTGTTTTAATTGCATTGACATAGACAAAATTGGTTGGAATGGCATGGAAGTGTCTTAGGGTTTATTAGCACATATACCCTACCCTTTCCTACTGTGACGTAAATGTTCTGAATGTTTTGTAAATTTAATGTTACATCAGTAATAGAAACAAAGAACAACATACATTGACACATTTTGCACAGTGTAGAATCTTTATTAGCAGAGAAGTTTTATATACTCAGCAACAAGTTGTATATTTGCATTTGCTGTAAATTACCTTCCTTATTTAATAGATTCAAAAATTTTGTTTATGAACATTTTATGTAACACATTATAATAAAAATAAAAGTAATTCAAAATAGGTTTTCAAAGAATAATTTCATGGTTGCGTCAGTCAGAGCGAAGTTGAAAAAAAAAAAATCAATATAATGTGTAAGTTTACCATGTTTGTTCACATATAATGCATGCCAAACTGAACGGGAAAGACCCAGAACTGGTGTCACATAATGCACTGACAGATAAGGGTGTATGCTGTTTGACTGAAATTATGGAAATATTACAGTTATGAGCAGAGACCCTAATCTGCCAGTTCATTTTGAGATGGCAGATACGAGTCTATGCTAATTGCAATCAGGTGTGTTTTACAGAGGAGCAAATGCAGTATTATTGTAGATTTTAGTTGTAATTGGATTGATTGATTGATTGATTGGTGTAAAATGGCACATCAAAGCTCATATATTGGTGTAATGTGCTTTTCCCTTATTGAGAGATACACCACAGCAGTTGACCCAGCCTGGTCATGGCGGTATTCGAACCCATACCCTTCTGGTTGCAAGTCCACAACACTAGCACTGAATCATCATAGCTCCGGGTTGTAAGTGGATCAATCCTTCTCAGGGACAGTGGCCTTAGTTAGGAAGGAATAACAATGGGGAAAGTGCAGTCTGACCTGTTTTTGTGTTGCATATATTTAGCTTAACCACGTTTCATTGTCCATTTCAGATGGCAGTGATACAACTAGCCACACAAACACCATAGAGTTGTGTGGACCAGGTAAAGAGACAGCACTGTACCCAATGACACCATCAGATGAAAGCAGGAGCTATGGAACATGTGATAAAAATATGGATGATTTTTCTGATGATTATAAATCATATGAGGTATGTGCATGTCTCACTTTTTAAATAAAGTGGTTTAACAATCATTCGGAGGGTGAAAATTTGCACGGATTCCATGGTTACTAAAAACAGATGCCCACCATTCTGGATTTTGCAGAACTATTACGAAGTTTTAGTGGCTTGGCCCAGTTTCACTAAACATCTCAAAATTTCTTCCTCAAATTGAGATTTTTAAATACCTGTCTTACATATCTGTTGGCAGCAATTAATTTTCATGGAGCATTCAGCAGGTGTCCAGGAATTAAAAAATCAACTATAATACTTTGTATCCACCTTAAAGAATCCTGTTTTATCGCTGAAGAGAAGTTTTAAAATTTATAAAATTTTGATGAATTCCTGAACCCTTATTCCAAGAATAGAAACATTTCCAGATGTACAATTTTACAACTTTATTATATATTTTTCATCCTTATGTCCACCTCTGAGTAAACTAGCAGAATTCTCAAATGTATCATAGGCAAGAAAATGGAAAATCTCAATTTGAAGAAATATTTTTAAAAATTTAGTGAAACTTGGACCGGGTCCCAATTTCAATAAACATCTAAAAAAAAATTCTTCTTCAAATCAAGATTTTTGAATATCTTTCTTATTTCTTAGTTAGAAACAATAATTTCTTAACAAAACATTCTATACGCAAAATAGAAAAAAATAGGTCATAAAATCTCTCAATTTCCTTAAAGGAGTCTTGCCTTACCTAGGAAATTTTGAGGATTTCTTCAAATTTAGGGAATTCTTAAAGATTAAAAAGTTTTTCATGTGCTGAATTTTTAAACTAAAAAGTGATTTTGTATCCTTTACACTGTCTCTACCTCTGACAAAAATATTGATATTGTCTGAAGTATCATAAGCAAGTTTGAGCTGAAATTTTGAGAATTTTGGTGAAACCAGGGTTTGGGTCTATGCTGTTTTGTAGTTGGATATGTGTTATCTATGAGCAAATACAGTACTGGAATAAATCGTTAGCACTTGTGGACATAGTGCAAAATTTCAATAACTGTTTTCATAATAGAAAAAAAAAAAGTGGAAATTTGCCTCCAAAGTGTAGTCATATAGCCATACAAAGATCTGATGCACACTATTTAATTATATGGGTGAGAGAAAAGTTAACATGGACATGGGCTATATACTAAATAAAAACAGAAAAATCTTCTCATAAACATCACGGCTAAAGCGCTGTGCACATGTGCATCCTAATATCGATGATGGTACATGGTTAGGATCTATGCCAGCTGATCACCCTATTTCTGGGTTGGTTTGCTTCGTTGACATAAATACTACATGTACTCGCTTACAAGTTGGCTCCATCTGCAAACAGCATAGACCCTGATCTGCCATTGCATTATGCATCAGTAGATCAGAGTATGTGTTGTTTGTTCTATGGATTACTCCTAACAAACTGCATAGACCCAGATCTGCTGGCACATTATGCGACAGCAAAACTGGGTCTATGCAGTTTGCAGTTGGACCCGACCTTTAAGCAAGTATAGATGGTATTTACATTTTTGCAGAACCTTTCTGTGTCATCAGATCTGTGTATACCTTTAGTTCACTCAAATGTTTGACACCATCACTATTCTTGGAGCCAAGCCATTTAGACCTTGTCTAATAATGTATGTGCTTCAACGATTGGTAGACATTTGGAAGTGGTTCATGAAGTATAATCTGGGATAATGATAATATTTAGGTCTATATGAAAAGTTTAATTATTAGTGCAAAACTATCTTCTTTCTGATTTTTAACGTCTATGAGGTTGGAGGAATTTTATGGCATCATGTTTACTGTATGTTACTAAGAATAGTTTGTGTTTCTAATTACACCGCTCCCTCGATAACTCGCGAACCCGCTTATAACGCGGACTAGACGTGGATCCCATTTTTTTTAAACTAGAAAATGTATTAAAAAAAAAAAAATCGTGATCACAAATTTGTAAATGAAACCTTAATATATCGCTCGTTTTATCGTCAAAACCAGTGGTTAGTACCCAGAAATTTGAATCATCATCATGAAATTTTCGACTTTTAATAAGAAGTCAAATATTGTGTTCAATTTTCTTTCCAAACAACATTCTCAGTACACTATAAATAACAATATTCGACGAAATTTCGATCAATGAAAACGTCACTAAAGCCTACTGGTGGCAACACTTTAAAAATAAATGCCAATTAAATAAGTGTTGTCAAGTGAAATATGTGTTTTAGTTCTATCTTTTAATTCGGTTTCAGTGTAATCATCATAAATGCAATAAACCCTCTTGTATTCAAGCGTGAAAATTAAAATTCAACCGACCCAGCTATCGCCGCGAGCCTTTCCGTGAGAATCTAATTATGTGCCGACCTTGTTTTGTTTTTATCTCCGACTTGCGGAAGTATATGTTGTGTTGTTACACTCAATTAATAGCAGACCTGCTTTGTATTATCACGTTAATTACGTCTTTTGTATCAAATCAAACAAAGGGGGTGGAATAACAGAAAAGTTAAAAGGCGTGCAAATCCTGCCTGCGTAAGAGCTAGTGCTCACGGCCGTGTGTGAGGTCAACTCATTTAAATTGATCAATCGAACAATGTTAAAAATATTATTATGTAAGTAATATAATTAAACTGCTTTAAATTAGCCTACTCATTCACAAATGTAATCAAAGATAATAAGGCAACCAAGCCAATGAGTACTTGGAGAATAAAAGCTTTGTTTTACAGATGCGGTTCATTACGGAGAAGCGAGTTCCAGAGTTTGTATTGAACTTTCTAACATGCTACTCAGGGATTTCCTCAAGGATGAGACGAAGTTTCACTGTTACTTGATATGAAATCACGGCATCCATATTTTACTAATGGAACAATAAATAAATCGAAGTTCGATGTTGACGGTTGTTTCATGAAATAGTCAATAGTTTTTGAAAAAAGGAATCTTGTTTACTTGTGAATCAACAACAAAAAGCAGTGATGTAATACTCAATGTATCGCGTACAAGTGTTGTTCAAATCGATTGGACTAATGTTGTTAGCGATCTTTCAGAGGTTCGTTATCTTGAAAATAAAGGTAATTTATACAGAAAAGCAAACAACTACATCAGAAAAAGCTCTTTATTGACAATTATTCCCAATGTAATTATATAACGAGTATTCCGCCATTAAACAATCCCGTTACCCACCCCCACCCCACCCCCACTGCGGTTTTCTCGATGTCCAGCAGGGATGGCATCCCTTTCTTAATTTTTTTGAGGTCCCTCTGTAACTCGCGCCCTCGCTTATAGTACGGTCTATGTTTTTGGACCCCGTTGTGCGCGAGTTATCGAGGGAGCGGTGTATAAGGCAATTTCTATATTTAGCTCTTCTGACCTTGTGACTTTGAAAGGCCAGTCAGTATGTGTAAAGGGTCATAACCCGAATTCTAATATGGGGAGAAAATTATTATAGTGGTTACCTCCCTTGATATAACTCGACATCTTCTGTGTAGCACTTAAAACAATACAAGTCTTTTCTTCTCTTTATCTCTTAAGAAAAAACTGAATAAAAAAAATCAAAACATTTTCAGAAAATATTTAAGCAATGTTTGATGAGCATTTTCTATTGCAGTGATTCTCTAAAGATTACATGTATTTAGAGGGTTATTGGAATTTGCTTACGATCATAATAAAAGAAACATGGTTATCAATATCTCTACATGAACCCTCCAAGCCATCTGTATTCTCTATTCTCAATACTTTGATTGAATATTCTGATGAGAATTTTTTATTTCATTTAACTGACAAGAATATCGAATACTTTACTAAAATATATATTTTTATGAAAATTTTTGATTCGTTAACTATTCAGAATGCACTCATTGTTGATATTTAACAGGTTCAGGCCTTAAGTTCTACAGATTATGTGACAAAGATTTCCTTTCAAACTGAACAATGAATGCTCATTTCATTAATTGATCTAATCATCACATTGTTAATCATATGCTGTTAAATTACTTGAATAATCACATTCTTCCATTTTTAGTTTTTATACTTGTATTGTCATGTCTTGTCTATGCATGGTGTGTGGAATGCTTCTGTTTTTCCCCTCACAGCATGAAGGACATAAACAGCTTGGTGAAGACTGTGAAAGTTGTCAAATTCAAGTTAGCAAATCTTCATGGAAAGACAACTGCTGTCTTAGTCCTGCGGTAATAATGACAGAGTTGTCTTCTTGTGTGTTCATAGCTTTTACACTGTTAACACCAATAGTGCATCTACCAATATAAAATGTCACTCTTTGTAGGTTATAGACTTCTTTCTTATCCCATTGCTGTGTCTTCTCTTTTTTTAACTGCCATGTCTTTAACTGATAGTGATGTCCATCTGTCTGTCTGTCCATCCATCCGTAGATGAGTTGCTTTTGACATGATTTAAGTTTGCTGTGGTCATCGTTTTTTCATAACCTCATCTGTGTCATACCCATTTGCAGAGGCAGAAGTCTATTGATTTGGGAGCTTCTGTGTCCAAGGTCAAGGTCACTCAAGCTGAAAAATGCTATTTTCCTTTCTGCATGATGAGCAATTCCTTTTTGTATCTGAGGCTGAGAGATTAAAAGTCAAGGTTACTGGAACAGACATCATAATTCCTCAAGTTTCCCATACCCAGTTTTTATCAACTTCATAGTTGCATTGCACCTGTGGAAACTCAGAGTCACTGGATATTTAATTGCATTTGTGGTCTCTACATAATAACTCATGGATGGAATGTGCACAGTAGCAGTATACTAGACTTGAACAGTAGCAGTATACTAGACTTGAACAGTAGCAGTATACTAGACTTGAACAGTAGCAGTATACCACACTTGAACAGTAGCAGTATACTAGACTTGAACAGTAGCAGTATACCACACTTGAACAGTAGCAGTATACTACACTTGAACAGTAGCAGTATACCACACTTGAACAGTAGCAGTATACCACACTTGAACAGTAGCAGTATACCAGACTTGAACAGTAGCAGTATACCACACTTGAACAGCAGCAGTATACTACACTTGAACAGTAGCAGTATACTACACTTGAACAGTAGCAGTATACCACACTTGAACAGCAGCAGCAGCTGATCAGTTCTTGGGGTTGCTAGGTCTAGGGTCAAGGTTGTTTGTACTGAAATTACAATTTTTGCTATACACACACACACACACCTGGTTGTATAGCATGGTGAGATTTCCATTTCATAGAAGGCCAAAATTTCAAACTTCATGGTGACTATACAGATTTTGATTTGGTTTATGCATAACGGTATTAATGTCCCTACACCTTAGGCTCCACATCCCACCCACACCTGGGCTTGTGCAATTGGTACTGTTATACCAGATAGAGGATATCACAATATTCCCCTCTGAAGCATGGAGATAAAAAAATAGAATTAACACAGGACTTTCTTTTAACATTAACATTTAACCTTTACATTACTTCTTTTAGTTTTAATCATATTTCTGGCACTCTTTCATTTTATGTTTTAACAACAAAGAATTAGTTAGATGAATCTTTAACATTTTCATACATCGTCTTCACTTTTTTTACTTTACTTTTTTTAGTATTCATTATATTTGGTTGAACATTTCCATTTTTTTTTTTCTTTCCATCATCAATCTCACTTTTGGAAAGGTTAATATCTTCAAAGTCCTGTACACACTCACATGGTGTAGGGAAGTGTATTTCATATTTAAAACATGTTTACAGTTTATATGAATTAGTTACATTTTTGTAAAAGTAAATGTTTTTAACATTGAATAACATGTCTAGCAGTCTCGGCATGTAGGATTTTGAAAATGGAAAGTCCATTGCCACAAATTTGAAAAAAATTATAAGTCCAGTATATAGGAAAATGTAGACCAAATTTTGACAGCTGAGAGTGGAGGTCCATTACTCTCAAGACTGGTTGAGAATAAAACTCTAGAAAAAGCACAAAATTCCACAAATTACCATATATACTCGTGTATAAGCCGAGTCCAAATGCAAACAACATAGACCCTGATCTGCCATAGCATAATGCGCCGGCAGATCAGGCTCTATGTTGTTTGTTCTACTGATTATTCCTTACAAACTGCATAGACCCAGATCTGCCGGCGCATTATGCAATGGCAGATCTGGGTCTATGCAGTTTGCAGTTGGTATCGGATTATACATGAGTATAGACAGTAGATATGCTGCTTGGAGCATAGTTATGTCAGTGAAATATAAAAAATGACAGATTTAAGTTAAAACACACACACACACCCGATCCTGAAAGTTGTTAAATTGTATCTTTAACCCTTTCATCACTATGGACCGGTTTTCCGGTCCAGGGGAAGTAAGTCTGTAAATACTATGGACCGCTTTACCAGTCTGGAGCAGTGTTGTTCTGTAACGTTATAGTACCCGACTATATAAATTTTGGGATACCTCTAATAACTTCCTTCTTGTAATGTAGATATTATATTTGGATTATCTCGTGAGTTTAGCTTGTATACAACTAGAAATATTGAACAAAGGCGGCACTTTTAACGAGTTTTCCAAATGGTGAAATTTGCATCCAAAATGGCAGAGTTCGAAGAAAGATCAGATGAGAGTGAAGTATCAGATTTTGAATTATCAGAGGATACCAATTTTGACCTAGTGCAGTTGGATGAAAATGAGAGAAGACGTCTGGAGAGACAATGGAATGCACTTGTGGGTGACAGTGATGACGATGAAGAGGACTTTGAAGGTTTTGAACCGGAGGAAGTGTACACTCCACGTAATTTTGTTTGTACGAAGTTGAAAAACCAAAGAGATTTGTTTCAGTTTTCTGAGAGAGTTGGACCCACCCGAGTGTTAGATGGCTCCAGGAAAGCTTTGGAATATTTTCAAATATTCTGTTCAGATGAAGTTTTTGGAAACATTGTCCGTCTAACGAATTTGAATGTGACGATCAAACGTGCCAGAGGCGATACAGGTGTGTGGACAGATCTCACCTTGGAGGAAATCAAGGCATTTTATGGAATTTTAATTATTATGGACACCATGAAATTTGCCAGGGATGAATTGTATTGGTCGGAAAGTGATAAGCACTGGCTTCTGGGATCCAAATTGACCAAGTTATGTCCAGAGATTTATTTTTTCAGATCAGACGGTACCTGCACTTCAGTGACGACAGGTGCGTTGCAAATGACAAATTACACAAGGTGAGATATTTGTTGGACCATTTAAGACATGCATTCCAGTCTGAATATGTCCCTCACAAACAAGTTACGGTTGACGAAGCAGTGGTACCTTTTAAAGGGAGACTGAGCTTGAAACAATACATGAAAGATAAGCCAGTTAAGTTTGGAATAAAGATATGGGTTCTGGCAGACGCTATGATGTCATATTGTTATAATTTTGACGTTTATGTTGGAAAAAATGCAGAAGTTGTGAATGGAAACCTTGGCCTGTCATCTAAGGTGGTAATTGCTCTTACCAAACCAATTGAAATGAAGGGCTATGAGACATGCACTGACAATTTCTATACAAGCCCTCACCTGGCTGATTACCTGTACCAACGGAGAACATACCTGTGTGGAACAATAAGAACAAATCGTAAAGATTATCCTAAAGCCCTGGTACAATCAAATGCTGCTGCTAGAAGAATGTGTAGAGGAACATCAGACTGGCTCATGAGTGGGCCATTGCTAGCATCCTACTGGAAAGGCAATCGTATTGTCTACTATCTTTCATCATGTCACCGACCAGTAGCAGATCAAACTACAGAGCGGCGGAATAAAGATGGAACAAGAACTCAGCTTCCTTGTACACATACAGTGACAGATTATGCCAAATACATGGGAGGTGTGGACAGGTTAGACCAGAGCAAAAGATTGAATAAGGAAAAGAAAACCATGCGATGGTATCGTCGGATAGAGATAAAATTGAGAGAGTGTGCATTGTACAGTGCCTTTGTCTTGGAGGGTACAGTTGTGGATCATAATCCACCCGGAAAAAGGGCAAGAGACTTGTCATTTCGCATGGATGTGGCCCATGAGCTGATCGGAAATATTCAGCAAGTAAGAAGAGCCTTCAAAAGACCAAGACAACTGAACATTGATGAAGAAAGACTGGATGAGAAAGCACACTGGCCTGTGCCAAGTGGGAGTGCTGACAGACTGTGTGAAGTCTGCAACAAGAAGCACAAAAACTACAAGGCCAGCCATCCAGGTGTGTCTATGACATAATCCCTTCAAGCACTCCAAAACTACACTAATGTGTGACAAATGCAAAGTTCCACCGTGTGTTAATGCCAGGAGCACCTGTTTTGTGGACTTTCATACAAAGGTGTATTACTGGCAGTGAAGACTTACCTGTGTAGTCTGCAGGTGACAATTGATTAAAGACTACATGTACAGACATTATAAATGATAGATTCTTCTATAAATTCAGTTATTATGCTGGTGTTATCAGTTTTATTGTACTTGAAGATAAAAGAAAAACAGCTTTGTGAAATTTTTTGTTTTACTCACGATTAACTTTAACGAGAATTTGACAAGCTTCTACCTGTCAAATACCTGAAAGAAAGACTTGTGTTGTTACTGGAATTATTCATGAGTACATCTAGGGTCAATTGAACAAGTTTTGGGAACTTTCTAAGTTTTCTAAGAGGTAAATAGATAATTACTTGTATTTTACCTGTTGAGTTACCTGTTTGTACCTGTATTTTAACAGTTGTAATAGATATGCACATTTTAGTGAATTAGTCATAAAATTTGATATTTAACCTTGATTTTGGCACCTAATCGAGCCAGATATCTTTAAAATTGGCAAAGTTATGTCATTTCAAAATCCACAAGTCATTTTGCTTTACAACTACAGACTTACTTAGTGTTGAGGACTCTATGCCTACAAAGTTACTTAGTGATGAAAGGGTTAAGTAAAGTTCCAGAAAGTCAAAAACGTTTTATTTTTGTCTGGACTTGGCTTGAGTATTTTGCTCGGGTTTTTAAAATACATACCCCTACTGCTCAGGGTATCTTAATTTGGTCATGTACATCCATCTGTCATGAGAAGCTTATTTGCAAAGTTGAAAAAAACCCACTCACTGCTGACAAATTAAATTTTGCTAGCACAGAAAATATGTATAAAAAAATCTATATGTACATGACCTGATTCCATTTTTAAGCCATTACAGGAGTTTAAAATTTTTTTTTTTTTTAATGCACATTTTTAAACTTATTGTGATCAAAACCTTGTTAGCACAATTCAGCAAAAACCTCTCAAGAGAGACAAATGAAATAGATTTTCATGCCATTATAAAAAAAAATTCAAATTTTTATCAAATTTTAACTTTTTGGACACAGACATTTTGGTCTGCAGTGACGACATACATGTATTACAAACACAAATCTAGTCTGTATGATGCTTTATACTATACTTGTTCTGTAAGAGATTTATTGAACCTGCTTGATATAGCTTCTGTTAGTCTTTTTTGCTCGATACTTTTTCTACAACTTTTTTCCTTTCTGCAATTTCTTAATTGCATTTTTGGCACTAATTTACATACCAGTATCCCTTTTCAGCACAATTAAGAATATCATCGTTTGCATGTTTCAGTCCCAGCTTAATGTGCTACGAGTAGCTCAGTGGTGTAGCAAGAATTCTGCCCTCCTCTTAATTCTGGGGCCCCTCCCCCCCAAAAAAAGTTTTTTTATTGGAATTGTGGGCCCTCACAGGGCCTGAACTCCCAACATATCCCCCACAGTTGCAGGGGTTACTTGGGCGGTTGCTACGCCACTGCAATATCCTCGACCTGCCATGGTTCGTGCCCCCAACATTAATTTAACACATAATATTGCGAGAAACTATTGAAATTGCCATGGAAAGTGTTCAACTATATCAACTTAATTTATTCATCATTGAAAAATGTTTATAAACTCTCTATATTCTTTCAAACTTCTGTTTTTCCGAGCGTATCAAAATTTGTCTATTTCCGGAAGTACGTCCCTGGTTTGTGCCCCTGAAATAAAGGTCACATGACGTAAGATTGTAATGTGACAATTGGGTCAGTGTGTAGAAATCAATCGTGTATGAAGTCCCTGTATTATTAATATTTGCATATGTAATATATTTCATTTCTTTCAAACACATATCAACTGCAATGAAACATTTATGAATAATGATGACAAAAATATCAAAGAAAAAAAATATGATGCATTTTTTTTTCAACCTGTCCAAAAAATTTTATCATATTTAAAGATACAATACATTTTTTAAAAGATTTATTTTCATGCTATTTAATAACAAAGATTTTTTTCTTCCTTATATTCAAATATTTAAATGAAAAATTTCATACTGTATAGTTTTTCATTGGATTTGTTTTTTCTAACATGATATAAGAAGTACATGTTATAGTGACGATATTTTTACATTGCCTTTGCCATCTAATAAATCTCTGTAGTGGGTTTCCCACTTATCAAAAGGTAAAGAAAACCAACATGTGAACAGCGGCCCTGTCTTGAACGGCTAACACTCACACCAGAGCCACATAGTTGAGGCAATTATGGCATTTGTAAACTTGGCCATTTTCATCGTGTTTTTTCAGTTTGAATTGTAGTACTTATTTAAATTTCATTTAATCAAATCTTTCTTAATCAGCACTAACTGTCACTGTCAATGAATGCTAGTGACCCAGTTGATGACATCAGGATCTCAAAACAAGTGCGTGTTGTCGCGAGAAACATGGCACACGAATCAAGGATTGGCATGAAGTTAGGATGGTCGATGATAGCTCATCTTGTTTTATCCTAAATATCTGAATTAGAAAACTAAATCGGACTTCATAGCAAAAAACATCAGTGTTAAAAAAATCTGATAGCCCGACGCCGGGGCCCCTCTAATTTCAGATTGTGCCCCTCCTATATATTAAGTGAAAAGCCCATCGGGCTTGTCAAACAAAAAAATCTAAATTTACCTGAGAAAACTTCAATCTCGCTAACTAAATGCAGACTTTTATTTTAATGTTGTTGAGGGGCCCTTAGTCATTTGAAGTTCGTCAACTGATTGTATTTCTATAGAAAGCTGTAAACTTTGTGTACAACGTGAGGCATGTGACCTATGAATTAGAACAGATTGCCCAGGGTTACATGTACCTATAATTAGTGCTCAGTTGGCTTCAAGGAATAAATTGAGCTGCCCCTTGCTCACGCTTCTCGTTCCATTCTTAATCGTACTCCACCTTCAGTCTTCGAAAGTATTTACCTGGGCCTATTACTGTCTAGCTGAGGATTATTTAATCCCTTTATACCTTACAAAATTTAAAATTAATCCTTGTTCCATCTGTGCAAACTTTTTTAATTTGGAAAAGTAAAGTTGTTAACAGCGAGAGCAATGTTAAAGAAATGCTATTTATAGTACAAGCACGGCCTAATACACGTCTTAAGGTGCAAGTTTGCGATTCGGATCCTCGCGCAGGTAAAACTAAAAGTCAGTACATTTATACTGTTTAAAACGTGCACAATACTATCCACTATAATCAGTAAAATTAAAATAAAGGCTACAAAACTACAGTGAAAAAAATTTCTGAATCATAAAAATGTAATGTAAGTAGAATATAGACTTTATCATTTCTTTGTTAATTATATGCCACACATTTCCAAAATAATGCTGTCTGAATAAAAATGGCATTATAATATTTTTGTAAAAACCATATTTAAGTACATTTAAAATAGTAAATAATTTAGACATTAATATTATTATAGAAGACACAAAAAAAAAAACAAATGAATGCAGAATAAGTAAAAATTAAAATAATAATTAATTATAATGTCTACATTACATGCTCTTTTTAAATGTTACTCAAATCGCTGGCATGCTAAATGCCATGTAAATATGAATTAAATATGACGGTACAGTTAAGACTAAGTTGGTCGATATAGTTGATTTAAAGACTGCAGATGCTAGGGGTATTTAAAGAACAGCAATTGCAACGTGCAACATCTTGTGAAAAATAATAGTAAAAAAAAGGGCCCTTTTGGACACATGGTTTTGGAGTTGGGGCTTGTGAATTTTTTCAAGGCACCAGCCCTGGGCCTGTGTCTGAAAAAAATGTTCTTTGAACACTGTACATGTACCTTATTCAGTATAATACGCTTACATGCCTTTATAAGTATACACACTTCTTTTTGGTCAATCTCATCCATGTGACAGAACCAGGATTTCAAACCAGTAGATTTACACATTTTGATCAGTAGATTGGCCTCTAAACCAGTAGATTTTTTATCGACATAAATTTTACGTTTCAAGGGGATGGAAAACAAAACGAGTGCTTTTTTGTGTCATAATATGTATTCTCTTCATACTATAATAAAACAGCAAGTTTGAACATGAATCAGATTCAGATTCTGATGGAAAATGTTACAATAATAATTACTTAATAGTAGTCAGTATATGGTAAAATAATGAAAATGGAAGAGTTGTTTATCTGATAGTTCACTGCAAAGATTTTTCTTTCATAAAATCCAATAGCATTTTTAGTTTCCTTCACAACATCACTGTCTAGTGACTACTGATGACATTCCTTGTGATTATTAAGCTTCACGCTTAACAGGCTCTCAGCAATTCTCTGGTCCAGATTTCCCCATGAATCACCTTGTATTTTGCGAAGAATGGAGAATGTCCTCTCTGTATCAGCATTAGAATGTTGTAATGACAGGACAACCACGCTTAGCCTGGAAAGAAGTTCGAACTTCAGTTTTCCTGCTGCTGGATTTGTAAGGTTGCTGACTACTCTCCAATACTCCTCCATGCTATGTTAACCCGAGGAGGAAGTTCCTGACTTAGACTTAAAATGTATCCCTTAACCTCATCCTCAAGGGCTTCTTTCTCGTCATGGCTCAGATCCAAAAATCTGTTGGCAAGTTTCGCCACTGTAAAAAAAAAAAAAAATAAAGACTGATTTAGAACAAAAATGAAAAATATACATGATTTATTTATGCTTTTTTGAATAATTTATCCAAACTTTAAAATTAATTATCTTGTAATATATTTTTAACATATATTTTATCTTGGGCTTGAACTTAATGTATGTGCATGAAAAGTTCAAATAGTTTATGAAAAACAAAAGATGCATACCTTCGAAACACACAATGGAAACTCAGGATCTTTGCTACTCACCTGTACACACTTAAACTCTGATATCTAAGCATTGTTGAGCTTGTAATATTTCAAAGCCGGTTGTTTTTTTTAGAATTGGGAGAAAGCACACGTTTCAAATTGTCCTCTTAAAACGTCTTGAACAATACAAAAACAATTAAACAAGTAAATAATCAAAATACTTACTCTAGTGTGTCTGCCAAAATCATTTTTTATGGTCGGTCTCTTCGTTTTATCTCCCCTACGCCAAGGGTCGGCCGATTTTCATCAAAGGCTCAGAAGACATCATGGACCACCTTTTATCTCTTCATTACTTATAACACTTCAGAAATCATCCCGCATTTGGCCATAAGCTCCGCAAATTCCAACAAATTCCAACAATAAATTAATCAATTAGCAGCTTGCTGTTTACACATATCAGCTGTTTTTTAACAATTCTAATCCTATTGCTCTGCCACGCCTCATCGCACCAGTCATTGTAGTGGTGGAGCATTTTCGGTCCACAGTAGACTGGTTCTGGCTGTTTTCTCTAATGTGCCTATAGAACATGTAAACATACCGTGTTTAAAAAATTTTTTACAAAAAATTCTTTTAATTTTCAAAAGCGGTAGATTTTAACTACAAAACAGTATGTGCGGTAGATGGCCTTTGAAACGGTACTTTTACCCTACCGCCGGTAGAATCACATGTATGCAATCTCCTGAAAAATTTGCCTTACTGAATGAACAGTTCTCAATTACAACATGCTTCAAGGAAGGGCAGTGATCATTAGGGCGTCTTCCACATAGTTCATCACTTCACTCAGAAATCAAGATCATCAACTGTATTTTCCCATGTATGATGTGTGTACTATCAACCTATACATTTTTTAAGTGATTTTGGATTGCTTGGACCCACAGCTATTAAAAAATATACATTTTAATTTTTGTTTAAATACTCCAACATTTCATAAGCGATTATCCTTAACTGCAAAAAGCATTGATCCAAAACTGTTGTTTCTGAATGCACCTGTATATTATGGTGTACGCTGCTAACTTTATATTAGAAGTAGAATTAATAATGTATCGATGCTGATCTTCGGACAAATTATTATCATTTACCATATATACTCGCATATAACCTGATACCAACTGCAAACTGCATAGACCCAGTTCTGTTGTCGCATAATGCATTGGCAGATCTGGGTCTATGCAGTTTGTAAGGACAAATCAGTAGAACAAACAACATAAACCCTGATTTGCCGGTGCATTTTGTGATGGCAGATCAGGGTCTATGTTGTTTGCATTTGGACCCGACTTATACGTGAGTATATACAGTAGATCTTGGTCTACGCTCTTCACATTTGAATGTGTGTTATACACAGAGGGCGTCTTACACAAGTGCTCGTTTGAAATGGAAGTTATGGTGAACAAAAGATTGAAATTTTGAATGAGTTTCATAAATTTCATTTCGAATGAGCACAGTTGTAAGATTCTATTTATCACACGCTGAAAAATAATTTATGTGAAGAATGTACAGAGTATTGTAGTGAAATGACTTTAAAATACATTCGGACAACTCTGTCATTACACCAGTTTCTTGCATGACATCATTTGTGATGTCATGAAGTGTTGTTATACATATTACATAAAGAAAAATTATGTTATGGGTATAGTAATTAAAAAACACAGCATTTCTGTGTTAAAAGGAAATACTGAATTCATTAGAAAGGAGAGTCATGAAAATTAAGGAATCCATGAAGTGAAAGACAGTATTACAGAATTCTGATTTTGTATTTCTTTCCCCATTTCTTAAAGATGCATTCTATTCTAAAACCCATTTTAAACTGATATTTTGTGGGCGTTCTTTGCAGTGCCTTACAGTATAAAAAAATGGTCCTAACACTAAAATGCACCCAGAATGTCTATTTTGGCATGTTTAATTTTTGGGCAACCCTTGTGGTGCGGTCTAAAAATAGTATTATTTACACTCAGTGACATCGGGATTTTCATAACGAAACTCACTTTCCCTATATTGTAAACACGCATTGTGTTCAGACGATTGTCCTGGTTTTTAATTGGGTCTAATACACCTTTTTTGGTAGACCATATTGGCACAGATCATCTAATAACACGTGGACAGTGAGGATATGTGCTGCATAAACTTAGCTTTGCCAACCCTTGAGTTAATTATGGGTTGGCCATGGCCGTGGAAGCTAAGTGTCTTTCCCAAGGACACACTGAGGCAGCTGACGCAGGCTGGCCAAGACAGGTATTGAACTCGTGACCCTTGGATTACGAGTCTGATTCTTTACCAGCAGAGTACTGTGACTCCTGTCAAAGGTCAAGGTTCCAGGGATGGAAAGAAGGAAACTGTTGCTATGCAATAACTTGACTTGTGGCTTCAGATGAGAAAGACCTACTCATTTTTGGATTCACAGGTCAAGGTCACAGTAAAGAAAAATAGCTTCTGCATGTCATCTTGAGACCTTTATCACCTACTTTGACCAAACTTTGTGGATGGCTTGCATTTGAGACAGGGAAGACACCTGTTCATTTTGGGGTCAAATGTCAAGGTCACAGGGACTGAAAGAAGGAAAAACAAGTCCACAAAACTACTTAAGTTCTGTACCACATGCTTTTACTAAATTTTGTGGATAGCTTGCATTTGAGACAAGAAAGACCTCTATTGATTTTTTGGGGGTTAAAAGTTCAGAGGTCAGTGTCAAAGGAACTCCAAGAATGAAAACAGTTTCCACAAAATAACTTCTAGTCCCATGCCACAAACCATGACCAAACTTTGTGGATGGTTTGTATTTGAGATGAGAAAAGGACCTATTATGTGGTCAATAGGTCAGAGGTTAAGGTCCCAGACTGAAAGCAGAAAACCTGTTTCCACAAAAAGTTTTGTGTCTTTTACCTTGACCAAATTTGGATAGCTTGCATTTGAAACAAGAAAGACACAAACTAAAAAGGTGAAGTGTATTTTTTAGTATTTCTAGGCAACATTGCTTAGTGACAGTGACATAGTGCACAAGTCAAAAATGGATACTATGTCTTTTAATTCCTGAGACAAATTGGAGAGTTTTACATAAAGGGGTATAATAATACTATTTACCACATGGTGTGCATATAATGTACCATTTGCGGTACTCATGTTTGATGAGGGAGTGCAGTTTTAAATGTTAAGGATTGGAAAGAGAAATATGCTAACTGCTACTAGTATTCACTTTTTATTTTTAAAAGAAATACAGTTCAGGTAAAATAATCTTTAAAATGAATTTTTTCATCTTTCCAGGAGGACGATGTTAAGAGAGTATTCCTGCCTCCACCGGAGTATAGCAGTACAACTTATTCTCATAATAAATTGGATTCACCAACTTTTGATCATCGTACATTCCATCCAGATGGTAAACAAACCTACCTAGATGACCTTGAAGAGTCAGAGAGAAAATCACCATGGAGATATGAAGGTTTGTACCCCAAAAAAAATTATTTTATGATGAGCAAACCTTATGGAAGGGTCATATACTGTCTGTCTGTGCAGTTAGCTTGTTTTGGTCTTTGACGGCACAGGGTCATATACTGTCTGTCTGTCTGTGCAGTTAGCTTGTTTTGGTTTTTGACGGCACAGGGTCATATACTGTCTGTCTGTGCAGTTAGCTTGTTTTGGTCTTTGACGGCACAGGGTCATAAAAAAAAAAATACCCTAATCTGCATCACATAATGCGCTGGCAGATCAGTATCCATATTGTTTGTTCTAATGATTACTCCTAACAAGCTACATAGACCAAGATCTGCCAGTGCATTATGCAATGGCAAATCTGGGTAGTGCAGTTTGCAGTTGGACTCAACTTTTAAACGAGTATATACAGTAATTGTTTAATTACAAAATTTAGTGCAAATGTTTTTAATTTAACTCATTTCAGATGAGAGGAAATACTATTTCAGCAGCAGGACAAAATTGACATTACAATGTCACGTAAATTTCGATGACATCATGATAGTGCAGTATGAGGAATTACTGCAAATTATTGTTGGAAAAAGAATCTTTTGACAGGAATCATGTAACAGATAATAAATAATGTGTCATCAGGCTTTCAAGTGCCCCTGCTTTTCCCCACTTTTTCACTGGGCTTTCTATGTTTTCGTATTTTTCTTCAAATCGGCCCTCCCATCCCAGCTTGCTTTAACAATTTTGGAGACGTTCTTTTATCCATTTAATATGTACTAACTATTATGGATAATTTCTTCGCCTCTCAGTGTTTTCTTTTCAGTAATTTATGCAGTTTTAAGGGAACATCTGGTGTTCTGATGTTATGAATTTGACTTAGAAATTTGGTCCACCTATTTGACATGCTTCATGAGAGATAGAGGCTGCATGTCAGTCATGTATGAACTAAAGTTTCAGATAAAGGTTACCGTATATACTTGCTTATAATCCCATACCAACTGCAAACTGCACAGAACTAGATCTGCCATCACATAATGCACTGGCAGATCTGGGTCTGTGTAGTTTGTAAGGACTAATCAGTAGAACAAACAACATAGACCATGATCTGCCGGCGCATTATGCACCGGCAGATCAGGATCTATGTTGTTTGCATTTGGACTGGAATTATACATGAGTATATATGGTGGTTCTGCAGTGTGGAACATGTTTATTCTTGGAAAAGAAGTTTCTTGGATTGGAGGAGCAAATATGTAAGTAGAGATATGGTTGGTTCAACTGCAAAAGGTAAGTCAGTCATATGATTCTTCCCAATATTTCTGTCTAATTTTCCACGTTTTTCCCTACTTTTAAAAATGAAATTGCCCTACTTTATCCCTGCTTTTAAAAATGAAATTGCCCTACTTTATCCCTACTTTTTCATAAAGGGTGTTTGAAAGCCTGTGTAATGATATAATTTGCCAATTCTTGAATCCAAGGAATTCATTCTGACTCACAGTTTTTTTCTTTACTGTGTGAATAGCACCAGTTTATCTATCATGACTGTTACTAATAAATCATTCAGCTTTAATTTTGAAAATCAATTCTTTGATTTCTGTTTATCCTTATTAACCTTTCTTAATGTTTCAGATTCTTCTAGGGGTTCTAGAAGATATAAAGGCACTTTTGACAGTAACTACGCAGATGACCACGTTCGAGAAAATGGTGTGGCGGGAACAGCCTATGATGTAGGTGGCAGAACGATGAGTCACCATGATATGGCTCGCCAAAAAGTAAGTTTTTGTCTTGCTTGAATTAGCAGATTTTGAGATGTGGGTGTGATAACTTAGCTCTAACTAAGAAGTGTATTGCGTATTTTATGCAAATAGACTGAATAAAGATGCAATGGGTCAAACACAAAACAGTTTAATTTTAAGCATTTATTTCAATGTTTAATATTCTGTCTTGATACTCAGTCATAATACTCAGTCATAATACTCAGTCATGGTACTTAATCATAGTACTCAGTAATGGTACTCAATCATGCTGAGAACACTCGATAAACAAATACATATAATCAAGTGCACCCTGACTTAGTCATGGTAACTTAGCGAGTTGGATGATTATGTCTTGCTCTATTAAGTTTTTGTTGTGCAGTGTTCACAAAATACTGTATTGAAATTTAAAATAACCAATTAGTAATCTTATCTAGAGTTCTGGTATCACTTTCTATCAGTAGTTAGTTGGGGCCCTGAACCTGATCTGCGGGTACATTATGCAACAGCAGATCAGGGTCTGTGTTGTTTGCAGTTGGACCCTACTTATAAGCGAGTATAGACAGTGCTTGATTTGACAGTAGTCATAGGCATATACATTTTCTGCCTTGTAGAATTCTTATTTGTAGCATTTGTTAAAATCACTTAAATTTTGTCATTGGTCTAGTAAAAAGTACCCATTCTGCTGGAATTTGGCTCAGAATCTGTTTGCTGGAATATTGATAACTTTCAGTCATGCAGACATTAAATATATTTTTTTTGGGGGGGGGGGGGGGGACAGGATTGTGTTTTGTTGTTGAAAGTTTGCACTCTTGTTTTGTTTTGTACGGGTCTATCTTGAGATCCTTTTCCAAAATGTGATAGTTTTACATCAAAATAGATGAGTTTATCAATCGCCAGTAATCAAATATAATGCAGGTTATCACATTATCTCACTGATCGAACACTAGGCTTTGTATGTATGCCTCATGCATGTACTAACAACAATTGTGGACTATTTATAGCTGGGTAGTAAAAGGTACATTATGCGACGGCTGATCTGGGTCTATGCAGTTTGCAGTTGGTATCGGATTATACATGAGTATATATGGTAATTAGCTCTGTTAGTGGACATTAATGGTCCTAGTTTGAGAGAAAGTCTTTAAAATCAAATAAAAATACAAATAAAAAGGGTCTGAGGATAAACACATTATAATAGCTTGATATTATGCTCTTGATCGCATTCCCAAGGCCAACAACTTGAGTGAATGTGACATGCATCGTAAAAACAAAAGTACAAGCCAGTTGGATTTTATAAAATTAAATTACCAATAATGATCTTTAAAGGTTGATAATTACATTAGATAATTACATTAGATAATCACTGTAAATAATTTCCTCTGTGTAACTTTCATCAGCTATTTGACTTAGAAATGAGGACATGGCAGTATGGTTCAAGAAATATCAGTTGTGTTTGCTGCAAGAAATTGAGATTTTTTGTCCTTTTTTAGTTCTATTGGTCATAGACCAGAAGAGCTTATGAAATGGTCTGTCGTCCATTGTCTGTCTCTCCATTAGCACAAGTTTGTTACCTTGAAACTTTACACACACATTCATCCCATGGTCTAGTTGGTCTTAAATGAAAATGGTGCTGCTTGGACATCCAATATGGCCACCAAAGTGGCCATCATGAAATTTGTGTTATTGCTACTCCTCCTGAAGTGATGGTCATATCAGCATGGGGGTTTTCATTGAAAGACTTACAATGACTAGTTGGTCCTAAATGAAATGGTGCCAATCTGATATCTAATATGGCTACCACAGCAGCCTTCGTGAAAATCTTGTTATCACTACTCTTCCTGAATGGATGGTCATATTAACATGGGGTTTTCACTAAAAGACTTGTTATGATGTTTAGTTGGTCTTAAATGAAACTTGGTCTCATTTGATGTCCAATATGCCCACCACAGCAGCCATCTTTAAAATTATTTTATTTGTACTCCTCTTGAATGAAAAGTTACATTGACATGGGGTTTTCACCAAAAGAGTTTTTATGATGTCTAGTTGTTCCCAAATGAAAATGGTGCTGCTCACACACCCAGTATGGCTGCCAAAGTGGCCATCTTGAAAATCTTGATATCGCTACTCCTCCTGAATGGATGGTCATATCAACATTGGGTTTTTGCTAAAAGACTTCTTATGATATCTATTTGGTTCTAAATGAAATGGTGCTGATCTGAAGTCCAATATGGCCACCACAGCAGCCATCTTGAATTTTTTTTAATTCTTGCTTCTCATGAACGCAAGTCATATTGACATGGGGTTTTCACCAGAAGACTTTTTATGATATTGGTTGATCCTAAATGAAAATGGTCCTGCTCCCACATCCAATATGGCTGCCATAGTGGCCATCGTGACAATCTTTATATCACTACTCCTCCTGAATGGACAGTCATATCAGCATGTTTTTTTTTTTACTGAAACACTTCTTACAATGTCTAGTTGGTCCTAAGTGTAAATGATGCCACTCTGGCACCCATTATGGCCACCACAGTGGCCATCCGGAAAATCTTGTTATCGCTACTTTTCCTGAATAAATGGTCATATCAACACAAGGTTTTCACTGAAGGACTTCTTATGATGTCTGGTTGGTCGTAAATAAAAATTGTACCAATATGACCTCCAGTGGCCAATGTGGAAAATATTATTAGCACTACTTCTCCTAGATGGCTGTCATATTGACATTGTGCTTTCGCCAGAAGACTTCTTATGATGCCTAGATGGTCCTAAATGAAAATGGTTCCAGTCTGAGATCCAATATGGCAGCCATCTTGAAAATCTTGTTATTGTTACTCCTCCAAAACAGAAAGTCATATCAACATAGGTTTTTCATCAGAAGACTTCTTATAATGTCTTGTTGGTCCTAAATTAAAATGGTGCTGATCTGACATCCAATGTGGCCACCATGGTGGCCATCTTGACAATTTTGTTATTACTAATCTTATATGGAAAGTCATTTTGACATAGGGTTTTCATCAGAAGAATTCTTATTGTGTCTAGTTGGTCCTAAATGAAACGATGCAAACTGACCCTCAATATGGCCACTATGGAAAATAATGTTATGTCTACTCCTCCCATATGGATGGCTATATCAACATGGGGTTTTCACCAGTGGACTTCTAACAATACTTAGTTGGTCCAAATTGAAAATGGTGCCAATCATACATCCAGTATGGATACCTTGATGGCTGTCTTCAAAATCTTGCTGTCACTACTCCATCTGGCACCATATGCTAACACTCCACGCTTTACACTGGAAGTACCTGTGAAATTTCCATCAAACGAATCACATTCAGGTACTGTCTTTTCATTGAAACTAGTTTTGTCAGTAATTCAGCTGCTGACAGTCCTTTACAATTATTGTAAAAAATGTACTTGAGAATCCCCCACCTTCATTAGCACTGATAACTGCGTAACTGTTCTGTCTTGGTTGACTGTAATGAGCAATCAAAGCGTCTATGTGATTATTACCAAAATGTGGCATGTCACTAACATTTTCAGGAAATATGTTAGATTCACAGAGATGCTGCCAGGACACGCAAGTGGACAAATCATGCAACAAGTTTACAAATTTGCACACTTGAAAAACATTGTGATTAAAATACCTCTGTCCATTCCAAAGTATGCAGATGTAGGTTAATACAAGAGGATGCTTGGAAATCCTGGTCATTATTTGTAACAGAAAAACATCTCTACTAAGAGGGGTTCTGCAGTTGATGCCCTTTCCTCACATTTGAGAAAGAGAAAACAGTTATTACATGTTTAATATTTTCTGCAGAGAACCATGCATGTATAAGAATATTGGCAACTGATTAGCATGAATAGTTGAAGTACATTTTAGCTCCCCAACCAATCTCAGTGGATCTATAAATCCATAATAATTCAATCAAAATATGCACAAAGTAGCATTATTTTTAATCATCCCAGCATGGAGCATGTTTTGCCTAAATTCAGTGCAAAAGATTAATCTTAGAAATATGTAAAGATAGATAAAGCACAACTACATTTTAGTATGCATGTGTATATGTGTCAAGGTCACTAAACAGTGTCTTTTCTAGATTCTATTCAAATCTGAATATATAATTTCTTGTTAATAAACTTGCACAAACTTGTACCAATACAAAATGACTTGTCCCACTTATGTAAGGATAGACATCGGGAATTTGGTTTATTGTTTTAAAAAGAACTAATTACTTTACAACTGTTCGTTCAATTGAACATATGACAATTGGCTGACTATACAGCTAAGTCATGTGTGCATAAAGGCAGCTTTTGTTTTGTGAATTTTTTGTTAGCTCACCAAACTGTAAGGCCAAGAAGGGTGAGCTTATGTTATGGCCTGCATCCATTGTGCCTACATCAGCATTTGCTATTTTCAATTTTATCTCAAAAACCACTGGACCAGTTTCAACCAAACTTGCCATAGAGCATCCTGGCATGGAGGGCCTTCGGTGTTGTACAGACAATGCCAATCCATCATAAAATATGGCCACTGTTACTAAAAACAGACAATCCTTTATGACTTCCTCTCAAATGCAAGTTCAGACAATTTCACCAACTTTCGACAAAAAGTGACCTAACATAAAGCGCTTTCAAATTTATAAAAATGATGATCCATCGTCAAATCATGGCCACCATTATTAAAAATGGAAAATCCTTTGAATCTCTTCTCAAAAACCACTAAACATCCTGGCATGAAGGGCTTGTAAGTTTATTCAAATGTTGCTGATCAGTCATCAAATATGGCTGCTGTTACTAAAAAATAGAAAAACTTGTGTATACTTATTTTTAAAAAAACGATAAACAGAATTTGACCACATTTGACAGAGCCATAATTTGAAGGACATTTAGATTTTTGTACAAATGATGCCAATCTGCCCATTACTAGAAACCAAAAAACATTTCAACAACTTCATAAACATCTGTACAAACAACTCAACAAAATATTACTAACTTTGACAGAAAGCATTTTAGCATAAGGACCTTTAACTATTGGGCAAATGATGCTGATGTTCCATCAAATATGGACAAAGTTACAAAAATACAGAGTATCCTGAAAACAATTGTTTTATAATGTATGCAGACAACAGCACTGGAAGAAATTTCTAGAGAGAGTATCCTGTTGACCCAGATTTCTTGGACAAAAACCTTTCAATGTAGACTTAACGTTGATGATTTGGAATTACTTTATTTGATTGGTAAATTAATTGATTTATCAGTTCAGGTGATAAACTGATTTCAGCAGTGGCATTGTTCAGTGCATGGGTGTGTATGTTGTTGATTGAGCAAGCATCAGTGGGCTGTGGTTTTCCCTGGATCGAACAACAGTTGTACACAATACATTGAAGGCAAACAAAAATAAGAATTATTAGCTTTATTGTGGATGGCTCAGTACAAATTAGATTTACAGGTATCAGCTTTTTTAAAAACTGACTTGTTTAACAAAATACAAGCTAACAACAGAATTTACTATTGACATTTTAAATGAACATTCACCTGACACCAGGGGAAGCTTTTAACAACTTCATTCATTTAAAGAAAGACAAAGTGCTTGGACATTTTTTTCTTCAAGAATATAACACATCTTGCCAGATTAATGAATCAATCTTCATAGTAAATTAAAAAATCAGTTTGGAGAAATTAGTGTAGAGGTTGTAAAAATTCAGAAGCCGCAACACAACTGTGTTGACCCAGATCTGTGTTATAATGAAGCATGTTATAGCAGGGTTTCCCTGTATGTTAAAAATGTACATATCATTATAGTATATTCATGGGATAAGCAGCATTTGACTTCTTTTTATTGTATTGCTGAATATTTTAAAATAAAAATGTAGTAATACTGCTTCTGATGTTCAAATATTTAAAGATACAAAAATTGTACACTGCCTTTTCTTTTTTTAGAGTGTAACAGACATGTCTGAGAGGTTAGCTAGTCGTCCCTCCAGTCGGGGAGGATACAAAACCCCTCCCCCTCCTCCAGTGAGGACCTCAAGTAAGGGTGCTGTTGATATACCCCCTCTTCCATCCAGGAATTATACCCTTGAGGAGGCCTCACCAAGATATGTCCCTCCTCCAGGTAAATTATCACAAATATTTATAAGGATGGTATTATTTGACAATTTGCTATGCTGAATTGCCAGCACTTACTAGATGGACCAGCAGTTAATGTTGACCAGGACAAAAGTTAATGGTCAAGAAAGATAACTCGCCTTGAAAATTGTACCCAACAGTGGTTTTACTCACAGAAGACCTTGTTCAGAAAGGTAATTTAACATAGGCTTAGAGGGCAAAAATTGGACTCTGAATTCATCCACTGACAGAAAGGGGACTCTGAATTTCATCCACTGACAGAAAGGGGACTCTGAATTTCATCCACTGACAGAAAGGGAGGGGCTGGGACAGGTCAGATGGTACTTAGATTAAATTATTTATGAATGATGGTGGATTATCCAAACTAATCTAAATATACTGTATTGACCAGTCCAGGTACAATTTAATGGGTGGTGGGACCAATTTGAAAAAGTGCCTTCCAATCCCTCTTCCTGTACTATTATTTCTTGAACAGAGCATTCTAAGAATCTGTCTTAAGTAAGAATAACCCCTATGCTATTGGGGACAACAGTAGGGTTCCACTGAAAGGCCTTTCAATAAGGCAGAAAACAATATTGTATGTGCTGTAAGTATGTGTACTTTATTGATTGAGGAACAAACATTTACAGTTAGGACATGTCTATTTGTCAAGGAAAAAATTTTGAATAAGTGTTTGAATATTACCGTAATGACGGTAAGTATTGGGCCACTATAAGTCTTGGGACACCCTTAATTATTTTCAAAAGTAATTTTTTTATGACCTATACAAGTTGGGAAACAAAGTTAAAGCAATTTTTTCATGTACTATAAGTCTTGGGACACCTAAAACATTTTTTTTCTGCTGATCGATCGTCGTACTTTATCAGTTGTAATCTCATGTAAAATAAACATGATTTCGTTTTTCTTAAGGGACTCTCATTATGAAATATTACATGGAAATGTTATAAATTATTATAATTTGTTTGAAAAATCGATAAATATATTTATTTTTTCTCTGTTTTCTTATTATTTCTGCCGAATTCAAATATGTATAATTAATCAGACGATGACAAGATTTGAGCATTAGCAGTATGTTATACCTATACAACAGTAACTTCTCCCTTTTGTGCTCTAGTTTACTATTGTCAGTTAATGCATTATTGCATTAAAATTGTCGAAAGTCACCTGTAATTATGGGGTGGGGGTTCCATGAACATGGAAATACCTAAGTCATTAAAATGTTATACCAGTATGACAACAACGAAAATAGTGTTTATTTCAACTCTCACATTTATTGTGCGCATGTTTACATCATGGCGTCACCACATGTACATTGAAGATTTTACTTGCACTGTATGAAGTCATACTTGCCATATTCCCAGACAGTGTTGGGGGGTTTTTGAGACTGAAAAAGTGTGTTTTGAGTTCCCAAGGGGGGTTAGTGCACGTGACCCCCCAAAAGCAACATCATCCAAATGACCCCTCAAAAGCGACGTCATCCAAATGAGACGTCCAAGTGACCGCCCAAAAGCGACGTCATCCAAATGAGAATAAGCTATCTTTTCAAATCAGCCTATAGCAAATGACTGGAAATTCAAATCTGAATAAAAGAGAAGACCATCTGTTTTCTCTGAAGCATTTAATATACTTACAAACAAACAAAAAAAATAGTATACTTAGGATTGTCAAATAACATTACCACAAACATGGTCACAACCTCACAGACAATAAATACAAAAATATATAATGGTTACTGTCTTTAAAATCCATTGGACAGTGGAATGTATTTTCGAGGTTAAAGTCACACCTACGGCAGTGAAGATATAATTTAATCTCGGGCTGAATTAATGAAAAAAGGTACTAATTTATGCAAATACACAATTTGTCATTTGATTAATGATTTAATACTTTTAAATATTAAAATTCCATGGTGCAGTTCATTTCAGGTTAACCAGATATTCAAACATGTTAATGTTTTCACAAGTTTACTCGATCACATGATAAAACGTTTATTGCAATCATGTAAATGTCCAAGGAAAATAGGAGAAAGTTAAGGTGGCAAAATTGTCGAAGCAAATAAGATTATCTAATTTTTTAGCACGTCTAGTGCATTATGTACTACAATTTTCCGTTGTCCCATTAGAGTGTTGTGTGCCTCCCAAATCTGGAGGGTGAGGGACACAGTGTCCCCAGACCTTTGGATCGTTGGTGCAACACTGCATTAGAGATTGAATGGTGCTGCATTAGAGACTGAATGGTGCTGTTGTTCAACCTAACGAAATAATCATGTTTTGAATTTTATATATGAAGTAAAAATCCAACTTCAAAGAAATGTTGCCGCTGATCACAAACTTGAATAAAGATGGCTTCAACATTCTCATTCAATGCAGTCAGTAATGTGTAATAACATTTGTTTTTCAACACGCATCTGTTTGATGTACTTAACTTCAGTCAAATTTGGTTGTTACACTTAGTGTAGTTTACCTATGCAAATTAGCCTAATGGGCTCTCCCTCAGCAAGTGCTCAAAGGATTAACTGGACACATCGCCCTAGCTATTGTGAGCCAATTCAGTAAATCTGTGAATGGTGTCCCATTTATCTCTGACCGCCTTACCTTTTAATTGTCTCGAAAACAGCTATAAACTGAACTGAGGATATTTTTACATGAGCTCTGAGCAAGAATGTTTACTGTTTATACATACCACAGATTACGGGCATATATCACTGTGGTCAGGAAATGTACTTTTTTCTTCTTTTTTTTTTTGTGGGAAAACTTTTTTTTCGCTAAAATTGCTGAAATTGTGTTTTTCTAAACACGGCCGTGTCGGGGAGTGAGGGAGTCCAAAATCGTGTTTTTCACGTGACACGTCGTGTTATGGCATGTATGTGAAGTACATACCTTGGATTTGAACCATTGGCACCACTGCACTAAACTTAAATAATATTTCTAAAATACGATAAAGAAGTTTCAGAAATAATGCTTTTAAAATAAAAACTCTGTGGTAGTTTGATGTTAGCGACCTTAAATAATTACATGTTTACTCAGCTACGGTAATCGTGCTAATATTACTGAGTAGAAGCCAAGCACACATCAAAGTACCGGCATTGCCGCTGGACAAAATTTCCTCTTTACCCAAGCCAATTTCAGAGTATAAACAATTAAATGGCCTGGATTGCTGTCGGAAAACAAAAGACAAATCCAACAATTATAAACCAAGGAGATGCCAAAACAACCAGCTTGCCAAAAGCAAAGTGCAATGAATGATGCATGGAAAATTACGATTTTTTGAATCCGAAACACAAACTAAATGGATCGATGATGCCCTTAATTGATATATATTCAGAATTTTAACATATATTACAATCATTCTTTCATGATTATACCACAGTTATGTGAATTTATGCTGGGTGTGTGCTTTATATAATAAAATACGTGTGCCTTTTCATAAAGATTACATCACTTTGTAGGATCGCTTATACCACTGAAAACAGTAACTGTTGGGCATGTGAATCCAAATAAATGAAACAGCAATGAGAGTGTAGCTGAAATGTTATCTGGAACTATGCAATTTGGTAAAAACGATGAGTAAAGCAAAATCTGCATAGAATATTTTTGGGAATAAACAAGGATATAAGTGACGCAAAGCACGATTTGCACCGTGTAAGTACTGTACACTATAGTACAGGTCTCCCATTATATATAAGCGACCCGTGAATTATGAAGTCTTTATTTACCTTTATTTTAAATCATGTTGGAGAAATCAGAAAATATGCACATGCAAAATAATAACATAAAACAATCATAGTAGTTTATAACAGTTTATTGATGTGGTAATTGAACAAGTTGGTCACTGCTGTATGGCAATCTTCCCAATTTTGTCTTTAATTTTTTTTGTGTCTACAAGTTTTGGGACACTGAAAATTTTATATATTTTACATGCATATAAGTCTTGGGACACGAAAAAGAAAAATAAATTTTTTCATGTCCCAAGACTTAGCGTCATTACGGTATATTTTCCATTCCTTTCTTGCAATATGTGAAACTTAATTTTGATTTTGTTCCTTACTTTGAAATAGAAATTTTCGATTTCTTCAAAAGTTATTGAGTTATTGGTAGTAGATGGTCTAAATGACACAAGTTTCATGTTATTTTTCTCACTACAAGGGCAAAAAAGCTATCTAACTCGGGATAAAACTTTAGAAATACTGTCAGAGTGAGAGAAATAATCTTAGTGAAACTTGCACCCACCCATCCCCTCCATGTAACCTGGCCTTCTCTGCAAACTGGTCACATATTTTGGTCTCTATTTTCAAGTACTAATTCAACCTGAGTACTGGTCAGTGGTATAAAATGGCCAAAAATGTTGTTATCAACAGTGTCCAGATTTGGGAAGGGTAATGATCAAGGGAGATAACTGTCTGATTTTGGGAAGGTACACTATTTATATTGTGAATTTATTTATTTTCATGGGTGTAAATATTTGTGGCTTTGGGAAAATTACATTTTCATTGGTACTTAAAGCCATGGGTTGGAGAGGGGGTCCTATTGTTATGGGATGGTCTGTTGTAAGGCATCAATAGGCCATTGTCTGACATCCATCCATCTGTTAGCACAAGTTTGTTATTGTTTCTCCTTCTAAACTGCTTGAAGGATTGACCTAAAGCTTTGCACACACATTTATTCCAAGGTCTAGTTGGTCCTAAATGAAAAATAGTGCTGCTCAGACATCCAATATGGTCATCACTGCAGCCATCTTGAAAATCTTGTTTTCACTACACCTTCAGAATGAATGATGTCAACATGGGTTTTCACTAAAAGACTTCTTACAATCTCTAGTTGGACCTAAATGAAAAGAGTACCAATCAGACAGTCAATATGGCCACCATGGCAGCTATCTTTTTAAAATCTTGTTATCGCTCCTTTTGATGAACGGAAGTCATATCGATATGGAGTTTTCATTTGATTGCACTCTACAGTTTTAAACTTTTTTTAATAATTGACAACAAACAGACTTACTACCTCAAAAATATGTAACACCTAATTGGCAGGCATTTCCGGTGAAGTTTTATTTGATCAGGCCCCCATATAAATCCTGGAAGATGATAATAAAAATTGGTTGGTGTTGCTAATATTCTATTTTGTAATCTGGGCCAGTGCTACACATATTTTTTTCTAAGTTCTGATGTTTTGACACACTAATGCAATATAGTTAAAATAACATGTGGTGTGAGGGACTGATGTAATGTCTATATAGTACAGACCCTGCGGGAATCATTTAATTAATATGTTTTGACAAGTCCAGGAGATATACTTTCAGACCTCTTTTGTCTTGTGCTTTGTGGCTATAGTGTTTAAATGATTGGGACAAAATAATTACCAAACAACTGTTGGGATAATTATGGGCACCTTGCAATCCAATGTCATATATGTCAAGTTAGCAAACAGTCATGTGACAATTTTGAGCTTATTGGTTGGACATGTTTTAGGATTTTATATATATATATATATATAGTTCTTTATCTTGTAATTTGTCCATTTATGTCTTCCAGGATCCCTGTCTTCATTTAGAAACAATGTGAATGTTGTGCCAAATCCAAGTTACAATGGACCCTCCATGAGGGTTGTCTCCCCTCACAGCCAGGGCAGTGTGGATGATATGAGAGGGCACCTTGTATGAGTGGTGCCCATGTGACAAATATTTCATGGAGAAATCAAAACTTAGAATTTCAACATAATGGAAAGAAAGAACCTGCATCCAAGTTCAGGAATTACTTGTTTCAATACTCAAAGTTTCTAATGGATATGAATATTATGAAGAATGTTATGGAAATATTTGAGGATTCAATAGTGTATTTTGAATATGAAGCTATATGGAAATAACTTCCAAAATAGGGGTGAGAAAATATGAAAGAAATCCAGTTCATGAAGATCAAGGTTTCCATATTGATTCGGATAAAGAACTATATCAAACTTGGGAAGGAGAGCATAAAAGGCATGTTTTTCACTTACAGCTGTTTGTATTTAAAGGTCATTGGAATTAACTTTTCAAGAGAAAAGAAGTAGAAACATACATAATGTTTTTCATATATCGGTATGCATCATAGAGGAAATACTTGGTGGTTATAACTCTTAACCAGCAAGAGTTATAAAAAGCACTCCAGAGAAGGCTATTACAAGCATATCAATGTTCAGATAATGATATTTTACATTTTTTAAGTATGAATTTTCATATTCAGGGGAGATAACCTGAGAAATGCAATTCCAGCTTATTGAGTTTTTTGCTATCTTTCATTAAAATGTATCATGATTATGTATCATTTTGATCATGTGAAATCCTCCTGCTTTGGAAGGCTGATATGTAGACTGAAAGAATGATGTTTTGCATTTGTACTTACTGGTCTGTAGATAACACATTGACCCTAAAAAAGAAATTCATAAATATTTTCCTTCCCACTGTATCTTTGCTCGCAGTCTTTGTGTCCATGTAATTGTGCTGTTGGTGTTCATCAAATCAAATTTTTGTATATACATAATATTTTTAATGACAAGATATTTTTTAAGGCAAAACAGTTTTTCAGAATATAGATTCTAAGACAATATTTTGAAATTCACCTACAAATTTAAAATATAAATGCTACCTACATGTACTTCAGAGGCCCTTTTGGATATAATTTCATTACTTTTATTTTTCCAAATGAATATGATAAAGTACTTTCTGATGATATATTTTGACCAAAGCAGAGTTCCAATACTTGTTAATAATTTGGAATGAAAGTAGGGCTCAAGGATGTTTGCTTTGGTAAATTTTACATCAACTGCGCAACACATGATGACATCATAACTTGTGCATTATGGCACAATTGGTTTTATCAGGCTAGTATATTGCATTGTTGTCTTTGAGATATCTCATGTTATAATTGTTCTAATTTGACTTGATGAAATAATTTCCACTACCGTATATACTCTTGTATAACCCCATACCATCTGCAAACTGCATAGACCCAGATCTGCCATCGCATAATGCGCCAGCAGATCTGGGTCTATGCAGTTTGTAAGGACTAATCAGTAGAACAAACAACATAGACCCTAATCTGCCACCGCATTATGCGCAAGCAGATCAGGATCGTTGTGTTGCAACATTTGGACCCAGCTTATACGCAAGTATATACGGTAATTACATTTAAATGATAAATTGATAAATGGAGATATAGGATATGCAAGGTAACACTTTTTTTGGTACATTAACTGCTGAGGCAAGTGTATTTTAAAATGTACAAATGTTTCAGATCTTCTATTGTTTTGCTATATAAATTGCATATTGTGCATTTATCCATCTGCTTTTCATTTAGAGACATTTTTATATCATGTCTTCATTGGTAAGGTGTTTCATAAACTCAGTTCATATTTTTGATATAACATAGACATATTATGTCGGGAAGATGAACATCATAACTGAAGAACTTTATACTTTAAACTCTATATTTTTTTCAGAGTACCAGTATGTTAGATTTGAGTAAATTCTGTGAAATCTGATTTTTTGTTTCTGAGGTCATCCCTGGAATTGATGTAAAGTGCAAACAAACTGACATTTAGGTTCACTTTTTTTGCCAGATGTTGATAGGTTGCATATTGTGTAAAATCTGCACACAATCATAAATAATGCTTCTGTCTACTGGTTTATTCAAACTGCATTTTATTATGAAACACTTGTAATTCATGGTCTTTTGGTTCTGAAAGCGTTGAAATTGAAATATGAAATAATTCTACTGTTGATAGTGAAGTTTGCACCAGTGGTATGTTGGTCAATTTGGAGTCAGTTATTCAATCATTTAATACAAGAGTTAAGAATTTTAATATGTATACAGATACAAATGTTCAAGGTTTTATTACCTTTTCTTTTTCACATGTCTTACAATTAAAGCAAATATTGAATTGATTCCATCCCCTTTTTTGTTGTTCTGTTAGTGTGTATAAAAGCCCCATTTTACAATTTTACCCCAATGAAATTGGTTCTATTTCCCCATTTTGTTATATGTATTATTTAAGTTTGTTTGCGATTATTGTTATGTATGACTTTTTCATTTGGTTGTGCATTTGATATATATTGCTATGAGCAAAACTAGGCAGTAAAGCCAGTATTAATTAATTGTAAAATGTCAGAGAAATTTCTTGTCGACTTGTATACAAGAAACAGTAAGGCTGTTCCAGTAAAACATTCTTGGGACCCAGGGAAGGCACTTTTCAATGTGGAGTAGTCACCCATAGATGCAGTTTGGAATTTTGTATTATTTTCATATGAACTCTTTGAGCAATCAGAGTACCCTGGCATATATTTTGAAAAAAAGTGCCTTCTCTAGGTACAATGTATGTTTAATGTTTAAATGGAACAGCTGTTATGGTTTTGTTGAATTATGTTATGTTTTAAAATGGATATGATGCTTAGATGTTTAACATGTGCATATATATATATATATATATATATATATATATATATATATATATATATATATATATATATATATATATATATATATATATATAAAGATGCACATTTTAAATATAGTTTGAGCATTATTTTGGGGGTTTTGCATTTGTTCTTTAAATATTTAGTGCAATTAATACAATAATTCATTTATATTAAAGTGTATTCTATTTTAGTCTCAAGCAACCATAATTATGACTAAAAACAAATGAATTATGATTTTATATTTCTTCTTATCAGTTTATCTGGAGTTTTGTTTTGATTGACAGTAGTAGGAAATAATGAAATCTGCAAATTTGCATAAACTTGAATATTAAAATTTTGAAGCAATGAAATTGTTACAGATTTAAATTTACTTTCTAAACTGGTGGTGTTGGTTTAGTTATGACATTAGGTAATGTAAAAGATCACATAAGACTCATCTAGTGTTTAAATCCATAAAGTTATTCTGATTATCAAATTTTGGGCATAAAATATTGTTTTAAAAAAAATATATATTGTCTTCCAGGAAAAAAATGATTCAAGAATTAATGTTGAAACTGATCAAAATGTTAATGGTATATCAACATATAATATATATTATTCATACATTAGTCATTGTATGGTATCAGTTAGTGTATTTATGCTTGAAAGTTAGGACATTATCTGGAAAAAAATGCTTCCAATGGTGTGGTTGGTTTAATTTTTATGTTTTAAAAAAGTATGGCTGCAGTTTAACTGATTCATTATTCAAAGATAGTACGATGATTTGTACAATTTAATGAAGAATAAATATCTATTTATATACTGTATGTGTTTTGTCATACTTAATTTGTGCCTTTATGAGCAGCATAAATGTCATATGTATCCGTGCATGAATATCACACATCCAACTTCAAACAGCACCAACCTAGACATGGACCACAGACCTAGAGGTCTCATCACATAATGCACCAGTAGATCTGTCTATGTCATTTGCTTAATGCACCAATAGATCTGTCTCTGCCATTTGCTTAATGCACCAGTAGATCTGTCTATGTCATTTGCTTAATGCACCAATAGATCTGTCTATGCCATTTGCTTAATGTACCAATAGATCTGTCTATGCCATTTGCTTGTAATCATAAGTTGAATGAACAACTCGGAGTCAGATCTGCATAGTTAGATCTAATCAGTTTGCAGATAGGTGGATATTGTAAATGGGCAGACATGGTAATCTTGTGATGGAATAATATATAATATGGTATGATTTAAAAGGAAATTTCATCTTCATTGCAAATACAGTGAAATCTCGCTATAACATGATGGTTGGGGCCCACAAAGTACCGTCATGTTATGTAATGTATCGTGAAATAGCGAGACAAGTCATCAGTTGATGGAATAAATTATTGCATATATCCTATTGGCTATAAAACAAAAGGGGATGGGGTGGTGGGAGAAGGTGCAAAATGGGCTTCAAAATGATGTGGTTACCAAGTTGTCTGCTAGATTCTCTTCAAGTCTGAACAATGCATTTCTTACCAATAAACTTGCAATAGCTTATGAAACATCATGTAGTATATTTTTGGAAATAATCATGCTGGATGTGTCCAAAGGAACAGATTTCTGAACAACAATAAAATGCCCAAATCGAACATTGGGAGTTTATGATAAGAAACTTGTATTTATGGTAATACAAATCAATTAACTGAAACCCTTTCATGGGTATTTGACTTCATAATGTACTTGAGACAAACTTAGCAACAGGTGTGAAACTGCCTCAGAGATTCTCTGTAAATACAAGTAGTACAATGTAGCCTCAAACTAGCCTCAACATTGTTTGCAAGTAACCATTTAATTTCATAAGTAAGAGTGATCTTCAACAAAGAGTGTAAAAGACAAAAGTATAGTTTGAAACATTTTGATACCATGACTTTGCACTACTGTACAGCAAAACAGGGCATTTCATGTTTGATTGTAACAGCATATCCCTCTACCCCATGAGCTTCAATGGTTTTGTTCACCGAGTCAGAATTTAAGCATATGGGTATATCATACATGTGAACCTCCCGTACGGGAGGGTTTTTCTCCAGAGTTTAGGGGTGTCTCATGTCCCTCCCGTCACTCACTGAAATTCCAAACAGATTAAGGATGTTAATTGATTATAGTTGGGTTACTAAAGAGCTCAATCAGCATAAAACAATAAATATTAATTTGATTTTCTCCACAAGGTATGTTCTGCTTCAGTGCTTAATGTTGTCGAGATGGATTAGAGTCTATCTTATGTATGATCAAAAGTAATTTGGACAGGATTAAAGATGTTAATTGATTATGGTTGGATTACACAATAGCTCAAGTGGCATAAAACTGGGTCGGATTAACTTTGGTGTTTAAAGTTGATCGAGATGTCTAAGCATGCCAATACCGAAACACCAAAATCCAAGCAAATGAAATATGACATGAAATTCAATCATGGTTGGAAGCTGGAATTTCAGCAGTTGCAATCAAGTTCAAAGAGACATGAATATGCTTTCTGCTCTTCATGCAAACCTGATTTTAAAGTCTGTTATGGTGGCAAGAATTGCATCACGCATCATGCAGACACCCCATCTCATAAAAGTATATTAACCGCGACAACAAAAATGCCGTCACTGAAATCCATGTTCGCGGAATCAGCCTCACGTGGATAAAGTTACACATGCTGAGACACTATTTGCCAACTTTATAGCCGAACATAATCTCCCATTTCTGGTAGCAGATCATTTTTCAGATCTAGTCAAAATAATGTTCCCTGACTCGTAAATCAAGCAAAGTTCTCATGCAAATGGACAAAAACTACTCACATAGTGACTATTTTATTGTTCATAAGAAATCATAATCTTAATTGTATAATAATAATAATAATTTATTATATATACTCACTGTCGTGAGTGACCATCTGCAGAACACGACCAACGACCATGATTTTTAGGCAAAATATGCATTTGACACCACTATAAACGACCACGTCACAAAAATTGATGCAAACACCACTGACCTTGATTTAATACTTTGTAAACATGAATGTAAACCAGACTAAAGTATATGCCACTAACTGTGATTGTAATCTGTAATACATGGGATGAATGGTGTCTTTGTCATCATCTATAATGCCAGTAAGTGATAATCATTTTCCGGATTTTATTGTCATTTTTAAAGAGTAGTGATAGTGATGATAATGATGACAACAAAGGTGTCTGCAAATTAGGCTTAAAGTCACAAAAGATGTGATGGTATAATGTATATGTTTGTGCTTCATTTGACATTAAAATAATACTAGACACAGACAGTACCAATCTTGAGCAGTTCTGGCAGGTAGTCAGCAATCTGAATCTACCCACAGGCAGGAAACAATTTGAATTTCTTGGTGGATTCAGTTGATTTGTACTGACATTGCCACATTCCAACACAGACACTAAAAGGACATTTTCCATTCTGAGGAAAATGTATGCTGACTCTAGAGGAAACCTGGATCCAGTAACAGTACATCATCTCCTAAGTGTTGAGATCAACAATGATGAGGACTGCCACCAATATAATCCAGCAATGATCTCCTAAGAAATGCTAAAAATGTTTGTGGTACATATAAGATTATGAATGGCAACAAGGTACTGTGAAAGGACTGATTTGATGAGATGATGTGCATTTTTTAATATGTAAAAAAATGTACATTTGTTCAATAGTTGTCATATTTGTCCTTTTGCATGCTAAAAATTGGGTTGATGAAAATCGTCTTTTGAGGTCAAAGCTCCTGACCAAATTTTGGAAATCTCCTGATCTGTCCTGACCTGTCTTTTCTGTCACATGTATTGTATATTCATATGATGACTTTGAAACTTTAATGAAAGACATAATGCGGGGATATATTTACGTTTATGGAGCTTTCAGAGGTAAGATGAAGGGGTGGTGGAGGGGTGGAAGTGAGGGTACACCTGTACATGTATGTGGTAATGATCAAAACTGTTTCAGACTAATATCTGACAACAGTCAACACATTTTCCTGACCTCTGCAGTATAGTTGTACACAAAGGATTTCATTGCACTTATCAAGATATAGACACTGGGGATAGAGTTTATTGTTTACCAAAGAACTGATTGATTTTCAGCCGCCAGTAGACTGATCACATGACAGTTGGCTGACAATACAGCCAAGCCACACGTGTATAAAGGTGGCTTTCATTTTATGATTATTAATAAAGCAATACCACAGAGTTTCAGCAACCATTTTTCTATGGAAATAATGTTGATGATTTGTAATTACTTATTAGGTAGGTAAATTAATTTTATTGATTCAGGTGATAAACCTACTTCAACAATGGGATTGTTTGGTGCACAGGTGTGTATACTGGTTGGTTGAACATTGGTGGTCTATTGATTGCCCAGGATTGAACAACAATTCACAAAATGCATTGAAGACAAACACAAAGAAGAATTAATAGTATTACTGTTCATGGTTCAATACAAATTACAAGAACAGTTATAAGATTTGTAGATTACTGGTCATAGACCAGAAGAGCTTATGGGATGGTCTGTTGTCCGTTGTCTGTCATCCATCCATCCATTAGCACAAGTTTGTTATTGCCACTCTTCCTAAACTACTTTGCAGATTGCCATGAAACTTTACACACACATTCCTCCCATGGTCTAGTTGGTCCTAAAAGAAAATGGTGCCGCTCGGACATCCAATATAGACGCCACAATTGCCATCTTGAAAATCATATTGCTACTCCTCCTGATTGGATGGTCATATAAACATGGGGTTTTCACTAAAACACTTCTAATGATGACCGGTTGGTCCTCAATGAAAATATGGTCAATCTGATGTCCAATATGTCCACCGAAAGTGACCATCTTGAAAATCTTGTTACTGCTACTCCCAAGAAAGTCATATTGACATGGGGTTTTCACCAGAAGACTTCTTATGATATCTGGTTGGTCCTAAATAAAAATGGTGCCATTTTGATATCCAATATGGCCACCACAGCGGTCATCTTGAAAATCTTGTTATCACTATTTCTTCTGAATGGATAATCATATCAACATGGGGTTTTCACTAAAAGACTGCTTATGATGTCTAGTTGGTCCTAAATGAAAATGGTGCTGATCTGATGTCCAATATGGCGAACCACAGTGGCCATCTTGAAAATATTGTTATCCTCCTGAATTAAAAGTAATATTGCCGTGTAGTATGTAGTGTACTTAAATCCATTAATGGTGTACTTGGTATACATCTGGTGAAGAAATTACACTGATTTGATGTAAACCAGTGCATTAATTGACATTTTAGTCTCATTTTGAGATGAGGATGTTCTAAATGGATGAAACAAAGCCTTTGCAGAGGAAGTGATTCAGGACCAGTTGCATTGCAATTTTACACACATACTTCCAGACTAAAAGATCTGGCCCCAGTTTTACTAAATCTTTCAAAATTTCTTCTCAAATTGAGACATTCTTTTGTTTATGATACTTTAGACAATATTGGCATCTTTATTAAAAGTCGAGATACAGCAGTCAAAAGAATTAAAAAATGTATCTAAAGCTTTAAAACTTTACATTTTAGAAATCTTTTTATTTTTGTAAAAGAAGAGTTGAGCAATGTCTTCTTCAAATATGTTGTCCAATCATAATACCATGGGAGTATAACCACTACCTCTTAAATCCAGCCCACCCACCCACCCCACCCCCAGCTAGTTTTCAGCAAGAAAGAGTTTTAAAAAAACATCTGCTCAGGGAAGTCAGTCAAGAGGGATCTCCCCTGGGATAGAGATTGGTGCTATATCCCATCTATACTTTGGTTTCTACTTCTGCATGTGCTTGGAAGCATTCTTTTGGATACCGCACAAAGCTGTTTTTTGTTTGTGCCTTTTTCATGTTTTGGTCGATTCAGAGTTGTCTCTAACAGAGAAGTATACCCCACTTATAATTCTGTCTATTTCTTGCTCTAGTCTGTCCTAGATGAAGAGCTTACACTTTATTGGGATAACTTTATCTTACGAGATACATCTCAGCACAACTTTCATTACTTTTAGTAAAAGATTGGTAGTACATTCATTCAGATGACTTCATTCTCAAACTCGTATATGAATTCTTTTTATAACACTTGTGTTACATGTCGCAATGTCATTCATGTATTGATGTAGATATTTGTGTTCGTCACTAGCATCTTCACAGTAAGTTCAGGTGATGCTTGACTGATTTCACCTCTATCGGATATCGTTTTGCTCCTTATACTTACAGGTGTCAACACAATGGGCAGGACTAATTGCAGATGCTTTAAGTTGGCAAAAGATAACCATGATTCATGTCTGACATGTATGTCGTGCAATTTGAGTTATACTTGTGACATTTACGCATGATGGACGAAATCTTCGGGCAACCATCTTCACTAAACAATCTGCTTGGGCCAATGGGAAGGCAAGGAAATGCACCATCAAGGATGAGGACACCATCAGTGTTGCCATCAATGCCGCCTCAGTGAACAACTTCTACAGGCGGAAAACATTGGAAGCGGAATGTCCACTGCTTTCACGAAATCAAACAGGCCATATCATTATGGGTGTCACACGTAGCTATGGACTCACTTTTGCCTCTGTGATCAAAACAGATTTTATTGGCGATACCAACAGGATCAATTCCAACTTTGTATCGTGACCTGTCTGGACCAGCGATATCATTAGAGGTTGATCTACGGTAAAACCAGCTCTGACACTGCCTCAGCTGATGCATGGATGGACCAGTTACAGTGATCTAATATCCCCTACCCTGTCCCAGCATTATGATACCTGTACTGGCATGGAATAAGTGCGGCCGATCTCTGTTATGACTGGTCTTTTGCCATCAGAGGTGGATTGAATACGTCAATACCAACTCCATCTTGGCCTCAATTAATGCCCATAGGGACCAGTTACAGTGATCCAATATCACATACCCCATCTTGGCATAATACCACTGGCACTAACATCAAAGAGCAGATGGCCTCTACTCAGTATAGTGTCATGAGGGACTCAGGTCAGCTCACTGTCACGATGGACCTGTGTCTTCCCAGTGCCATTACAGATCCATATTTGTGCTGCACCATGACAGATACATGTAGGCCTGGTGCCACGACAGACCCATGTCAGTCCATTGCCATTACAAAGCCAGATCGGCGTGGTGACATTACAGACAAATGTCAGTCTGTTGCCATCATGGAGCCATATTGGCCCTGTATCATGATGGATTGATGTAGGCCTGGTGCCAATATGGACCCATGTCGGTCCATTGTCATTACGGAGCCAGGTCGATGGTGCCAATACGGACTCATGTTGGTTCATTGCCATCATGGAATCCCATCGAACAGCTCCAGCACAATCCGTCATGGCTTACCAACCCAGCACCAGCTACAACGATGATCCAGTCCCATCTCAGCAGGCTGCCGTGACTTTGTCACATGCATCGCAGGAGGCCGCTGTGTCACCCCATTCTTCAGTTTTAGAGGACTCGAGCTCACAAGCTCCATCGTCCTTATTCAATCCGACGATGTCCAGAGAAGAACTGACATTATGCGCATTGACTGAAGAAGTGTTCTGGCTGTTGACACATTAGTTTTGCCAACCTCCTTCTGCGCTTTCTGTAGCAATGCATAAGTTCCCACATCCGTCAGACTATTTGCCAAGAAAGACCAGCCGCCATTACAGCTACCACAATCTGGTCGAGTCAGTGACTTACTACGTCTACTGTTTGGGCAATCGTCATATAACCATATTTAGATTGCCTCCTGTAAATGATTCGCTTGTCCCAGTGGCGACCGAAGTTCTGCCCACTGGATCAAGAGATCCCACTTTCGAGATACCTGAGGTCCCATATCAGCAACTTAGAGAATCTCACATGGTTTACAGTGGATATTCCCTTGGAGATTCAGCTTCAATGAATGACAATCTGCATCAATGCCAGCACAACGGACTGGAGTGCCCACCTTCTGTCCTCATTTCAGGAAGTGAGCGGGGTGTGGCCCCTTTAGGAGTGTTCATCGTATATCAATCACCTGGAGATGAAGGTCACAGTCAGTGCATTTATATCGTGGCAGGAGACATGTCTAGAAAGAGCATTCTGAATTTTCCAACTCCCTTGAGGTAATTGCATCAGAAGGCGAGCGGAACCAAATGCCCGGATTTTGGCATTTTGGTTTGGGCTTTTCAAAGTGGTGTCATCTTCGACAAATCCACATCCAATCGTACCACATTCTGGGATTCTCAATGTCATAGCGTACTCATTGTTCTGACAAAATCAGCTAAATCAAACCGATGGTCTTTTCAATCCTTGGTATTCAGAGGAATCTACACCCGCTGGGGTCAACCACTCGTTAATTTATTTGTGACGCGGTGGAGTACAAAGCTACCAACCTTTTGTATCTCCAGTTCCAGGTCCAAAGGTCTGGACTCATTGAACTGGAACAGTCTAGATGCATACGTATTCCCTTCAATCCTTCTGATTCAAAGGCCTTACGAAAAGCGAAGGAATCAGAATACTTCCTGACACTGATTGCGCCCCTCAAGTGGGAAAAGTCATGGATAACAATCTATTAGGTTCAGCAGTGGAAATTCCAAGTAAATTGTGGTCTTTCTTAACTTGTTCAAGCAACCTCGGCTGTAGGTGTTTCATCCGAACCCGGAACTGTTAAATCTGAACATGTGGATCATATCAAACAAGCCCTCATGGGAAACATTTCTTAGAAAATGTGATGGACAAAATCGCTTGTGCAAGAAGGCCCACCACTCTGAAAGCTTATAGGGAGAAAGTGGAGGGTGTTTTTTCAAAGGTGCAATCAGGAGCACATCACTTTGCTGAAAGCCTCGATATCACAAATAGCTAACTTTCTCCTGTGGCTTTTCGAGGATAAGAAGTTAGCACCCATCACTATAAACGGTTAGCGTTTCACATTCACAGATACGTTCGCCACCACGGAAGGGAGGATATAGGCAAAGACCTCTCCGACCTTCTGGCGAACTTTGTCCTGTTATGACCAAAGGCTGCAGTTTAGTCGTGATGGTTCGATTCACCCATGATGGTCCCGGCTTTAATTACTAAGAACAGATTCCCATTCACGATGAATCAGTCCTTTGTTGTGAACCCTCTTTCCTCATTGGAACCTTCAGTTTAGGGGCGTCTACAGGATCCCGTAAGGGCTTTGAAGTTGTACCTTAAATGAACAGAGCCAGTGTGAAGAGGGAGATCTAATTTATTTTTACCATGAGAGGAAGGAAAGATCAATCGTAATGGATATGATGGGCTATTTGCTCTGCGTATAGAGAACTAACCCAAGACCAAATGAGTTTCTTCCGTATTTTGGTTTATGAGGTTATGGTAGTAGCCACGAGCATAGCATTCGAGTGCAATTGTTCTTCAACTGGCATTATCCAAACCATGGGATGGGGGTGGGGGTTGGGGCAGAGACGACTTTCTCTGGTTTGTACCTCAGAGATTTTTCATCTCAAAAGGCTCAGTTTGACCTGGTTGGGCCTATAACAGCAGCGCAACAGGCCATATTCCCGGGTCGTTCGGCAGCTCCACAATGACGTGGCCACCCGACTTCTGTTGGATTTGCAGGTGGACAATTTTTCTCTATTGGCCGCCTCTTTGCACAAAGAGTCACTACTCTAGCCAGTATATTTCACAAGATTTCAAGCTGTTTCACGTACCTTAGGGGATAGAAGATGGGTCCTTCTGCGATGTAAGGGGATGTAACTCTTTCTCTCTCCACCTCCTACCTACTCTCCTAAGGTATTATGATCGGGTAACATATTTCAAGAAAGAAAAAAGAAAAAAAAAGTAAAAGTAAAAATATGTTTCTTCATAATACAGATACACCCTTCCAACCTCCCTGCAGTTACATATCACACTAACAGTGCGTGCATTTCCGCTGCAGTAGTAACTGTAGGATGAACGGGATTTAGCGTTATTCCCTCCATCCAAGTGGAGCGTACTATTGTCTGACTCCAACCTATGTGGGCAGATGACTTTAGGCTTTTTTATTGCTTAAAACTAGCGTGGGAATGCTGAATTTGTGAGGTAGTGTTCGTACTCCTAGAGTATTATGATTGGATAAGTATTATCGAAGAAATATTTTTGCTTCAAAAATTGGTTTCTCAAACTTTAGGAAATTCTCTAATTTCCCTCCGAGATAAAATGGGACGTTTTTCTGGACACTTAAAGATAGTATAAGTGATCTCTTGGATGCCTGCTGAATGTTGTAATAAAATGCATGGTTTCCAATGCAATACTAAGAATGGTACATGTATTTAATAATCTCAATCTGAGGAAGAAAATTTGAGATGTTTTGTGAATTTGGGGCCTGGTCCTTATAGTTGAGTGGTATATGTGCCTGGCTTTGTTGCAAGAGATCTTGGGTTTGATTGTTTGCAGCAACAATGTTTCAACCTTTCCTGTTGCTCTGAATGTGATGTACTGGTACAGGATATAAAGTGTATTTGTATATCAGAGATTATCTAAATAGTTTTATTACAAAGTAAATTGAACATTTATAGTGTACAGATTTTCTATTAAACCTATTAAATGCAATATAAAACTTGTATATTTTATACGTGCTTTTTTACTATAATGTCATTGTGTAAAATACATTTGAATATATTTATAACAAACTCCTTTTTAGGAACTTGTTGGATACTCTAAAATTTGAAAGTCAGCCGTATCTTGAAAATAAGTCATCTAATTTCTACGATATTTTGCTCATGAAAATAAGCCACCCTAGAAAAAAGACGACCAATATATTTAATTCATGTTTGGTATGTATATATGTATCCTTGAGAAGAGAGACTTGTTTTCATAGTAGAGACACAAAAATTATAAATTCTACGTGAAAGTATAATTATAAAATTATGCATCAGTTTACATAAAGCACACATATTCTTAATAAATGTTGAATAAAGTATCAATTAAAAAATAACTTTAATTCTTGTAATATACATGAGTCATTTTCAGTATGAAGAAACTCATTTTCCCATCTACTGATAATTTTACTCAAAAATACACTTACATCAAAGTTAAAGCCATAATTCATAGCTAATTATTTTCATTTTTAGGGCAGAATAAAGAAGAAATTTCAGTTTAAATTAGTAAATAACATGTCTAATTAATATAATTGAAATAACACTGTTAATAAGAAACACGTTTTGTTTTATCTGGAGAGTTTTGTTGTGGATGGTTTCCGCTGTATATTTCACAGAATGCTTTGTTGTGGAAGGTTTCCGCTACATATTCCACAAAATGTTTTGTTGTGGATGGTTTCCGCTGTATACTCCACAGAATGCTTTGTTGTGGATGGTTTCCGCTGTATATTCCGCAGAATGCTTTGTTGCGGATTGTTTCCGCTGTATATTCCACAGAATGCTTTTGTATTGGAGCAGTAAGCATAACAGTAAGTACAAATGTTTTTCCTCTGAAGAATTTTTGAACGTGTTTGATGCGTTAATGCCAAACAATTTGTGTACTTGTACTTATTTTGGATAGTCAGCTTGTATTTTTCAATATTAGATTTTTTATTTTAAAAAAAAAGATGTCATTGTAAAATTAACATTTGTGACACCAAAAACCATCTTCATTATACTCAAATTCCAACATATAGTAAAATCTGTCTTGAAAGACCGCCACTTCTGCCGACAAAGAGTGTTCACTCAAGACAAGTAGTCACTCATAGCGGGTGTGTGGATGAAGGCCAGTTTTCAAAGTCAAAAGTCAATCGGGTTTCAGAAGGAAAAATATCTATAACTTCTGCATATAAAATTGTATTATTTATTCATAGTTCTTGTTAAAATATTGCATGTATTCAGAATTATTTTTTATTATAAATTTCATAATGAGATATTGAAATATATCAGTGGGATAAAAAGGATATCGTTGCAGTATCGATACCACTTTCATCGCCACAGTGGCGATATCACTTTTGGAACTACTTTTTTCGCATTTAGGAAATATATCTGTCCTTATGTGTGTTATTAAAATCTGTATTTCCATATTTAGGCCTATTTCATTTTTCTTTCTTTGTTCTTCTTCATCTGTTCATTCTCTCTCTCTCTCTCTCTCTCTCTCTCTCTCTCTCTCTCTCTCTCTCTCTCTCTCTCTCTCTTCTTCTTCTTCTTCTTCACCCCCCAGTTTCCGGTGCAGCACTCCAAAAACATTTATGATATCTCGATGAAATTTGGTACTTATTAGACCATTGGTGTAGATGTGTCTTGTGCTAGTCGCAATTCTTCATTTTCATTATTTTTAACATTTATATCCAATTGTCTTTTCATCCATCCAACCATCCATCCATTCATCCATCATTAAGACTTTCTATCTGTTACATAACTCCAAAACCGTTTAAGATGTATCTGAGTATTTTAGTGTACGTATTAGAATAGTGGTGCATCAACACTTTTTGCTATTCACAATTCTTCAGATTCAATATTTTATGTTTTTGTGCGTTTTTTCATCCATTCATCCATCCATTATCCACAGTCTGTTTCAGGTGCAAAACTCCAAAAGTCATTTAAGTTAGCTCTTAAAATTCGGTACACATATTAGACCAGCGATATTGCTGAAGCGTTTGCTATTTATAGTTCTTCAGCTTTGATATTTTGAACGTTTTTTGTCTGTTTGTCAGTTCATCCATGCACCATTCACACTTTCATTTCTGGAGGAAAACTACATATGTCGTCATCTTTAGGCCCAAATACCAAACTTTGTATGGTTTGAAACCAAATTGTATTCCACCTTTTGGCATACGAATTTGTCCTCGTCTAGAAGCAACGAAAATCAACCATACAAATATTAGCAACTTCTCTCTTCCCAAATCACCACCTTGGTTATAAAAATTCCCAAATTAAAATAAACTTTGCCTATTCAAAAAAGTCCTCAACCAATCCTCTGTTTTTCAGAGAAAATTCGATGAAATCAGCTTCCTATCGTGGCCATACGTCAATCTATACAGACGATTCAAGAGATTGAGACAAGGTTGCCGCTGTTGTTGCAATACTTCATGGCAACATCTCGAGCCAGTTACCAGATAAAGCCTCCATATTTGCTACATCAATTAGAGCCATATTCACATCTCTGATCGAAATCAAAACTTCTCATAAAACAAATTTCATCAACTTTTCGGACTCCATTTCCACACGGAAATTTTGCAAAACCTTAAATTTGACAATTAGATAATATCCCAAATCTTAAAAAACATTTGCTTATACAATCTGGCAAACGTATTCTGTACTGTTGCTGTTGACTGTCTAGTCACATTGGTAGGAAGGATAATGAACGGTAAAATAAAGCTACCCAGTAGTCACACATTTTTCAATGGAAGATTAGTAAATTTTAATATATAAATAAGTATGTTTTATATACTTGGTTAAATACGAGGAATGAAAAGTCAACAAGCAAGCTTCGGAACATCAAACCTATCATTGGGGATTGGCATTCCTCATAGAGAACAAATTTTAGAGATCAGGTGGTATTGTCACGCTCATGTATAGGACATACCTGACTCATGCATACCACCTGTAGGATGAACTCCACCAGAGTGTATACCTTGTCATTGTCCATTGACAGTAGATCACACTTTTGTTGAATGTATCGACTTCCTCATTGCGAGACATACCTTGTTTATGCAAAGTCAGAAAAGAAGCTTTATGATGTACCACCAAGAAAATCTTGGGCTTTATATAATTACTGTAGACCTTATAATTTAAGGATTTTATATTTGTTACCTGTATCTTTTATTTCATATACATCTGAAATAAGTTTAGCCTCTTTACCTTTTGTCTTTCATGACTAAATGGTCACATTCATTTGTAAGAGTTTATCTATCGAATGTTTTCTGCAATATTGTATCATTACATTTGTGTAACTTAACTATATAGCCAGTATTGCGCTGACAGGCTGTTAAACCATATATGTTGAAACAATTGACAGATAGAGGACATGGCAAAGGATATCAGCAAAAAAAAAAAAAAACCAACAACAGTTATAAGCAAAAATATTACATTGAAAGAGCTGTTGGAAAAGCTGAAAGCTAAAGATTTAGAGCTTGATTTTAGAGAAAACATTGAAAAAAAATTCAAAAGTTAGTGACAAGTTAACATTAGCTGAAAGGCTAACATGATTTTCTAAAGAGAAAGACGTGACAATTGTTGCGATAATTACATATAGATATACGATTGCAACAACATTTTCTTTATCTAGAGCAACTTTTGAAAAAAAAGTATTATTTTCACTAATAAGCTAAACCTGCACATGCTCTTGTTTCACCTGCACCTACTTCCAGTTTTTCCTACATTTGCTGCTGCTGCTCCAAGTGAACCATTTTTAACTTAATAAAAAATGCTTAAAATATATTGATAACTTTTTGTCTCATTTATCCAAAGGTGCAGCATCATCGTTTCATGAAATTATTGGTAATGTAATAAGCTTGCTTTTTAATACAGCTGGAAAAAGTTGCTTCTTTATTAGCTGATAATGTAGTTTTACTTGTTGTTGCATTTAGTTGGCTTTTTGATGCAGCCTTGGCAAGAGGCGTAGACACAGAAACAACAAAAGTTAGGAAATCCTAATGTGTTTTTAAAAATATAATTAAACCAGCTCCTTCAGCAACCAACACAAATTAAATGTTTGCTTCTTTGTTTCATGAGTGTTGCCTTTTGAATCATTGGCAACTGCAAGTAGAATATCATCCTCATCTGCAGAGTTGTTACTCCCTTTATCTTCTTTTTTATCGTTTATCTTTTAACGAATGACTACAGACTGTTTTTCAGCTGTTGGAATCTTAGTTTTACTACGTCATTATTTATATTAGTGTTCAATCCTAGCTTAAAGCTAACAGATTATTTTCTTAAGTTATTGGTGTATCCAACAATATTATTACATTTCATGATCATATCAATACGTAATTAAAAAAATATACCAGTTCCAAGAGTATCAAACTCTAGTTTAAATTTTGAATCTGAAATATATTGCAGAAATCTTGTCATAACATTTTCATCAGAGTCATAATCTTGTTCTCTTAAACTTAATTTCTCAAAGAAAATTTTTGGTGTATATTGTACAGTTGAAATATACTATCTAATAGCTGTTCTAGTTTAGTGCATCTTGTACAGTTGAAACAGACTATGTAATAGCTGTTCTAGTTTAGTGTATCTTGTACAGTTGAAACATACTATGTAATAGCTGTTCTAGTTTAGTGTATCTTGTACAGTTGAAACAGACTATGTAATAGCTGTTCTAGTTTAGTGTATCTAGTACAGTTGAAACAGACTATGTAATAGCTGTTCTAGTTTAGTGTATCCTGTACAGTTGAAACATACTATCTAATAGCTGTTCTAGTTTAGTGTATCTTGTACAGTTGAAACAGACTATGTAATAGCTGTTCTAGTTTGGTGTATCTTGTACAGTTGAAACAGACTATGTAATAGCTGTTCTAGTTTGTTATATCTTGTATAGATAAAACAGACTATGTAGTAGCTTTTCTAGATTGAACGTAAGCACTCTGTAGTCATAATGGCGTTTACAAGCAGCTAAGACAACAGCAGGTGCAGGTTCTGCAAACCCTTATGTACAACTGTATGTTCTTTAGATTCATTATCAATCCAGTGTTTGTTTCCCATTAATGTATCTCTTATCGTTGCTTTTTGGAATCTGAATTTTATTACAAATCGTGTTAAATTGTTTTAGATTTATGTTATTGTTACTTGCATTAACTGCTTGCTCTCCAGCTAATAGTATTGCACATTCAGACAACAGTTTTCGCATTTGAAAGTAGACTTGAACCTATTTATTGATTTTAAGAACTCTGACACACTTTTATCTGTCATATGCCAATAAAATATTCAACCTTCAGCTATTGCCATCCATGATGTCTACTTAATTTGAGTCTGCCAGAATTTCCGATTACTCTGTATATATCAACTGAATCTTCAATATCAAATTTTAAAGTATAGTTATAACAAAATCTGTAATTGTTTTTATGCGACATAATTGCTCTCATTATAGTAATTTGTATTTCTGTAAATATTTGTGCAATGTCTTTGTTAACTGCTTTCTTTCGAGAACAAAAAATGAAAACAATTTTGCTAGTGATTTTTTTATGTTGGAAAATGCAGCTGCTGAGGCGTATAAAATTAAAATTAATTAGTGGTTACAAAACATTTCATCCGTTAAAATGTGAATGACCTAGAAATATGTTCTGGAACCTTAGTTGGTTCTGGCATATAAATATTTGTTTAAACCTTAAGAAGTTTGCGGCAAAAAAATAAAAATTATGAATAATTTTTAGAACTTTAAACTCACATGAATCTATTATTGCGCTCATGGGCTTACGAATCGGGCAGAACTATGGGCTAGAAGTTGAGGAAAAATTTTGATGATTTTGGGAGTTTGAGAAAAGGATGTTTTGGAAATAAGCAACGACTGTCATGCTATTCATAAAAAGCTTCAGCAATTGCAGCCTCAAAAATATCAGTTTTTAAAAAAGAACTCAAACATCATGACGAACAGATAAGAAGACTTGAAGAAGAAATTGAGAAGGACATGATCGTGAAGAACATATATTCTAAACTGAAATGGACAAAGTTAAAAATATGAGGTCAGAAATAGCTGTTAATATCGAAAAATGTGAAGATATTTAAACGTTCAACGTACTGAAAATTAAAGAAACGATAAGTAAACTTCCTCTCGGAGAAAGACTAAAGCTATTATTCAAAGCAAAGGGTATAACAATAGTTGCGATAGCTACAGCGATAACAATGTCAACAGTTGATATGTGTATAACACATTGGGTAAAATTTGTATTTGTTTCCTACTGTTACTCTGCCTCGACTTCCTGCTTCAACCCCTACTCCGATCCAAATATGTTTTGACAAAATATAAAATGGCTTGAAAAGTTTACTTTTTATTTATTTGATTTATCAACAGCAAAAAAATCTTCAGCAACACAGGGTGGAATTATGGGTAGTGTGATAAATTAGTTGCTTAGGGGTATGGGACGATGTACATGCTATTTAACTTGTTTTGACATTTGTCTGTTATTTGCATTTTGTTATATCTAAGGTGTAAATGAAGCATCTTGAAGATTCACGTGCTCTCAATCAGATTTTGTCCTTATTTCGTCAATGTAGTTGATCTCCCTCCTGCAGACCTCGCGTCCGGCGATGAAGTATTTCTTCAAAAGAACGTTACCTATTTTAAAAAGTAAACTATAGGAATTCCTACAAGCATTAGTATAAAAAAATGATTGGTGCAATTGTGCACGTGTTCCAAATGCTCAATCTCATTGGCTAATCTGACAGTAGAAATATTGTTGTCATAATCCTTCTTCTCTATAATTTTTGTATCTACGTTGTCTTCTTTTTTGTTCCTAAGCAATTTCTTCTCGTACTGTCACCGATTGTTTATCAGCCTTTGTAATGCCACTGTTTCCTACCTCATTATTGACAGTAGGAATTTAACCCCAGTTTAAACGAGTCACTCGATTATCGTACTTTGCTGTTATATCCGACGATACCACCAACTTTCATCACCATTTCAAAAAGGTAATAAAAGGATATCGTCACCACCCTAAAGACTAGTCCAATTTCACTTTTGAATCTGTTATGTATTATTGAAATATTATCATATTTTCAAATGTGTCGTAACCTTGCTCTTCTAAAATTAGTATCTCATATAGGTATTTCAAAGGTATCCAATATTGTCGCACAGACTATATAATAGATATTCTGTTTTGTACATATGCAACTGAAATAAATATGACATAAGACCTTAAACTTTGATTCAATTTAGATAATCCCTCATATGTTAATCCATTGCTATATGGTAGAAAGAAGTATGTCCAGTCTGTATATTCATCTTTGTCATATAATTCATTTCATTAGCCAGCAATGTTCTCCTGTATTCAACAGTAGCAGCTTTAGACTTCTAATGACGATTGAAAGCATTTGTTTATTAGAGTATGTAGGGTGTTCAAAACCTTGCACAGTTTTATGTACTGCTGGCCCATTATCGATCAATTATTTTGTTTTTCTTCCAGTGAGATCATGTTGTGATGGAATTTTTAAAATTGTTGTAGATGAAATTGAATTGTTTCATATCATTGCTGCTGCTATCGTCATTGGGCAATGGTATCTTACATTCAGGCATCGTTTTTTTTATCTGACAATAAACATGAAATTTGCATACTAATTTGACTAATTCTGTTACAGTAACTGGATCTGTAATTGGTACATTTGATCTGTTAAATGCCAGTAGAAAATCCCAGAACCAGTTGTTGCCATACACAATGTCTGCTTTAGTTGATTCTGCCAAAATCTTTACATTGTGCCCTGTATCTTTCATAGACTCATCATTTACACATTTTAAAGGAGATATGGTAACGGACAGACGGACTGATGGAGGATATCACCATACCCTGATTTGTTAAAACGTGGGGTTAAAAATAATGCCGGCAACAATAGTGTACATTCCATGATCACCCAGTTACAGCAAATGACCTTGATCTAGTTCTCCGTCTCGCTCATTGTTTCATGTATGTCATCACGCGCTTCTTTATTTGTCATTCTGACCATTATCAATAAAATAACTGTTATCATCACATATTACTTTTGTACTTCCGCTATCTCAAAATCACGTGAATATTAGAATACCCCGTGTCATCAGCGTCCAATAGAACAATGAGCGTAGTATCACCAACTGCTGTGACTTCTGTGTTGATAAGTTGAATGATAATATATAAGAAAAATGTACTTCAGATACCCGTCATTCTGTCCTCCCAGAGTGAACGGTGTACTGCAGACGTGAGGATGAAGACCTTATTCAGTCTAGTGGTCCTTATAGGACTTTTTGAATATGGTTTCCAACAAGGCACATGTGATCCCAAAACTTGTGTCTTGCCAAATTGTAGGTGTCTAAATGATCCCAATATTCCTGGAAAGTTGAGCGTAAGTCATCTTGCATTTCACTCATTCATTCATTCATTCATTCATTCATTCATTCCGTTTTTATATTTTTCTTTTCTTATTTGTCTCTTTCTCTCTTTCTGTTTGTTTTTCTTTGTCATTGATTTTTTTTTTCCTCCTCTCTTCATAATTAACATTTTCTTCATTTTTTCCCACCATCTTCACATTCTGCACATTTTTTCATTGCATTCACCTGGGAAAAATTTGATCTAAAGTTGCAAGAAATCAATAAATTCAGTTCTACAAGTGTACATACAGAGTATGTCACATGCAGTCATGCTGTCTGCAAATCAATTAATTATCACATAAGCTTACTCGATAGGTCTTTAGCTTAAGTACTCTGCGGTATTGAAAGTAATTGTTAGGCAAACATGATCCCTTACACAGAATAGATAAATGCACTCGGTATCAAATATCAAATAGTAATTGTATTCTTAAATGTCTGTCTATCTATCTATCTTACTCTCTGTCAATGCATATTTGTATCTACCTTTTGTGATATGCCAGTCTGCACATCTTGGGTCACATGCTACAACTGCATTACTATGTTATCTATTTCATCAGTAACCTTTAATCCATGCAAAGACACATACATACATACATACATACATACATACATACATACATACATACATACATACATACATACATACATACATACATACATACATACATACATACATACATACATACACACACACACACAGATAAATAGAGAGAGAGAGGGGTAGGGAGAGCGAGAGAGAGAAAGAAAGAATATTGAGTACAGATTTGAGAATTTTAAATTAAAATTAAAATTCTTTAACCTCTATGATGATATTCTTTCACTTCATATTCTCACTCGTCGTCCAGTAGGATCCAGAGATAACACTTTCCACTGTTGGGTGTATATTTGTAACTTTATATGCGGCTGGGGCGTCCTTAACTCTAGAAAGGCGCTCAACCATTTAATATATCCGAGCCGATGCACTTCACCCGTTCCTGTGAAATATATACGGGAGGATTGCCATGAAACTTTATACATACATTTATCTCAAAGTCTAGTTGGTCCTAGATGAAAATGGAGCCCTTCGGACATCCAATATGGCTGCCACATGGGCCATATTGAAAATCTTGTTCGCTAATCCTCATGAACTGATGCTAATATCGACATGATGTTTCCACTGAAAGATTTATAATGATGTCTAGTTGGTCAGAAATGAAAATGGTGCAAATCTGACATCCAATATGGCTGCCGTCTTGAAAAATGCTGTTGACACTACTCCTTCTAAACGGATGATCATATCGATATTTGGTCTTCGCTCAAAGACTTCTTATGATGTCTAGTTGGTCTTCAATGTAAATGGTGCTCCTCAGACATCCAATTTGGCCGCCACGGTGGCCATCTTGAAACTTACTCCTCCTAAACGGATGGTCATATCAACATGGGGGTTTTCACTAAAGGCTTCTTGTGATGTTTAGTTGGTCACAACTGAAGATGTTGCCAATCTGATATCCAATATGGCTGCCATGGTAGCCATTTTGAAAATCTTGTTATCGCTGCTCCTCCGGAGCAAATGGTTGTAGCAACATGGGATTTCCACGACAACAATTGTTATGATTTCTCGTTGGACTTAAATGCAAATGGTGCCGATCTGATATCCAATATGGCTGCCATTGTGGCCATCTTGAAATCTTTTTAACACCAGTGCTCTTTAAGTGATGGTCATATTTACATGCAGTTTTCACTAGAACACTTCTTACTGTATGTAGTTGGTCCTAGATGAAAACGATGCCATTGTGATGTCCCAACATTTGACAAATCTTGTACAAGCTACTTCTCCGGAACTGATGGCCTCACCGACATTTTACATTTAAAAACTACTTCTTTCTTGCAATATATAGTTGCTCCTGTATAACAGTGATGATGATACAACTTCCAAAATGGCTGCCTTTATAATCTTTATATGGCTACTTCTTCTGAACGCACGGTTGTACCGACATGGGGTTTAACAAAAGTACTATAGCAATATGTAGCTAGCTGTAATGAAAATGGTGCTTATTTGATCTCCAACATGGCATCATTGCCATCTAAACAATTTTCTTGTCACTACACCTTCTGCATCAATGGTGACATTTCATGGCGTTTTCATTAAAACAATTTTTGTAATACTTAATTAGTTATTAATGGCATTTGCTCCGATCTGACCTCCAATATAGCATCACATGTATTAAGGATTTTTTGGAAACCAGACGTAATTGACCTTAGGGTCAAGTCAAACGTTATTACTTGCATTTTTGTACTTCATTGAGATATTGAACACAGTGACTTGTACCTATATAATGGAAATTTGACCAGACTTTATATTTACTTGCATTCAAATGATCAAGTTGATAATCAGCACATTGACCTTGATTTTAAGGTCAAAGGTTTTGACTTAAGTCCTTAGTTATACCGGTTTGTAAGCTTGATAACATAAACAAGTATTATTGGATTTTTATCATTTAACCCAGTTTGTGGATATCTCTGAAGAATATCTTGAATGATACAACTTCAGTAACTTCTTTTTTTTTCTACCCGAAAAAATATTACCTATAAATTTAACCAAACTCAGCATGTGGTTATCTCTTGGCATTGTCTGAAACAAGTTCAATGATCATGATCTCAGGTCAAAGGTAAAAAGTCACGATAGAAAAAAAATATAATAATAATTTTTTAAAAAAATAACAAATTGTACTGCACTGACTGGTATCTTGTGAACATGTTAATTCAGACATACGAAAATAATTTGTTAACAAATTTGGTGTGTTGGAGTTTCTCAAGAATACCAGAGATTAATTCAATACTCAGGAGTTAAAAAGAAGAAACGGACTTATTTAAGATTCATGGAAATTCTTTTGGCCAGTGGTGCTTCAGTCCCGTCTAGGGACTCTTGTTTGATGTTACGTCAGATCATCGATGGATTTTCTTATAACTACAACCACGTCTGATGTGTTTGTTGGTCATGGCGAATATGTTGGGGGTTTCTTAAATAATCTTTAGAAATTGGACGATTGTGAAAGAAAAAAGTATGGTTAAATTGTAGCTCATAATGCAAACCCTTGGTAGTTCCGATTCGTTAAAATTCAAAGTATATGCACTGCACTTGGCTTGTTTAGGATACATGATCCTTCACATTAAGCCCATCTACTTGGTGCTGACTGCACCGCACAGAAAGCCTAGCAGACGAAATCGTTATCAGTTTTGCATCATACTTAATTTAACTTTTGCAGACGACTATAATCCAAGGTTAGCTATTGACACACATTTGTCTGCATTGCGGTCAACTCGATTTTGAATGATAATGAATCCAAGAGTAAATCTTTCCCTTTATACAGTCATTGAAACACATTTTTTCTGTCTTTCGCTCGCCTCGATTTTGAATGTAGTATGTTATATTCATATATAACAATATCAAGATTTGATAACTAATCAAAGAAATGCACGTACTCGAGTACAACTTGCTCATGTATGCAGTCTTTTAAAACCAACATGTAACATATTCATTATGGTATTTCGGTAATGTAAGAACCCTAAATCTAGTCCTCGGTGTACCCCCCCCCCTTTTTTTCTCATCTTTTTTAAGCTTTCAGTTGAAACTTAGTCTTCGTCCGATGGCGAAAACTGTAAACTTACAAAGAATAGTGTCTCATCAAGTGAAAATCTGACATGCCGGCATTATACTACACCAATGGAAGAATAAGAAATGACACAAAGTGCAAAGTGGCTAGAAGAGGAACTAAATATTACCAATTTTGGCATGGAAGGGGTTGAATAATCACTTACTGGATTTCATTTAATTATATCGCAGGTTCTTCAGTTCTGTAGTCTGTTTAAGAATGTGAATCAAATTGGAAATAAGTAAATCTTCTTCAGGCTTTGTTGATGTTTGGTAAAATCGATGCAAATTAAAACTGAATACATCTTTACGAACCTACTTTGGATCCATGAGTTACAGCAGAGTAAATGCAGAAGAGGACATAGTCTTGCAGTTCCTCGGCATTTCGATCTATCTATCTATCTATCTATCTATCTATCTATCTATCTATCTATCTATCTATCTATCATTACTTTCGTTGTCACTCAAAAGGTAAGACATATTGTACCACCATTACTAGATGTTACTGAAGCTTCAAGATTCTTGCGTTTTTATTCTTTACAATGTTTTTGTTTCTTGCATCATTTAGGAAACGGACACGCCACAGATTATTTTGCTTACATTCGAGAACGCCGTTAACGATGAATACGTTGATTACTACACATCCTTTTTCGAAGTGATGAATCCAAATGGATGTCCCGCTCGTGGTACATTCTTCGTGCAAGATTATGGGACGACCTACACTCTTGTTGATGACCTATATACAAAGGGACACGAGATTGGCGTGTTTTCCGTGGATGGCAATCAGCCAAGTGACTGGAACATGATGATTAAAAGTAAAATTATATAGTGAATCGACCTAATATACAAGTTTTCTTTTTTAATTCTTAGAAGAAAGAAACGTTTGTATTCTGTATCTCGCATTTATTTGGCCGCAGCACTGACTCTCAACTTCTCAAGCACACGCGCGCATGGACCGACACAAAGACATACATACATACATACATACATACATACATACATACATACATACATACATACATACATACATACATACATACATACATACATACATACATACATACATACATACATGCTCAAATAGGCAACTGATAAAGTAAGTATTTACATTTACGCAGCTTTCTGAACATATTTTTTTAGCTAATAAAAAGGTTATAATAATAATAGCAATAATAACATTAACATCATCACCCCATGTGGAATCTCCTCGTATTTCAGCCATGCTGGGCAAGCTATCCGCCGCGGGGATTGACACAAAATCCGTGAAAGGACTCAGGGCACCTGGTCTCATTATTGGCGGGGATGAGGAATTTATCGGTAAAATGTTATTTTATATCAGATATATCTGTTCCATTTACATACAGTTCAGAAGTTGATAATAGACATAAAATTAAAATTCAATCAAAGCATGTGTATAGTGTTCGCTGTGCAGACTGACCTTAGAAAATTGGTCTTCATAGACAGCTGGGTTTTATATACAGTATCACCAAATTGAGCAACTTAGGACATGAAGGATGGAAGAAGAGCTGGGATTATGGAGTAAAAGCAGCATTTACAAATCTCGGGAAAGAAAGTACAATTTATTTGTGTAAAACGCGGTATACGGAAGTGTATGAGGATGTTTCGCAAACTTTGGATTGAAGTGCATGTATTATGCATGTTTTTCCTGATAAACTGGTTGGAAAGAATGTCGGTCCTTGACAAGTTCTTCTCTAAAACAACACACTTTTGCACAGCACATGAATAAGTTGTCACGTTGATTCCAGTTCTTCTTCTATCTAAGGGTATGCATACAATTAGAAAGGTAACTCTGTGTGTGTGTGTGTGTGTGTGTGTCTGAGTGTGGAGGGGGGCGAGTTATTTATGCAACCCTATTTGTGAAATCACATGATATGGGCAATATTCAGCAGGTAAATTTCGTTAAATTCAAAAAGAGCGTTCTATTGGCAAAAAGTCATGAATATGTGTTGTATTTTGAAGTTTTTATTATATTTCAAAATGGGGGTGGGGTGGGGGTGAAAGACGAGCTTGAGAGTACCGACTTCTAGCAAGGATGCCGTTTCCTTGGCCAAGATGTAGACGCTGGTGTATTTCGTCGACATAGAATAGTTACATTAAATCATTAGACCAACTTAATCAGTTTATGTGTTTTATCATCAAAAGCTACTAACTTCAAATCTTGAGAACTCAAGTATTATCCTGACTAAATGCATTATATATATATATATATATATATATATATATATATATATATATATATATATATATATATATATATATATATATATATATATAATTTCTTTGCTCACTGAAAAAAACGTATATTTCGATTCTTTGTGCAAAACTAAAGGTATGGGATATCGATACCTCTTATGAGAGGGGATAATGTTCTGTGAAATGGAGATAGAATAGGGGGATCAAATTTTTTGTCAATATAATTTGCAGTTACACCGCATACCCGCCTCCACCTCTACTTACCCCGTAAATATTTACTGTTTCCAATATACCAACAACAAAAATGTTGTTGGGAAAGTAGTCTCATATTTCTTCCTCAGGGAATCTACTGGAAGATAGACAAACGCACGAAGTGAAGGTTATATTGCAAATTTGGCAATCGGCTAAAACACGGTATTGGTGCTGAGAGTAGTCTCACTCACTTAAAAAATTGAAATGTTTGATAGAACATTTCAATGAAGCTCATTATATACCCTAGGGTGTCCCCTAGTCAGATCAAGTTAGATTTAGCTTGAACATGCATGCGATTTTGTTTAACCATTATTTCAATTCATTGGTATAACAACAGTTACAGACACTACACTTGGTGTATAACATGCAAGAAAAACAGCATGAAAACTTTAAAACTTTATTTTTTTTCACAGTAACATCAGTAACAGGATATCAACATTTAAAGTAAACAACATAACTGGAAGTGGTAAACAACTTAATAACAAAATCAAAACATCTATGACAAAGGTATCACTAAGAAAAAAAACCTAACCATGAAACTTTTGCATAACAAACATAAAAGACATAGAATAATCTTATTTAGGCATTTATCTAACACCAAGAAGAATATTTAAACAAACAAAATCATTAATACTGGCCAAAAGTATTGCAAACTTCCATAAGAGTCAGAAGTACATTGTCCATAAAATTGGTTACAGACACTACAAAACTATAGCATTTCAATACAGCTGCAGAACCATACATATCTCCATAAAATTCACTTCAAAAATAATTCAACATGAACACATTGACTAGAATTATTCATTAAATGAATGTTGATTAGTTAATAAAATGATAAAACCACATTGTAACAGGTATATGTCCAATACTTGTGTTAAAATTATGAACTGGTAAATAGCACTTGAAAGTTTAATACTAAATAGTGTTTGTAAGAGTAAAATATTGAAGTATAATGAATGTTCAATAAATCATAGTCACTAAAGTATTGTTCAACCCAAGGTGCTGACTCAAACACAGACCCATATGTGATTGATCTTAAGGTTACAGACACTACACATTAAACCTTGACTTTATATTGTCATTTCAAATAGAAGTGCTTATGATTTTTTTCCAGATTTGACTTGAGCTTAGACAATTCAGCTGCATTAAACTTGAAATGACCCCTTTCATTGACTATTTGTGGAGCTTTTACCCTGTACAAGATAGCATCTAGAGCCTCTTGTGAATAATCATCTTTTTCAGGCCAAACATACATGTTGCCAGACTTTCTCATGTATTTAAGTCTAACTTCGTTATGAAGAATGTCTATTACTTCTGCTAAGTATACATCTAGAGGTCCCTTCTTTGGCTTAAGTCCTACAGCAACAAATTCTCCAGGGTGGTATTTCTCTATTGGTTTCTCTGTGTTGGTTGGTGCTTTTTTGTCAACTTTGATCTTCTTTGTCACAATGTTTTGTCTTTCTGTTGACTTCCGTTTCTTATTAGGCTTTTCGCTTGTTGCTGAGTTATGATCTTTCTGGTTACTTCCTTGTTTTCTTTTCTTGTCATTATTTTCTATTGTTGATGGATTCTTGTCTTTAAGTTGTTTTCCTTTCTGACTTAAATTATCTTTATTGAGTACTAACTTTCTCATTTCCCAGGCATTAACATTTTCGCTGAAGTTGCATCTCCCGTCAACCTTCATGCATTGCTCACAATAACAGCTCAGATTTCTTATGCTCAGTTCATAATCATTGCTTCCTGACTTTACAGCATGTAATTTTCTTGTACCTTGCAGTGTTTGCACATCAGTTTCTTCTCTATTTCTCTCAACATCTTTAACAAGGATGAACTCCCTTCTCGAAACTGTTTTAGCTTCATTATCATTGGTAATACTTCCTTTACCTTTTTTAATTGTCTGTACAGAGTTGCTTTAGGTAACACTTTATTCATTGGTGAATCTCTGGCTGACCCAGTATTTCCTATTTCACAATCAGTCTGAATACACTCTTGCTGTATACTTTCATTCAGTTTGATACGCATTCTCCATGCTTGGGTTCTTTTCACAGCTTCTTTCTTCTTTCTACTTAATTCAGCAGTTTTCGGACTTCTTAAATCAACACTCTTATTAACCGATATTGCCAGGGCTGTTTTTTCTTTCTTTTTCTGGCGATACCTTTTCATTTCTTCACGTTTTTTCCTTCTTAATTCTTGTTGAAGATTTGAATCGGAAAGTGATTGCTGTTTTTTTAGTAGTCTTGCATCTTTTCTTCTTTCTCTATCAACCCTTTTTAGCTCCTCATGTTTCGCCTTATTTTCCCTCTGTTTTTTTCTCCAGGCTTGTACCTTTAGCCTCGTCTTCTCCCTTCTAGCTTTAATCTTCTGTTCATCTTCTTCTGGCTTATCTTTGCTTCCTAAAAGCAAACAACTTCATTCTCATTTTTGTTCCTCTATGTATACGGATGAAATTTAGACTTTACAAAACATACTTGTAATGAGTACGCAATATGCTTTCATACATAAGCAAACTGGAATAACCTGTAGATTCTTAAAGAAAAGTATCTGATTGAAAAAGAAATAGCATAAAACCTGATGATTATTCAATGTTCTAGCATTTACAATGATTGCACACTTTCCTTAATAATGTAAACAACAGTCGGGTCAATTCACATGTCTAGTAGTGTCTGTAACCATTTGACAATATCAGCAATGTATCCAATACTAAGTCTGAGCTCATTGAATTCTCATAATATTTCTGTTTGAATTTACTAGTCTAATGATATGGAATGCAAAAATACTCAGTTTCAATTGCATATTGTAAGAAATCACTGAAAATGTTGCCTGTTATCAGAAATCTAGATGAAAGAAACTATAAATATACCAAAATATTACAAATTGCAGACAGACAATATGTCAAAATTTAGCCTTACACATCAATACTGTAATAGGAAACATAATTTGGCTTCATTTTTTAAAAAAAAAACAGGGATAAAGTCATAGACAGTATAAAAAGGGGATATTGGTTACAGACACTACAATTTAAGAGTGTGGTTTACCATTCAATACAAACTTACCAGAGTTGTTCCCAGAGGTTTGCTTTTGTCGTCTTCCCATGTCTTAGGGATGTACCATGGTAAAGAACAGAAAAAGTAATTAGGTAGCTTCTTCTAGGATAAGAAATTCAGGTTACATTGTCTTGTAGTAAATTACTCAAACAGACAGTGCTGCAAGAATGATGCAATATTCAATCAAGATAGTTATTGCATTACTTTTTTGCTCTTGGCTGCAGAGGTAAATAGATAATGCAACATTACATCACATAAGATGGAACTTTCTATTGAGAAAAACAATGTTTTAATGACAAGTAGAACAATACTTATATCTTTCATTTTTATACCTGTTTGTGTAGTGTCTGTAACTTTTTTTATTGAGTTGCTGTTTTTTAATGGTACAATACAGCACCACCAATTTTGGCCAACTTGGACATCACATGGATACACATGAGCCTTTGTAGGATTTATACTTTTCCATAATGAAACAACAAAATTATTGCCATATAAACTTGTAAAGGTTACAGACACTACAAAATTTAGAACTGGAAAGTTTGACAAAGAACAAGCTCTCAATCGAATATCTTGGCTAGCCATGTGATTTAAATGGTTTTACTACTTATTATAATATAAAGTCGAGTTCTAGATGTCAATAAAAGTTATAATGAATGTTATTTTGTACAAAATGTTGGCATACAACAACAGATTAGTGTTTGAATTTCAGTGTTGAAACAAAACTTCTACTGACGGTATTTTGCTTATAAAATCCATAATATTTTACCGATTTCTTTAATTCAAGAAGCAATATTTGCAGGATAGAATTCCGCATAAAACCAGACCAATAAATGCATAATTTCAGTATGATATTTAGAGAATTCTCTATTTTATATTCAAGCTTTTTTCGAGTGAGACTACATAACGCTCAAAAATGGCCATTTTTAGAGCTTGTTTCCATGCATATCTCAACAATGGGTTACACTAACCTCTTGAAATTTTCAGGAAAGTAAGAGAGGTATATGCCAGGCTTACCAATCTTTAAAATTGGTTCATATCTTGTTTAATTTTTCTATTTCATGCATATAACATGAAAATTCCTTTATCAGCACCAATACCGTGTTTTAGCCGAATGTAATTTATTTAAACAATAAAATCAGAAAAGAAAAAAAAAATATCGACCTTAAATTTTAAATATGGTGAATATCTGTAGTATAGTCAGTAGAAACAATAAAAAAATCTCTGTAATGTCATTATGAAATCTATGTTTATCACCGTCTATACACGCTTACAAGTCGAGTCCAACTGCAAACTACACAGATGCAGATCTGGCGTCGCATAATGCGCTGGAAGATCTACGTCTCTGCATTATGTTAGGAGTAATTAGTAGAACAAACAACATAGACCCTGATCTGCTGGTGCATTATTCGACGGCAGATCAGGGTCTATGTTGTTTGCAGTTGGACTCAACTTATAAGCGAGTATAATTGGTGATACAGACACACCTTTGTTAGCCAAGGGTCGCTGCTCTACTTTCATCCACATTGATGAGGAACAAAGTTGCAAAGTTTGGTACCGGAAAGGGCCAACAGGTACATTCTTTAACGTGTATCATAAACTATTTTCATATGATCTTATGAAAACAAATTTTACCGGTAGACAAAATGTAATCCTACAGTAATGTCGTCCCAATTACGTTTTAATTCTCTGAACACCTTGTTTGCTTATCTTTGTTCCTAGGTTTAATTTTGTCCCTCTTTTGCAGTATCAACTCGTGCGACATATGATGGCTTTTGATGTGCTTGATCTTGTAGCTTAGAATTTCTTTATCTCGTTCAACAGGTCTTGGCTTGAATAATCTCCTGTACGATAGTTCCTGCGCTAGCGTGGAGCTATCCCATCAGAACACCATGGTCTGGCCTTTTACTTATGACTACGTTCCGGGGCCAAAATGTGACATTGGAAGCGGACCCACCAGCGTCTTTCCGGGTACCGTATATACCCTGTGTAACACACACTGAGCTTCCAAGAGTATATACAAAGATATGCCAGTGCATTATACGACGGTAGATCTTGGTCCACTCTCTTCGCAGTTGGGCTTGTATTAAAAACGAGAAAACATCGTAATATAAAAATGAATCTAATACATGAAGAGACTTTTACACTTTGATCACGATGTTTCAGTCAGCTGTGAGTTATGTGTATGAGAGTTCCAATCTGACTAAAATCGAAATAAACTTATATAACAGAGAGCTTGAATTTAATCAGATTGGAGAGTGATCCAGTTTAGTAAGAGATCATAATAGCATGAAACGATCTCAGTTTGGACAGAAATTTGACGATGACGTTGTGTGTGAAAGCACAAATTTATTTATTTGTTGCCAATATGACATTCAATATAAAATGTGTCGAAATTCATGCATATTTTGTGTGGTGCTCCTATTCTAAGATCTGTAATGCACCTCAAATCGGACTTTATGCACTTGTATGCATAATTTTGGCACATGGGGCAAAGAATCGTTATGGTAGATGAAAACATTCGGTTTCCTCAGACCTTATCCACAGTCATGTATCAAAAAATTCGAAACTCATTTTTCTGTTTATTTGAAATAAAGTTCAGAAAATCGCTGTTTTTATACTCTTAATGACTCAAATTTCTTTAAAACAAACAAACGAGCGATGTTGCAGGATATTCCATGAAGTTAGGGGACCTGCAAGGAATAAACCTAAGATTAAATCACCTCTTCAAATGAGGTGATATGGTCTTCAGATTGGTGTAAACAGGGAAGACGTAGATGATAAAATTTCATCGTGACCTGGAGTATGGGGACGCAACTCGTGTTTCACCTCAGAAATGACATCGATAGTGCACATGTTTCTATGTGCCGGTTCATATATAGAAATTTTTGCTAATTCAACAGGAAATCAGTAAAATGTTCATCCTTTATTTCTTCAAGCGCTTTCACATCATCATCATGAATGCTCGTCAGGTAGATACATTATACTTTAAAATTGTCTATTTACAATAATACTTTGAAAGTATGCATGGATTATGAATAAGATTTATAACGATTTCTCCACTCTCTACGTATTAAGACTGGTTAAATTAATTTGGCTTACATAGAACTACTACATAAACTTAAAAAAATAATGTATATACTTTGAGATCTGCATGGAAGACTGGCTTTTAGCCAAATGTATAGCCTCTTTAAAAATTGTATATATAAAATAAATAAAATGCAAATAAATTGTAATCGCTTCCATCAGTTCTGATATTTTTTTATAATAATTTTATGATGGAAAGTGATAAAAAGACGTCTCATGTCTGTTAAAATACGAAGGGTGAGTGTTACCTTCAAAATACAAAAGTTAAAAATGAAATAATTTCTCAAGCTAAAATTAGTAACGCTGCTTTTTGAATGTGTATTTTTTTCCCTTTACCACGCACATAAATCCTAGGCGCACGTGCTTCTGTGAAACGGGAAGAAATTTAAGAGTCGGGTTATTCTTTAAAAGTTCAAACACCCATTTGTCAGTGGCGTAGCAACCGCCCAATCAGCCCCTACAACTGCGCCGGTGTGTGTGTATGTGTGTGTGTGTGTGTGTGACCCAGGCCCAGTAGGGGCCACAAATTCCCATCAAATAACTTTTTTTATTGGTAGAGGGACTCACAACTGAGTTTTGCGTGGCTGGAGTTGAAGGGGGGAGGGGCAGAATTTCTTTTACGATAGATCTGACAAACTGAACCTACACTAATGTCGTATGTTAGTACGCTCGCCCATGTTTCTAAACGTGGACATAATTGCGTCGTCGATTTGTATGTCTGTATAGCTACTCTGTTTTGCAGGAAAGGGGGAGTTACGGCAAAGTCCCTATTTAAGTTTAAATAATTTTTAATGCTTAAAATCCTCCTACATCAGATGCATTGAGGTACGATCATTAAGGCGAAGGTTGTACAAGAATGAGTGTAAATGAGTTCACCGGTGTTTGCAAACATTGCGACCATGGCGGTGTTGATTTGTATGACCTTGTCACTGTTCTGTTTTTTAGGAAAGTGGGAGTTTATGATTTCTGATCTGGAATGGAAGGGCATCCCGTGCGCCACACCGTCCGCTTGTGTTAACATCACTACCAAACAGGACGCCTTTGATGTACTTTTCAATACGTGAGCTATTCTTTTTCTTCTTGAAGTTCAGTATACAGGATCTTTGGTAACATTACATAAATCTGGGGGGAAAAGGTATCCATGAATAAGTATTTTGCTAAAAAGACAAATATAAGTGTTTTGTCCATTGAAGTTGAAAAGTTATTTATAACAAAGAGTTTGCACGTCAATAAAAAGAGGTCAAAACTTTGAAAAAATAGACACCACATAAATATTTTATAGTCATCACTTTGAAAAAATAGAAACCACAGAACGATTTTATAGTCAACACTTTGGAAAAAAATAGACACCTCATAAAAATTGTATAGTCAACACTTTGAAAAAGCAGCAAAGCATAAGGGTATTTTCCTTTTCTTCATATAATATAGTTTGGCGGGAATAACACAAGTAAGAGAATTGTAGTAAACAGGGTTATTGTTCATTTACGGCTAATACAACAAAACAAGAAGAAGATACATGTACCCGTCGTATTTGTCTAATTTGGTATTTTATATTTAAAATGATTGACATTTTATTTCAAAGTGTTTTTCTACCTATGTTTTGAAGTATCAGAGTTGGTCCTGAGCTGCTGACACGTTATATCACAGCAGATTTGTGCTGTTTGCGGTAAAGTGTACAGGTAAACGTGGTAGGGCTGCCAAACAGTCACAACAGGCCCAACATGTCTGTCTGCCTTCTTTAGCAGTGGCTTCTATCATACACTATAACCAATTGAATGGCTATAAAATGAAGCGTGATTTGAGTTGCTACATAATATTACTTAATGTGGGACAATCTTTGTAAATGGTGCCACAAACTGGACTAAAACAGAAGAAATATATAGCAAGCTTTTGTTGCAATAATGCACAAACTATTGATTTGATTTTGCTCAAATTTGAGATTAGCAGTAATAAGTTTGTTAAAGTTAATAATTTTTGATACATTAGAAAATATTTTCTTATTTAAATGAGCGTGGGAGGGGCTTAGAGCGAATTTCGGAAAGGTTTAGGAGTTTATTCTAATTATTCGTGGTTTTTCTGATTTTTAGTTTTAGAGAGCATTACCTAGGCAGGCGTACACCGTTCAACATTGTGATAAATCCACAATGGGCGAAGACTTCTTTCTCAAGAGAGGGAACAATAGAGTTTCTGCAGTATGTCAGAGCTGCCTTTGTTGTGAGTATATGAATATAACAAAGCATTATATATAAAAAATTTAAAAAAATAAAGGTTATTATAGTTCATCTTAAATATTGCTGGCCCATCGCCATCGACGTCCCGCATAAGTAAACTGAGCAGTCAATGGCCTTTTTTACAGAGCAGGAAAAAGTCTGGACCTATTTTTGGTCCCTACATAAGTCTGGTGTAGGAGTTTGAAAACACTCTCCAGCTTAAAAAAACTCTCTTTAGCTTCAACATTCTCCTTTCAAGAAAATACAATTTATTGCCCTGAAAACATTATTATTAATATTATTATTATTAATTGTTGACGATAGTTTCATTACAGTGTTTGTTACATGCTGCTTAAATGACCAAGACCTTGTAAGACATCATGGTACCAGATTATTTGTCCAATATTTTAAAAATCCCAAACAGCTTAATAAAACTGCTGACATGGCTTCTAATCAAAAATCAATTAAGATAGATAGATACATATATGTTAAGTTCCATTGATGATAGTCGTATGTTTCATTTATACTGATATCATATGTTGTTAGAATGTTAAAATTGTTTACCTTCATATTTTTTTTAAATATACCATTTACAGAATTTTGACATCTTTACCTTTTCACTTTAATCGTTTATTGCTTCATGTTTATGTTTATTTGGAAGGCTTTATATATATATATATATATATATATATATATATATATATATATATATATATATATATATATATATATATATATATATATTGAAATACTTTATATATACCTTTTTAGACCTTGTTTTAAACCGATTCCATACAGACAGTATTGTCCTGACATGTTTTACGTCTATTTAAATTGTATTCAGATTTAATTTTATCACTTTTACCGTTGCGGATTTTATCTATCTTCCTTTCTTCTGTTATCAATGAATAATAGAATGAAAGAAGGAAATAAAGAAAAGATCAATGTATATTACAGATGATAATTTACAGTTTTTATCTAAATGAGGTGTTAAGACTATATAAAATAATGACAAATGGTTTGTTTTGTTTTTTTTTTGAAAATAATCAGAGCACTGAGATTTATCAATGGAATATGCCCTATAATTGATATCTTGCTATTTATACGTTAGGTTGATATATAATTTTCTAAGCCATTTAATGTAGAGTCTTTTTTGTTATATTTTTAAGTTTTGAATATTGAGGTAACATCAATGTATTACAAAATGCGTCTTTTGAAAATCTTTTTAACATTGGAAAATAATGCTTAATATGTAATGTGTGACGTAACATTCTCATTATGACAGTCATTCCATCAGTTTAATACTATTTAAATATTTGCATAATTTTAATATCAAATTTTAATTAAAGCATAAGGTTAACATAGTTATCATGTAGTAAGACATGTCAGTAAATACAAAATACAAATTAGGAGTTTATGATGTCATATAAAATTGGTTTCTAATTTAAAATGTAAACTTTTCTATACAGGCTGGACTTTGAACTGCATTGTTGTCTTATTGGAATATCAGGAAGCGCCACAAATATTTGTCTTTCTCGATTTGAATATATTCCACATTTGGAATATCTAAGACCACCGCAAATATTCATGATTATGGCATTATTACTGTTACGACTCGAGGTCTTAAAATAATATAACAGAAAGTAAGTGAAACCTACAATGTAAGTAAAATCAACAAGCAATTTATTTCTAGACAATTAAAGAGAAAATGTAAAAGACACTTACAGTAACGTGAATTAAACTCCAAATAATCCAATAATCCTAATCACAAGTCCTAAATATAGAATGTTCCGAATGAATTCCAGTAGCCTTGAATGCCCTGATGTGGCAGTAGTATTGAATGTTCTGATATGTCTGAAAGATGTAATCCAGAATATCTTTGAATAAATTCACATAAATCCCAAAGTCAAGTATTCACCCAATATGAGAATGAGCACTTGTAGTAATTCCAATGAATATTTCAATTTGCTCTGATTTTCACAACTGTAACATCTGATTACTGAAATAAATTCCTTAATAGACTGACCTTAATAATATGAAGTTTAGTATAGGAATGAAATCTTGTTTACCAGACCTGTATAAATATAAGGATAAGTCACCTGACAGAATATTCTAGAATATGAGTAACTCTAATGGAAAATTCCGGTGCGTACGTGACATTTCTCACATCAAGACATCGAAAATTACAATCTAATTGTCAAATGCTATGTAAACAAGACTGACCTTGAACTCAAATGCTGTAAATATGTTGTTTAGAAAATGACTAAAGTACAACTTACCTCATGGACATATATTATACATTCAATATACATAACAATACACAAATATGTACCGGAGAAGATTCTATTTGGCTCGAATACTTCCTTTCTTGGGATATCTGCAGACATTGCCAAATACTCCATTTTCAAAACTTTATGAAACTTTCCTAGAATAATTTTGTTTTAACGAAAATTGCAATATTCCAATTTCAAAAATTCCCGACTAGTGTAAATATTCTTTTTTTCAACCGGAATCTTTTTCAAAATTTAATAATACTCTCTTTAAATATTTGCAGTATCGTCGCAGATTTGTTTTTTCAAACTTCTTATAAAACAAAATGTGACCCTTGTCATATTCCATATTATCCATTTGGAACCGATTTATAGTGCCCTGTGTCGTAAGGTAATGAATACTAATGAATACTAATGAATACATTTTAAAACTTTTAACAACCAATTTTCAAATATTTTTTGCAACCAATTGCGAGTGCACACACAACCACAGTCAGACGTCGAGACGGAATTAAAGTCCATGTATTCCCAGTTATACTTTAGGGAAAAGATTCTCTGAATCTTCAGAACGTGGAGTATTAGCAACTGTGGTAGATTTCCCAAAATGGAACATTCCAGCCACGAAATTTCGTCTCCATAAAAATGCGTTTTAACAAATCTGTCTGAGGAATATTTGCGGTAGTCGCACATGTACCAAACATTGAATAGCTAAAAGTACAAAGCTTGTTCTTATGACATTTTCGCTGAATCTTCCAAAAGAAGAACACGAATGTCTGACATATTTCAATAATTAAATATTGAAGTTCAAACCTGTCTACCAAATCACAGTTTAGAGTAATATTTGGAAAGATACATTTTTAATATTGGAAAAGAAAAGAAAAACACTTTATATAGATAATATATCCACAATGATTCAAATAAAGAATAGTTGCGTTGATCTCAAATATTCTAAAATACAGAATATTGTTCAATTTGCCAAAAGTAAAATATTTTTTTTAGTAGCAAATACTATGGCAATCGATTTTCTACAAATGAAAATATACACTTATCTTTTACAGAAAAAGCTTTGTCAAACTGACTGTTTTTCTCCATTTTTTCTATGCAGCCATCCCTGTCTTGGAAGGGTGGTGGGGATGGTGTTAATTTGACTGTTAAAAAAATGAAACTATTATTAGAAAAATATCAGCTATTTCGTTTACGATCCTGAAATTGGCAGTAATCAAGTGTTTGTCTTACATTTGGAACAAAAACAATATATTCTGAAGACAAAACTCGCGCTAAAGATACAAAAACGTCATCAAGCATAATAACCATAAAAAATATAATGACATTAGACTAGTGTTTGCTTTACAAGTTTAAATGTTTCAAATAAATGATCACTTTTAAACTGTATTGGAAGGAATTATATAGAATTTTACAACAAAAAAGAGAATTATTGTATCTGATTACACTGGTCTACAATTTTTTAGAAGTCGTCTGCTTCAGAGATAAAATGTGCTATTTATTAGGGATTTTGATGTGCTGAATTCAAATATGACAATTAAAACAACTCATTGGCTACTGTTTCCAAGATATTTAAGTTTTTACATTTTACGTCTATGCATAGTGTGTACACATTAGTCTTTTAATCATAAATTATAAACCTAGGTCTTTCCATGTGTTTATGGTTGCTTTACATGATAATATTTCACCTGTCCTGTTTATGTAACACTTTAAAAAAACAGCAAAAGGGTTATATAAAAAAAATACATATTGAAAAAAAAGTCAAAAAACTATTGCGTATATATAAGTACATAGTTTAGTCCTTATTCAGTGTCTACTCGGAGCTTCTTGGCTTGTCTCTTGTATTCATTAAATGGAGCATCTCTTGTCACTGTCCAGCAATATTCTGCAAGCATTGATGGGTTCCATTTGCCCTGATAGCGTTTCACCATTGTTGCAATGTCCTGGTGAAATCGCTCGCCGTGCTCGTCGTTCACTGCTCCGCAGTTCGGTGGAAACAAATCTAGATGAGAGTGCAAAAAATGTATCTTTAGTGACATGTTGCAACCAAGGCTTTTGTATGCCTTGAGGAGGTTTTCCACCAACTCCCTGTAGTTGTCTGCCTTGTTGTTTCCGAGAACATTTGTTGCCACTAACTGGAAGGCTTTCCATGCCGTCTTTTCCTTGCCACGCAGTGCACGGTGAAATGCATCATCTCGAAGAAGTTCACGAATCTGAGGACCAACAAAGACACCTTCCTTTATCTTAGCTTCACTTAACCTTGAATATTTTCCACGTTGGTACTTGAAAGCTGCTTGTGTTTTGTCTATGGCCTTGACAAAGTTCTTCATCAGATCCAGCTTGATGTGCAAGGGTGGTAGCAAAATCTTCCTTGATTCAACAAGTGGTGGATGCTGAACACTTTTCATCCCAGGCTCCAATGACTGTCGGAGTGGCCAATCTCTCTTGATGTAGTGGGAATCTCTCGCACGACGATCCCATTCGCAGAGAAAACAGCAGTACTTTGTGTATCCAGTCTGCAGACCAAGCAAGAGAGCAAGAACCTTGAAAGCTGCCACTGATGTTGGTCATTGCTTATGCACCTCAAAAGTTGTTTCATGTTTTCACAGGTTTCCTTCATATGGACTGCATGACCAACTGGAATTGATGGCAAAACACTGCCATTATGCAGCAAAACAGCTTTAAGACTCGTCTTCGATGAATCAATGAACAGTCTCCACTCATCTGGATCATGAACGATGTTGAGGGCTGCCATCACAACATCGATGTTGCTGCAGGCTACAAGATCACCTTCCATGAAGAAGAATGGGACAAGATCCTTTTGACGGTCACGGAACATGGAAACCCTAACATCACCTGCCAGGAGATTCCACTACTGTAGTCTGGGGCCCAACAGCTCTTCTTTACTTTTGGGTAGTTCCAAATCCCTGACAAGGTCATTCAGTTCACCTTGTGTTATGAGATGTGGTTCAGAGGAGGAAGATGGGAGAAAATATGGGTCATGTGACATTGATGGTTTAGGAGTAGAAGTTTCATCCTCTTCCTCGTCTGACTCAAGTGAGAATGATTCTGGTGCATCAGGAACCGGTAGTCCTTCTTCGTGGGTTACTGGGCGTATAGCTGACGGAATGTTTGGATAATGCACAGTCAACTTTTTCTTCTTTGACACACCTTTCCCAACTGGAGGCACCATGCAGAAGTAACAATTGCTGATACGATCTGTTGGCTATCTCCAAATCATTGGCACTGCAAAAGGCATATATTTCCTTTTCCTGTTCAACCACTGGCGAAGATTTGTTGCACAAGTGTTGCAGCATATGTGTGGGGCCCACCTCTTTTCCCGATCTCCAATTTTGCAGTCAAAATAAAGGTGATAGGCTTTCTTAATCATAGTGATTATACTGCGCTTTTGTAATGCAAAAGTCACTTCACCACAAACATAGCAGAAGTTATCTGCATTGTTCACACAAGTACGAGGCATCTCTGCTCACTTTGGCTAAACAGAAATGTGTCCCTTTGCAAAATCAAACACTGACACATAACAGAGCACGACACTGTATGATTTGTAGAGCTGATATAGGGCAATTTCTTCAGCAGAGTGATGTAAGCTTAGTTATGACTGCATCATCCATGACTTATAGGAATAACATGATGCAATTCATATCATGTATGTCGCAATACCAGCTTCAGATTGCATCATTCATTGTTTTGCCTAAAAAGCAAGTACTGTCCAAACCCAGTCATAGATTTATTCATAGATCCAGTCAAAGATGTATTTGAGTCATTTCTGGTTTAAACTGAGATTCCTTTCCTTTATAACTCACTTCTCGTCCACCATTCCCAAGTCAAGGGTGGTATATACTGACCCAGTATAATATCTTTAAAACCAGAGCCAATCAACAATTTTAAGCATCATTTTCGTTCTCAGTGACCCAGAATTAGTAAAGTTTGACAAAATTTATTTCGGAAGCTTTTTGGCTGTAGACAAGTGTTATTTTGTACAGGTATGCTTACTTTATACCTTGAAGTTTGGTTCATTTTCGATTTTAATTTCTTTGCGTCTGATTTGTTAGTGTGACATTACTCACGCACTTGTGATTGCCTTTTTTGGGGGGGGGGGTCGTCTGAGAGGAATGTTAAAGATGGCAGACACAGCAGTCACAATGTCTGTCCATTTGTCCTCCCGTGGAAACGTTTATTAGGAAGAAAATAACTAGAAAAATATTCAACATTTCATACAACTTTTCCAGTCACACTATCTTCTATATGTATCCTACAATATTTTGATGATACAACCATGACAGAAATTTCAGCGTATGTAGAAGAGAGATGCAGAAGAAACTGTGATTTGTAAAAGACAAATACAAACGGATATCTTTCTCTTTCTACATATCAAATTTGAAAAAAAAGAAAAAAAAAGTGATTAGACACTTGCCTCAATTGACATTTCTTTCTCCGATAAAACAATGAGTCGAAATGTCAGTACTTCGCGGCGCCTTTTTCTTTTTAAGTAAGTGTTATATCTGATAGAATACTAGCATGAGTGGGAGTTGAGCTGTTACACACACACACACACACACATCATATACACACAATAGTAGCTTGAAAAGTCGGAGTGTTTTGGCGGCAAATGTTTGGTTCAACTTGTTTGTAGTTTTTAGTTTTCCGAAGTCATTGATATAAGAATGTGTCACACACACACACACACACACACACAGAGTCTTCAGCCACCTCTGCATATCAAGGTCAAGTACTATACATTTTATTTGAATATAACTTAGTATGCATTTACCTGTATATCAAGGACACCTGCTTATAGAGACAAATTTCTGTCAGTCCCATAAGTGAGATATACAGACAAGTTTGATTTTAGTTACATTGTGTTATTTGTGGGGTTTTTATTATTACATTGTCAATGATGTATTTGAGTGTCACTAAATTACATATTATGTCAACAAGTATAATTTACTTATAGGAATTATACCATATTTATATTATAGAAAAGATAACAAAAATATGATTATTACTTAAAATAGTGCTAATTGTATGACAACTTTAAGTGTAACAAATATCAATGATTTAATTGCCAATTTTATATATTTTATTAACAATTTACTATGTTAATATTTGAAAGTAATAAACAATATGGACACATACTTCAGAGGCACATCCCTGTCGATAAGTGTTTGATAATTAGAAACAGTGTTCATCGGATACACAATAACGGTATTAAGGCATTCGCTCAATAATACACATGTTGATACAAAAATTGGTATTTCTTTACATTATAACTTTTTTGACAACCAATATAAAATATTATTATTCATATGATTGATATGACGCAAACAATTTAACACAATATATTTATTTATTTCATGCATACATGTATGTATATCATTTGCGCTTTATTCTGATCGGTATTTTGTATTTAGCCATCGTTTGTAATTAATAAAGTAACTCACAGTTCCTTTTTTCGTAGATAATCCCCATAAATGCATCGAATATCTACATCCACTTATAGCGTGTCTTAAATATATTGAATCAAGACAGTAACTTTATATTTGTCACCAGTAAATGTTAACATTAGTTTATTTAGGGGAGTATTTGAAAATAAGTGGAGTATTTGGTTCAACTTGTCGGTAGTTTTGATGTCAGTTTCAATACTCTTTTGAGATTTCTGAATGGGAGTTTATTGAAATTGCTACACCATCAAATTAGATACACAACGTATTTGATCTGAACTATCCTTGAACATGCTCAGGGGGTGATTCCAGAACTTTGGTCCTTGCTTTATTCTATTTTAAAACTACTTGCTGTGGTCAAAGCGTAGGTAGTCATTTCTTCGTGTCAGTTTAGTCCGAAAGCAACCGTATTATATGCAAACACTATCTATAACCCATTGGGTATGAAATCTAATATAGCGTACCAAATAATTTAGTACATACCTAATGTGGTCCAGACATTTTTTTTTTTTTTTTTTTTTTTTTTTTTTTGTTTTAGTTATATCTAAGCGGACTCCGTATTTATGCTGGATAGGGTGTGGGTGGAGGTCCTTCCAAATCATTTTGCATTGAAATTCTATCCTCCATAACTCTATTAGTCATATTACCATACTTTTTAGGAAACGTACAATAGTATGTAACAATTTGTTTTGCACGAAAATATAGCCTACATTAGTTTTACTTATCCTACCCCCTATTTACATCGATCACGACTACCTCGTAAATATTGACACCTGTTTCTTCACAGACCTATTGTCTCTACACTTTTCAGACAAGTTTTTGAACGATGTGATCGCTAGTGGGATAGTGTATGCATGCGTACTTAGCAAAATGTAGCCCCATGTCCCTTCTACACTTTTTCAAATAGCAACTTAAAACCTTGGAGATTTAAGTGGTCTTGCAGATGGGCCCATCTTTTAGACATCGTTGATCCACGTCCTTTTGGCGGAGTTGTGGGTGGGGGAGAGGTGGAGGTGAGGCTAGGTGAATGTTAACGAATAACTGAAAATGCAAAGAGATCCTGTTTTACTGTAGATTCTGTGTGTAAATTGTAAAATAAATGACTTATTGATGAGGACATGATGTAACGGAAGGAAATTATGCCAAAGCGGGTTTTTGTTTGTACTCTTGAGATTGTCAGAAGGTTACATTTTTATGTAATTAAAGAGGTGCCAAGCTAGTCTGAGCTCTCATCCTGAGTTGGAATACATGACTAAATCTTTTTTTTCTAGGAGAAGGCATATAAATCATAAAACACGTGAGCCTGAATTTAAGATTGATTTTCAGTCAACTACTAATCAAAAGAGACCATTCAGAAGTAAACTTCATTTTGATTAGCTGACACAAAATCTCGAGCTCAAATTACGTACTCGATGAATGCCTTCTGTCAAATTCAATCAGTAGTATTAAAATCGAAAACAAAAGTCAATGGTATCCATTAGCGAAAAGAAGTAGTACAGAATAAACGCAAAAGAGAATTGTCCATTCATTTTGCTATCAGCCGAATTTCGCATTAGTTCCCATCAATGTCATTTTCGTGTGTTTCGGTTAACTGTCTAATTCACAAAACATTCCTTTTTTTGTTTCTTTTGGCGTCAGTAATTGAACAGTTCCCGTATTATTTTGTTGGAATTTAGGTCAGAAGCAAGCGGACTGATACACAGGATTGCCATTACTGTGATCTGTTCGTCTTCACTTCAATGGTCTAGTGCGATTACCCACGCTTTATTGTTTCATTGCCGCAATATCATGTAAAACCAGGATGTGTAGCAACTTCAGTGTTCGTTCCAAACTTTTCTCAAAACGCCATTACAGACGTTACGAACACAAAAGTAGTGGAAATAATAACGTTTATCCACTGCCTGGGCTCGTAAAATTCTCATTTTGTATCCTTTGGATTCTTAGTGTAGTAGGTATCATATCCGCCAGTCGCGCGAAAGAGTGGATAGTCGAATCCCGTTGGTTTAAGATTAGTTTCATTAATTTGCCTTACATAAAATGTATTACATACAAATTTAAAATAATGTATGTACGTTAAGACCTACGCGGGATATTAGCTTATTGCCAAACGTCAAGCTTCTTTATATATATATATATATATATATATATATATATATATATATATATATATATATACTAAAGTGTGAAATATAGGAACTTATTGGTCAAATAATTTTCATATTTTTCATTCCTATATTTTCACATGTGAAAAATATACCCTTATATAAGATATCCCATCATGCCATGCGAGGCTTGATTGTGTGTGCTACAGAAGTTATAGCTGCAGCAACAAAAACGAGCACTTTGCGAGCTAGAACTAATAAATAGAAACTGCATTACCTTTTTGACCTGGAAATAATTTTTTGCTGAAGAAATTTGACTCGACGCCGTTGGCGTCTCTATGAAGTTATTTCCCCTTACTTCCTTGACAACAATGATAAAACCGCTGTCGTGCATTGATGAATCAGACTTGCTTAGAGCAAAGATATGATCAAATAGTTTTTACAATGTCAAAAATGTCATTCACTGCGACAAATTATGTCATCCCAATCCTACCGCTCTCTTAAGTCATTCATATTTATATGATCAGCCTATGAAAGTGAGGTGAATTTACGAAAAGGGGGGGGGGGCGGCGTTGTTGTGCAGAAGAGCGAGTTATTCTTCTAAGCTTCGATTCTGGAGCAAGTTTGGTACATAATAAGAAGACAATTTTCTTTTTCTGCGTAAATACCAGATATATTTCATCTTGTGGTACCCAAAACGATACATCTTAACTCGTTCAAATATCACGTTTTTTTTTTTTTTTTTGTAAAATATCCTATATATATCTATTCTTCCGATTCTCTTGAGCACTCATTGTCCCGTATTTTTGCGATGACAGAAATAGTTGTGCGAAACGTTGATTTAAAAATATTTAATTATGCAATAAACAATCATACAATAATGAAGTTAAAATCTCTTAATCTTGTCAGTGTATTATGAATCACTAAAGTTGACAGTCACCATCTACCTGTTCCTGGATTCATTTTTAGATTTGCCTGAGATTCTGACCACAATTAGTAATTATATTTAGAAATCATGACGTCCACAGTATTAACCAGTAGGCGATAATGTTTTGAAAATAGAAGCCCAATATTAAAGATGTTAAAAAAGTTTCGGTTCTATAGAAGGAACATAATGACTTTACCATACTTCATGTGGGAAAATTAATTTGCTTTCACAGCCCAACCCTTGAATTTTACACGAAAACATCTTTAACACGAAGACTTTGACACACCTCTGACCCTTATGCGGACAGTACATCCCACCGTCATCTTTATACCTTGGTTCCTGAAACTCATAAGAACAAAAGATATGAAAAGCAATTGCCATACTTAATAATCAACCTCGATAAATTGTACGGAAAAATCGTCCAGTCCTCTTTGAGATCTTTTTATATTAATTGCTAACGACTGTGCCACCACCCTCTCATATATATATATAAGTATCTTTTGCTACCTTTATTCATTTTCAGGACACGTATATAGTGACAATGAGCCAGGCACTAGCATGGATACAGAATCCGACACCACTTGCGAACCTCACCAATTTCGCGCCATGGAAGTGCCAGACAGATGAATCACTCCATTTCGAGCCAGTTTATTAGCACGACTCACAAGTTAATTGTTTCTATAAAATATCCAAATATTTTATCTCAAAATATATAAACAAAACGTTTGCGTTGAATCTACTTGTAAGCAAATATTCATGGTCTTTTTCCAGTAGAGATAAATATAGATTATTACATATTTTTGCGGCCTCAGCTCTGTCCATATTTACGGCCTTGGGCTGATCAGGCTCGACGGTTAATACCTTGGCGTAACACTAAGGTGTACTATCTTTGTCACACCGCAGAATAAAGTCCACTGAATTTTAATGGTCAATTGCAGGTTGATATGATGTCGTACATTCATCGTCAGACAGTATATACTATCTATATTCATCATTTACCTTAAAGATATACAGAATATCAGTTACTTGGCATTATTTTGAAATGTTAAATTGCTTATTTATAAACTATTCCAAAACGAAACTCCCCTACTCTTTATTAGAAGGAGATGCTTCTGTTGATTTTGAAACATATTTGCATGGAGTTCAACACATACTTTTCAAATAACTGCAGAAACACCGTCTTTGTCAATGTTAATCTACTTGAGAATCCTATTTAATCTTTTCCCAAGCATCCCCATGATGCAAATAATTACCAGTCGCTGTTGTAGTGTCTTGGTTTTTTTCCTCACATTACATGGTGCCACAATGTATCCAATGCCGCGTTGTCGGATTTGATGAAGCGCTTTGTGGCAGCTATACTTCTATTCTTGCACAGAATGCCAACACAAATGATAGTATCGTCATTATAAAAAGGGTCATGTAATTAAGTAGCGGGCGGAACAGCTAGTAGTGAACTGTGTAACCTCTTATAAGACCATGTGAGCGATATATGCATGAAAGCAGCAATTGCATCAAAAGGAAATACCATTCAAGGTATATTATAAAAGTCTCTTCATGGTCTCATGCATATTATATGTTGTCGATATCAATATATACTATGCATGTTGTCGATATCAATATATACTATGCATGTTGTCGATATCAATATATACTATGCATGTTGTCGATATCAATATATACTATGCATGTTGTCAATATCAACATATACTACGCATGTTGTCGATGTCAATATATACTATGCATGTTGTCGATATCAATATATACTATGCATGTTGTCGATATCAATATATACTACACATCTTGTCGATGTCAATATATACTATGCATGTTGTCGATATCAATATATACTATGCATGTTGTCGATATCAATATATACTATGTATGTTGTCGATATCAATATATACTATGCATGTTGTCGATATCAATATATACTATGCATGTTGTCGATATCAATATATACTATGCATGTTGTCGATGTCAATATATACTATGCATGTTGTCAATATCAACATATACTACGCATGTTATCTATGTCCATATGTAATGGCTCTTCTACTATTTTACTCAGTTAGTCTTTAATGTCAGTCATAATTGCTCTTTTCTGTTGTTTTTTTTCTTCTCGTTGAACAGAACTGTGCTATGGTAATTTTTACTAAGACTTTGTATGTAATTTCCCTTTTTCAGAAATAATATAATATGTATTTGATTTATACCATCTTCTATATATTTAATGAATAATATCCACATAATTGAAAAATAAAAATATTTTTGTTTACACCTTATTGGTCTCATTGACTCTGTGCATGATTTTTATTTGTACTGAATTTCCTCTTTTACATACAAGTTATTTTTTCCTCTCTCCAAGCGATTATTAGTTGATGTGAAGAAACACTTGTTGCCTACTTATGAAAATGGTTGGTACATCTCCTTTTATCAGGGTTAGCTTTAAATTGTCTAAATACCACTGCGCCCATATATACACATGTACATACACGTATCTCGAGAAGGGAGGCAAATAAAAAACTTTCTTTTTTTCAAGTATCAGAGAAATTAATGAAATATTTTTTCTGGTTTGAAAAGTTAGTGTAATAGAGATCTTATATTGCGAATTTTAAAGAAAATAAAAATTGATCAACCCGTTTTCAATAGAGACACTTTTGAAATTAAAGACACGACAAATTTCAGTAAATTTTGAACATTGATGTTTAAATCTTTTAATTTATAATTTCTGTAAATGTCAATATATTATGTCAGTGTAAGGTCTCCTCCAAGGATACTTGTCACTTTTTCCATTCTTTCCCTCGTTTGGTAATTACGTATGCAAATTTAAATCGTACCGATACATGAGTGTTTTGCTTAGAAATAAACGAGTTTTATTGGTCATTAGTGCTTTATTGACCCCACCCAGTAGATCACAGAAATATTATTTTTACCAGGCTGGCCCCTTGAGAGGCCCATAGTAAGGAGGATTGACGCTCAAAGAAAAAGTACAAGTGGAGATGGGTGATTTCCATTTTGTTGAGTTTGTATATTATTACTATTAAATACTACTACTACTACTAATATTAATAATAATAATAATAAAATATGCCAGTATAAATGATTCCTAATGATCAAGAGCTATTTATCATGTTTTTACTCGTGTTTCAGGTCCCAGTATTGAATTAAACAAATTTTGAATCTAATTTAAAACTAAGAAATCGGGTTTACATGCTAATTTGGTAATTTTGCCAAAGTTTGGCGGATGATAAGTTTATTATTTAATATTTTTGCGTCATTACATTTCCAAGAATACATTATATTCGCCATATTCGCAATTAGCAATATGCATAACATTTACATGTAATGCAATTAAAGCAAATACAATTCCACGAATTTGGATATCAATAGAGTTTAGGTGGTGACTCTGGAACACTTTAAAAATTGAATATAAATTCGACGGAAGGGTTTTTAGAAATGAGATTTCTTGAACACTGGAGGGGGCAGGGTAGAATTTATTTATGTTAACAAAAACAAAAAGCTAGAACAAAAAACGTTGACTCGTACTACTGCGTAAAAACATAAAATACCATCGAGCCACTGGACCATATTGATATTTCAGAGCTGGGCTACTCCACCAGATTAAAGCAGATTAGACCGGATTAAACCAGACAGCATGTTTTTAGCATTACCATCTAGTATAGAGGTTCGTGTCAACTCTTACACCAAAGGTGCAACCAGAACATTTTTGGATCATTTATATGTTGCTACAAATAAAAACATCCTTCAATCTCTTGACCATAATGATATTTCAGAGCTGAACACTTGCAAATTTAAATAGTGCGATCTTTAGCAATGTACAATAAGTGATCACGCTGAGGATGTTGCTTCGCCATTGGAAGAGCCAACAAGGTGCAAAATGGAATTTTATATATACTCTATCACAGCTGGTTAACTATCACAATGAACAAATCGTCAAGCACAGACAAAATCTGATCAGAACACAAAATAACGACATAAATAATGGAACAAAGCAACATTGTGATAAACTCATGACTTTCCAGAGAGGTGAGGTAAATATTTGATGAATTTAACATGAAAGCAACATAAATGGTATCAAGAGATAACATATATTTGTTTACAAGTTTGGATGGGATAAAAGTATTCTCCGACGTAGCTGTGTTACAAAATAACATTCAAGAGAGGAAATGCTGATTGTTGACTTAAAATATAGAAAGATATTCTACAATGTTTCAGAAAAATGCAGATTTACATATTACATTCAATGATCATTGTATCGAAATAAGCAGTATTAATTCTGATAACAAGTTTGTCAGAACAGTGCAGTACGAAGACGGATTAAATTACATATTTCATGTGGATAAATATGCATATGTTCATTCGGCAAAATTTACAATTCAACTCGAAAATCTTGCTGCCATTACTAGGTCAGTCTTCAACTATTAAAACAGAGCCAGCATTTATGGAAAACAAACTTTGTTTTAAAACAGCACATGGTGACTCAACGTATGAAGCAGATGTATTTGAATCATAAAGAGCAATAGCAAAATGTTACATAAATCTGAAAGGATTGAAGAAATTTAGCATATCGCTGAAAATAATATTTCCCGTTGTAGATGGTTGTCTTGTTGCCTTCCTGGTGATGCCTAAAGACGGTTTGACAAGAGTAAAGTATTGACTACTTGTTTTAACACTGTACTAAATGACTGACGTCTCAGTCTTCAAAGAGCAGAACGAAGAACAGTAGTTAAGACAACTTTTTTACGATCCTGAAAGTAAATATGTTTACTCAAATATAATTCAAATGTGGGTACAAATTAAACGAAACAAAAATAAAATAAAATACGCTGCATTGAAACAATGGTCAACTGAACTATCTAACTACACATTACACAAGCAAGTTAGAAAAAAACAATCCATACAGATGGATCTATATTAGTCATATGGATAACTAGTGGCAGGAAGACATTGTTGACATGCAAACAGATAAAATACCATCATAGACACAAATACATTTTAACAATTATAGCTGTATTCAAAAACATACGCTTAGGGTAAAAATTAAAAACGAAAATGGGAGATGACATGCACGATGCCTTCATAGAAATCCTTATAAAAAAAAGGCCTCAAAAGATACAATTTTATGGAAGAAAATAGTTTTACAATAGGAAAGTTAAGGATTTGTTGGAAAATGAAAATATGGAATACTTTTAAACTGACTCAAGCAATAAAGCATCTGTAGCGGGAAATGTTTAACAATGTGATGAAGACTATAATGTGAAAGTATTCACTCAAAATGTAACAAGAAAATGGGTTGACGTTTTCCACAACGCTAACAAAGGGATACAGTAAAAATCATTAAGTCAATAAAAATAACTCTAGTTGAAGCTTGGATGGAAAATAAAAGCAGATCAAGTTATATCACAGTTATATCACAACTGATACATTTGGAACTCCTACATTCAAAATTGGCGAAACAGTCAGAATTTCGATAGAGGTACCTTCCTAACTTTGCCGAGGAAATATTTAAAATTGGGTAAGTAATTCCAGGCGACCTTGCAGTTTACAAACTTGAAGACTTAAAATGAAATGATATGAAGGGCATATTTTACGAAAAAGAGCTATCTGTATACTACAAACAAGATGACATATACAAAGTTGAAAAGATTTAGAAGACCTTACGAATGAATAGTAAAAAGTATGTATTTGTGAGATGGAGAGGATTTGATGAATCGTTAAACAGTTGGGAACCATCAGTAAACATTATTCCGTTAAAAAAGACGATGGAAGAACACTACATAGATAGATGTATCATGGAGCATCCATAACCTTTGAGTTTTTGAAAGAGAATGAGTTTTTATAACGTGACAGATGTGGAAAGAAAACTGCATTAGAACACGAAACTAGAATGGAAAAATAAATTACATCCCAAAACATCAAAGTTAAAAAACAATGGTATACACGAAAAACGTGATAAGGCGACTAAAACTATGGTAATGTCCTACCTAGGAAATAAAAGAGTTACTAAAGAGATGACAGCAGAAAACAGTGAAGAAAACAAAGTTGATTTTCATCGCATTTCGAAAAAGCTGAAAAACAAATAGAATGTAAACAAACTGTCAGTTAGCCCACGAGATTTTGAACAACATAAAGGGTATTGAGAATCGCAGATACGTTGATGCATTCATATTAATGTTTCCTGGGCAATTCATATACCATGTTCAAGTTTAAGGCATGCATAAAACGTTGAATTGAAAAGAATTACTATCAAATTAACCAAAAATCAGTTGATTTGGGAAGCCTTTTTACATCATATGGATAAAATAAAAACCAATACATCTTTCACAGTATTTAAAATATCAAATTTTCCCCAAAACTCTAAAATGTAACAAGGCAACAGAGAAAAAGTAACAGAGAAGATGGAAACACGAAACACAAAATGCCAGAGATACATTTATTGCTTGAAAGAAACGAAAGTATTATGTTATTGTGGAAATTATAGATGATCTAAGCACACATCTGACCAAAATGGCTGCTCCTATGTGATCAAAAAATCGGCATGAATTAGTCCAAAGTACACTAAATTTAGCAGTTAGTGAAATAGGGAAAACTAATTTTTTAATTTTGTATAAAAAAGTAAAAAAGTTATCAGCTCGTTTTTTTTTTACAATTTACCTTTGAAGTCCAGGAAGTGGAATTGACCAAGTGGAGCCAGCAACACGCACGTACACAAAAACACGCACACACAAACACGCATGCACACACAAACACGCACGCACGCACATACACACACATGCACGCACACACAAACACGCACGCACACACAAACTCGCACGCACACACACGAACACCCACGCCCGCACACAAGAACAGGCACGCGCGCGCACAAGCAGGCACGCGCGCTCACGCAAACACACTGCACGCACACGCAAACACTTCACGAGCACACGCACGCACGCACATCACGAACACATACACACGCGCACCTCACGAGCACGTACGTACACACAAACACGCACGCACGTACACGCGCACACAAAAACAGGCACGCGCGCACACATAAGCACCCATACACGCACACTTAAGCACACATGCACGCACACCAAAGCACTCACGCACGCACACGAAAGCACACATGCACGCACACCGAAGCACGCACACGCAAACATGCTGCACCACACGCAAACGCAACCACACACACCATACCGCACGCACACGCAAACACAACTGCACACACCACACCGCACGCAAACACACTACATACACCACACGCAAACGCAACCTCACACACCACACTGCACGCACACGCAAACGCAACCTCACATACCACACTACACGCACACGCAAACACACTGCACCACACGCAAACGCAACCACACACACCATACCGCACGCACACTCAAACACAACTGCACACACCACACCGCACGCAAACACACTGCACACACCACACGCAAACGCAACCTCACACACCACACCGCACGGACACACAAACGCAATCGCACTTGCCACACCACACGCACACAGAAACTCAACCGCACGCACCACATCGCACGCACACAGAAACGCAACCTCGCACACCACACCGCAAGCACACACAAACACAACCGCACACACCACACCGCATGCACACAAAGGCAGCCGTACACACCACACCGCGCACACTAACAAACACAACCGCACACACCACACAGCACGCACACACAAACGCAACCGTACACATCACACCGCGCACACACAAACGCAACCGCACACACCACACAGCGCGCACACACAAACGCAACCGCACATACCACAACGCACGCACACACAAACACAACCGCACACACACACACCCATTGCATGCGTACACATACAGATACACCGTACACACCACATCGTTCACACACAAACACACTGCATACACCACACCGCACACCCCCCAAGCCGCATACTACACCGCACCATGCGCACACACCACACGCACACACTACAACGGCACACACGCGCTACAACACAACGCGCACACAAGCACCACGCCCTACATCGCACCCACGCGCCACGCTTCACGCACGCACCACACCGAACACACCTACCACGTCACAGGTACCTACCACACCACATCCGTACGCAGCACACTACACATACACAGCACGCACGCACAACGCCACACACCTCACCACACACGCAACACAGCACATACGCGCCGCAATGTACCGCACCTACATATACACCACACCACAGGCACACGCGTTGTATACCTCGCACAAACACACAGACCACACCACGTACTCCCCACGCCTCACAGCACCACACACGCACCGCACAGCACATGCACGTACCATACCGGAACACACGCATCGACCGCACTGCACGCACACTACACCTCACGCACCACATTTCACCGCAGCTCACACAAGCACAACACCGCACCTCACCTTGCCTCACTATACAAGCATGTACACCTCACTGCAACACGCACACACATACACACACTCACACATCATGTCGCACCACAGACACCGCACTGAATGCACACCACACCTGACGCACCACACGACACCGCAGCTAACACAAGCACAACACAGCACCGTACGCACGCATCGCAATGCACCGCACGCCTCACCGCACGACGTACACATACACACATACGCACGCGCGCGCGCATAACACCACACCACCCACATACGCCAGGAGTTTAACACAGGTTACAATGATAGAATCGGGTGGCCGCAAATGAGGCTACATTGTTACATTGGTAGAGGTTGATGGCCTCAAAAGGTATCCTTCACATACCACAGCACATTCAAGGTTTTTTTTAAAAAAAAAAAGAAAGAAAAATACATAAAGTAGCTTTGTCACAACTGTCTGATCCAAGAATCGATGCTCACCCCCCCCCCCCAATAAACTTGAAAAATTTTGAAACCTGGCACTAACATAGTACCACAGTCATAAGACATTCACAACAACGATCGATTCTACAAGTATTTTCGCAAACCTATCAAATTAAACCAAAGACTAAAATTGATGTTTGTGTACGCTGATGTTGTCAAGTACAACGTCGTAGGAAACAGCTGTTCCGTTGCTTAGAGTCATTCCTTTCAAGGTGGATTCTGCCATATCTACTTGTAAATCCTCATGATCTTCCTGTTAGTAATTTGACAGTGTCAATGTTAGTATGGAAGGACGATTACGATGGCAAAGGCACATAATTTCTTAAGCAAGATTTTCATAAAGAATTTTAAAAAAAAAAAAAAAAAAAAAAAAAAAAAACATTAATTTCTTCACCTCTGAAAATCCTGGAACAAAAGCTAGTGTCGTGGAACGCTTTCAAAGAACTTTGAACGAACGTATGTGGAAATATTTTACGTGTCAACATACCTTCACGTACATCGACGTGTTACCACGTCTAATCAAAACTTACAAGCAATCGTATCATCGTAGCAATGGGTATGCTTCCGAAGAAGTGACGCCTGAAAACGAAATGATGGTGTTTAGTCGATTGTTTGGAGCGTCAAAAAAAACAAACAAACAAAAAAAAAAAAAAAAAAAAAGAACAAAGAAAGAAGTGTTAAACACTGGAGATTGATTTCGCATTGGAAAAAATAAAACGCACTTTTGACAAAGGTTGTTTACCCATCTGGTCGTCAGAATTGTTTCGTGTCACAGGACAAATGAGTGGACATGATCATCCCGTCTATAAACTGGAAGATATGAACGTAGAAGTGTTAAAAGGAACGTTTTACATGTGAGTTACAACGAGTGACCGAGCAAAAGACGACCTTTACGATATCAAAGCATTCTCGATCGAAGAACACGTAAAAACGTCGACTTCAAGAAGTGAAATTTTGTTGGAAAGGATATCCTCCCCGTTTCGATTCTTGGATTGCAGCTTAACAAATCATCGACTGAAAAAAGACGCAAAAGTTACCACCTTGTCGATAAAACACAGCTCCTTTTCAGAGTTCCTCTCTCCAAGAACTAGAAAAACAACCATGTGAGTGCGCTGTGGAGAACGTGTCCCTAGCAATCAAATTGTCTTTTTCTGCAAAATTTTTGTGGTGTATTATGTCATTAGAGCACCATTGGAAATTTGAGTTTGCAACAAGGAGATAGAGAATTGTGGACTATTTTACTCAGCAGTTGTATTGATTATTTTCTTCCCAATCCTTCGCTGAAATACACCGACAGTAACAACAACGGTAGCCTAGCCAACGCCAGTCACCACTCTTCTTCCAATCACAGCAGCAGCCCTCTTCTGCAATCCTCTTTGGAAAATCATCCTTTGACATCGAGTGACTCCTCGGAGACCATAACCATCGAACTATGCATAACTAATTTTAATTAACATTACCCAGTGACATTTCTATGAATGTGTTTCCCAGGATAACATTTTGTTGTTTCATAGCCAAATTACCTTAATCCATACATTTTAAACACTTCTTGAAAACTTTACGTTGCTGAAGGAAAATAGTCATCAGTTCATCTGCTGAAGTAGAACTGACGTAACATTATGGCAGTCCAACCTAAATTTACCTATAAACATTATGGCAGTGCAACCTAAATTTACCTATCAACATTATGGCAGTCCAACCTAAATTTACCTATAAACATTATGGCAGTCCAACCTAAATTTACCTATAAACATTATGGCAGTCCAACCTAAATTTACCTATAAACCATTACATTGTTCTATAATCTGGAACATATTCATATTGCGTTAGAATGAGTTTTGCGGAATTTATACCTGTAAAATATTGGCAAAATTTATCCAGCTGAATTTATCGACAACTACACTATAGCAGGGATCCCCAACCTTTTTGTGCCATAAGCACATTTGTGAGTTTATGAGAGAATGGCGGGCACCAACGAATTAACTTGACCCATCTTTTTATTATTTATTATTCATGATAACCTCTTCCGCGGGCACAAAAAAAAAAACCTTGGTGGGCGCCATGGCGCCCGCGGGCACTGCGTTGAGGACCACCGCACTATAGTATATTTCTGGACTTCATTGTTCATTTACAGGATGGCACAATAATTACAATCAATTTTCAGTGTGCGTCATTTCTTGTATTTGCTGCCCCCCCCCCCCCCCTCTCTCAATACATTGACAAGCAGACTGGTAAGCAGCTAAAATCCCGAAATAAAAACGTCAACTATTTTTGGAAAATGTTAAAGTCATGTGCTTTTGGGAAACACTCTAAACTTTATGCGGATGAATTTGCAAACTGTTTGAAGTCAGTAAATCAGCCTGATGACCCTTTATTCGTTGTACCCAGTGGCGTCACTAGGGTTGGCGTCACCTAGTACTGTTAACTCATGGTGTCACCCCCTCCAGACTTCCCCCATGGACCTCCTCCGAGTCCTCCTGTACCAGACCATACAGAATCGCCTATAGTAATGTTTGTAAATTTAAATCCTAAAGTTACAAAGGACATAAGAAGAAAACAATAAAATTTGAGGTAATAGCGTTTAAGAACTGCAACAAAATTATGTTATTTTTTATTTTAACATTAAACATTAAACATTAAACTTTACAGTTAAAACTTTCCTTTCCTGGTCTTCAAAGCTGCAAACTTGTCAATCACTTCATCAAAATCAACATCCTTCACCATATCACTTTCAATTGATAATATCTCAAGATCAGAAAGCCTTGACAGTCCCATGGTAGATCGCAAATAGTTCTTTATAAGTTTCAGTTTTGAAAAGCTCCTCTCACATAAAGCCACAGACACACAGATCGTGAGAAATAATTGTAGGCTTAGTGAGAGGATTGGGAGAGATTCTAGGAAGTCCCATTCAGCTATTAATTTCAAAACGTCAAATACTGACCAGTCTTTGGCTTCGCAAATGGCACCCTGCTCTTGCATTTAACCACGATCGGTTATGAAACCGACTCGAGCGAGCTCTGTCTGCTCTGCTCTGTCGAATTTGCATTTTTCCATTTTGGTGTCACCCCCCTGTGATGGTGTCACCCGGTGCGGCCCGAACCCCTAGCACCCCCCTAGTGACGCCACTGGTTGTACCAGAACGAGAAATTCATTTATATAATACAAGGAAACTTTTATTTGATGAACCTAATAGATCTATAAGTAGTGTCGAAATTTATAAAGCTTCTATGCAATACAAATCTGGGAAAAGTACTGTTCTGGATAAAATATGGAATGAATTTCTAATACATGGTCCACCAAAGTAGTTGCCTTATTTGCAGTCTTTATTTAGTGTCAGTTTTGATACTGGTATTTTTCCACAGTTAAAGTCAGAATGTTATATCATACCCTTACATAAAAGGGGCCCGGTTAGTGACGTTGAAAATTATAGAGGAATTACCTTGCTTACAATATGGAAGTTTTTTTTACACGTGTTTCTCCCCTCCTCCCACAAGAAAATATTTTAAATCAGTGGGCAGAACAAAACGATATGTGTGTGTGTTGTGTGTGTGTGTGTATATATATATATATATATATATATATATATATATATATATATATATATATATATATATATATATATATATATATATATATATAATATGTATAGTATGTACGCTGTATCATTGACATGGCACGATATGTATACATTTTTCATTAAAAGGAAACGAGGCTTGACGAGTTTCCTTGTAATGAAAAATGTATACAACGAGTGGTATATCAAAGATACAGTGTACATGCTACACATGTTTTATTTATATCACATACAAATACACATACTTGCATTTCAAACGGAGTTAAGACTAACTACAGAAAACTGTATTGACGGAATGAGTGAACTCTTCACATCCCTGTCTTGTGTGTCCGCTACATAATGTAGTTCTGTATCTATTGCGGCTATTATAATTCTCTTTGCAAATTGATAAGTTGCTTCTTTTCTTTTTTAGCTCCTATTTTTATTCATATTGATTCAATAAATATAAGACACACTTATGATTTAAAAATGAAAGATAGTTTAAGTGAAAAAAGTAGAGAACTACAAACACAGCATGGTTAGCTTCTTGACCATCAACGAGTATATTGAAACAAGTGTGGAATATAGACTAAGCTAAATGATGTGCCAACAAGAGGTAATTCAAACATTTAAATTTATTTGAAGTTGATTTGAGTCATTATTATTTTTTAATTAACATTGATACGGATCATAAGATTGGCTTTATCCTCCATCTCTCTCTTCCCCCTTTCCTTTGGTCGGTTTGTCTGTAAATGTTACCATCATTCATAGGTCCAGAGACATCGTCGCATGACACAGGCGAAAATCCGCTACGCTCGTTTTTTTTTACGGATTTTTGTTTGTAGCTTGCGACGATGATCCAGAGAGAGAAAGAGAGAGATACACTGTGATAAAATACACTGTGATAAATACACTGACAGACCAACCAAGAGAGAGAGAGAGAGGGGGGGGGGGGGAGAGCGAGGGGGGGGGGAGAGCGGCCTTCGGGGATTTTAATAGTTAAAAATAATCTCTTTTTAGAACCCTAATATAGGTTCAAAAAAAAAAAAAAGAAAAAAAAAAAGCATTGTATAAATTACAGTATGTGCGTGCCTCCTAACCAAGAAATTTACCGTACAGTCTCGACAGACTATTGCAACTTTGTATCATTCGTAATGCGAAAACTAAATAAATTCCATTGAAAGTCTACACATACCATTACGACGACCCATGTTCTTGTAGGTTACTAGGTGTAAGTTCAAATTCAATGATTTCATCCAGCTCAGTTTTTTTTCTCTCCCTCACTCTCTCTCCACAAATTTCCACGTATTTGTGTCCCTTATGCACGAGAGAGAGAGAGAGAGAGAGAGAGAGAGAGAGAGAGAGAGAGAGAAAGGGAAAGCAGAGGGGATTTCAATGTAATTGTGCACCATATATAATTCATTTAAAAAACGGGGATTATTAAAATTTTTCTCGTTATTTTCTTATGTCGATAATGATTAATTAGTGGAAATTCATTACTGATCTAGAGAGATATAGAAGCAATAACATACTGTTGAAACCAGGTATATATATGCGTATTTATTCGCCATGGGTGGATCACAATTTTATATACCAACAGTATTTGTATATTAAATTTCTTTATACCATCCCTTTAAAAGCCATGTTATTTTTAATGTGTGTGTATATATATATATATATATATATATATATATATATATATATATATATATATATATATATATATATATATATATATATATATATATATAAAAGCAGATATGCTACCATTCGGCGACACACAAGCAACCTTTGGGCGACCGCGGTCGCAAAGAGGATATATCTAGTGTCGCCAAAAAGTAAAACAATATTCCTTACTATTTATGAATGAGACAGTAAAAGGGTTAAACCTTACTTTAAAACCAAGTTTTTTTAAAAGAGATTCGTAGATTTTTTCATTTTACAATATATATATATATATATATATATATATATATATATATATATATATATATATATATATATATATATATATATATATATATATATATACGCGGTGCAACCTTCCGGAGACATCATGTATACTATGGATATCTCTGTTGATAGGATATATATTTACATTACTAAAGTAGGTTTTAAAATGCATTTTTATCATCATCGTTGTTACGTATCGAACCGTTATCATAAATAATGTTAAAGTTAAAACCCAACATATTAGCTAAGTTTAATCCCACTTCTAAGCTTAACCGCTTTGGTCATACATTCTAATGTGATGCGCATGCTTATAGTCAGCTTCCAGACAAGCATCCTGGATATTATTCGCAATAATAGCTGGCTTTACCATTAAGGGGGCGCTCTACAGATAACACGTGCTTCTGAGAGAGTGACAGGTATAAGATGAAGTTGTTTGCGTTTGCAACATGCACAGTGGAGAGAATGTTGGTATACCTCTATGCTACTTTCATGTACTGTCGCTGAAATTTCTTTACATATTGTACTTGTGGAAATTGGACAAGATCTAAGCACACAACAGACAAAAATGGCCACCCCAAAGTATTCTAAAAATCAGCCTGAATTAGTCAAAAGTACACTATTTTCAGCAATTATTAAAATAAGGAAACAAATGTTGCCAGAGTAGGCAACATCAGCCTCTGAAAGTACAATGAATGAATTACAAAATATATAAAAAGTAAAAAAAAAAGTTATCGGCTGTTTTTTTTTGTGTGTGTGTTTTTTGTTGTTTTTTTTATTTACTTTTTTTACTTTTGAAGTTCAGGAAGTGAAAATGACCAAGAGGAGCTAGCAGTTTTTTGAGAGGTGCACATCTTAAGACAAATATGAAAGTTTGTGCAATTACTTTTCTCTTTCTCATATAATCATGTATGCTTTTCTCAACAAAATGGTATATTAACATTGATGTTATGCCTGAAAATAAGATAATTATGCCTATTTTGCTCTTGCTTACACAATATGCCTTGTGGCAGTATTTTGTGTACAATGACCTCAATTATGGGGATATTAGAAGTCTTAGGACACAGGAGTAAAGTCAACTTAAATTTAAAACTTTTGTATTAAGTGAAAGAAAAATGTAGCAAAAATGTTTCTTTTCATTCGCTTGTAATAAAATTAAGGAAAATAATTATGATAAAGCAGATTCGCTTTCTTCCATATACTAGTGTTAGAGGAATTATCAAACTTTGTACACTTTGACCTGTGAACCTGAACTCTTCCATTACTGTTCAAACTGTAAATGTTATTAGTGACATTTCAGAAATAATTGTGGCAAGTTTCATGTTCCTGTCCTTTACCAAAACATTAGTTGCTATTGTTGAGAAAATGCAATGTGTATTTTTTAAATAGCTCACTTTTCATCATAGGGTGGGGGGAAGCTGGGCTTGTGTGGGACTTTACTACTAGTGAATACTATTCTGTGGCAAAAATACATGAGAATTATTCAAAAGGACTGTTTAGATGCTTGCGACTTAAATGTTTCAGCTATACAACCAAAATTAAATCATATAATAATACATATGTGGTCTTTATGGGGGAGCTCTACAGATATTACGAACTTCTGAGAGAGTGATAGTTGTAAGTTGAAGTTGTTTGCATTTGCAACATGCACAATGAAGAGAATGTTGGCATACCTCTATGCTACTTTCATGTACTGTGGCTGAAATTTCTTTACATATTGAACTTGTGGAAAGTGTATATGATCTATGCACACAGCAGACAGAAATGTCCACTCCAAAAGTACTTCAAACATCAGCCTGAATTAGTCAAAAGTACAATATTTTCAGAAGTTATTAAAATAGCAAAACAAATTTTGCCAGAGTAGGCAACACCAGCCTCTGAAAGTACAATGAATGAATTACAAAGTATATGAAAAGTGAAAAAAGTTATCGACTCTCTTTTAATAGTATTTTTTTATTTTAATTTTTTTTATAATTTTTTTATTTACCATTGAAGTCCAGGAAGTGAAAATGAACAAGCGGATTTAGGCATTTTTAAAAAAATTTATTTATTTATTTTTTTTTAAATTTTTTGTTTTTGTTTAAGTGCACATATTCAGTAAGACCAAGCTGTATACTCTATATCCCAAATCGCACCCATCAATCATTCACCAAAATTAAGGGAATTCAAAGTTCTTTTAACAATACCTAAGATATACAATTTTTTTTTTAATAGTCAGGATAACCAGTGAGGAAAACCAGGGAAATTCTTTTTCTTTAAAAATCTACCTTGTTTACAGTACAGCCTTTCAAAAAAAGTGCCAGATAATTTATGATAAGTACTTCACCATGAGTTCATCTTTGAAGATACTTAGACTAACATATGATTTATTAGGATTTGGACACAGTGGAAAGTTCAGTACTGACAAACAAATGTTGGGACTATATAGGAAACATAATTGTGATCTGAGTCCATTTGTTATGACGTCCCAGGATGAATATAGCAGCTGTTGACACATTATCATAAATAAATGACTTTAGCACTGCCTGAGAAAAGAAGTTAAGTACGCAGTTTAGCTACTTCCCAAATACTGTTTCTTTTCTTCTTCTTCGTTAAAGAACAACAATAGGGCTTACACTTCATTTCTTGTTTTCCCCTTTTTTTGGTGCTGCTTTTTTCAGGACAACAAAATAAAAACTCGAAACCGATTCCTTCTTTATCATGCTGCAACCTATAATAGACACACTGACTTTTCGTTCTTTATTCACAGAATATCCCCAAAACAGCTGCAGGCATTGGATTTGATAGATTGATTGAAAATTCCTGGATCATATTTGTGACACCAAAATCAAAATAATAATAATAATAATAACAACACCAACAACGATCGAGTTATTTGGCAAAAGTGTTTTAACATGTATTCATATTTAGAGTTAAGTGAAAAGAATGTCGCTTAAGTACAAAAAATTTACTTGAGTGAAATTGACTATATTTTCACTTCCATGTAAGTAAAAACTATTTCATTTAACTGAAATTCTTTTTGACTTTAAAAGTGAAATAAGTTGTGCATTTTGGTTATATTCTTGTTGCTTAAATAAAAAAAAAATAATATATGTAAGTCACCTAAATAAAGTACGATTGGATTTCACTTAAGTGAAAAGGTTTTCGTCTCAGCCTCTACGGTAGTGGGGACTCTTTCAAATGGCCTAAGCCTCCGTCAAACAAAGAGGGCAAATAATAGTAGTATTATGATTAATGGCTAGGACACTACTATATTCCCAGGTATTGGTATTCCGCCGCTTTCTTGAGGCTACTGGACTACTTAATAACGAGGGCTTGGCACCATAAAAAATATAAAAACAAATTATAAATAGAAAGAAAGTGCTCGAATAGCAATACTCATGACCACACAACCCTTTCAACCATTATTTACCAATGTTTATTACTTTGTAAAATTTGATAGTTACAAAAGTGAAAAGAGAATAGAAAAGTTGGAAAAACGTTGAACAAAATACAAAGGATATAAGAACTGCTCAAACATCAAATATGGGATTGTGGATTTTACAATTACATTATCTGAAATCATTTATGATGAAAGGTTTAAATGTAATTGAGGCCCGATGATAAAAGTTAACTCATTTGATGAACGTTGCAAAACAAAAGTACACTAAAGTTATTCGTAAGCAAAGTCGAAATAAATATAGAAGGAAAGAAACGATTAGAAGAGTAAAAGAAACGAGAGTAAAAGTGTTATCTTTAATAATTGTGATGATATATGCAAATTAGTGATAATTAAATAAGAAACAGACCTCTAAGAGGTTTACGTGACTTTGGTTTCAGTTAAGATGAGAAAGATGTAACACTTGGTCAGTCAATTAACAATGACTTAAACTTGAATAACAATCGCATTACGCATTCTGTACCTAAATCCGATACATCTAACAGAGAGTTTACAATGAAACGTATTGATGTTTAAATACGTAATAGTCTAGAGCAGTGGTGTCCAACATGTGGGCCGCGGACCCCTGGGAGGCCGCTTGGTTATTCCAAGGGATCCGCTAATTCACATAGCTTCGCAACGAGTATTGATCCTCCAGACAGCTCTTGCTTTCCTGTTATCAAATCATGTTCGAATTTAGCGCGCCAAGCTGATAAATATTTATCCCCGCCACAGCCTAAAAGTACAACTATTATCATGTGGGGGTCCGTGCAATTTTTTTAGGTAAAAAAGGGGTCCTCATATTCAAAAAGGTTGTGAACCACTGTTCTAGAGTCATTGCAATGCATGGTATCAAAACATGGAAAGAAGATGCAGTCAATAAATTAACATGTATTGAACAGAATGGTAATGAGAGAGAAATATAATTCAAGAGTTTTAGAAACAGACTGATAACAACAGAAGAGAAAAATGATTTTGTATGCACAGAACTGCTTTAAACATAGGTTCAACGCGATATCTGATACAAACAATACAAACCGGAAGAGAAAGAACTGATCAAATACCAGACATTCAATAGTTTTTTGCCACCTGTTGAACACGTGAGAAACTCGGAGGTAGATGCGTTACAGAGTGACATGGGGAAAATGTTTGAAGAATTCTAAAAGTCTCGAAGACTTAACAATCTCAACTGGAACCATTACAGAAAGACTCGAATTGTGAAAGTAAAAAAAAAAAAAAAAAAAAAAAAAAAAAAAAAAAAAAAAAGATCGCCATGAATGGTTGTAGTACTAGTAATACAAACTTCAACAACAAGATGTCTGCTAAAACTTCTTTGCCAGTACTGCAGAAAAGTGAATGTTTTAGCATCAATACCTCAAAATTCAAAGAAAAAAAAATGTGAATAAAATTGTGATAAGCAGAATAAGAACAAATATCAGTTATATATTAGTGATTCAAAGAACAAAATCAAAATGTTAAATGTTCAGACCTTACCAACTGTCAAAGATAAGGTTACTGCTGGAATATAACCATAAAATGGGCTACAACTGAATATTTCGACAGAGATTTGGTTATTAATATTGGTGTGTTACTCAGTAGTATTGACGAATTTGACAAAATGATAAAACCTGCGACAAAAGATTTATTAATTTTGAATTTAAAAATTTAAACTGGTGCATTCAAAACTAAATTGCATTTAAAAAAAGATTCTTTCATTAAGTATATTAAAAGAGGAAATTTATAAATACAACCAGGAGCTGTATAATAAAACCAATCTAATTATTCATGACTTGGTGGTGTTTGGCGACATTTTCAACACATTATTTTTATATTATGTCGAGAAAATGGGAACTAAGCGCCTTTCCCAAGACCACACTTAGACAGCTAAACCGGGCTGGCCAGGCGGGTATAGAACCACAACTCTAGGATTAAAAGCATGATGCTCTATTAAGTGAACTACTGCGGCTTCCCCCGAAGTAATGTCCAATGTATAGTGCTTTTTAAAATGAGATGAATCCAGATGGTATTGATACAATATTGTTTACTGAAAAATGTTTAACCGGAAAAAAATAGGGATGCCTGGTTCATCAGTAAATTATCGGATAACGAACCCCGTTGTGAATTAATGTACGAAGAAGGCGAGTTAATATATAGAACATAATACTGATATGGAACATTTATCTGTATATTTGTACATATATCACATATTATAAGATATATCCCCAAAAAGGGTTCTTGGATATTTTTAAGGCTGAATTCCACTTCACCCACTGGTTAGTATTTTTGTGCTTAACTATGCCCCATCGATCACTGCTGAATACAAAGGAGATTATTATGGTAAGTGTATTTGCTTCGGCAGTGAGATCTCCAGTTTGTACATATCCTAATGAAATGGTATTTTAATCACTGATAAATTATTATGTACTAAAACCATATACAGTGATGCCCTTATGATGCTTGTAGTGAATTGAATGCTTGTATTACAGATTTATTGGACTATATTCGTGAAGATAATTTTGATCTGTGTTCGATGCAGATTTTTCTTGTTATGGTACAAACTACTGAAGTTAGGGATTAGAGGAAATATTTTTAATATTATGCATTCTACGTATGCATTCTCTGTATGCGTGCAGCTGGGGTACGGTCAGATGACTGTTTAACACCGCTTTTATTTGTTATGTTTAATAACGATTTTGAAGTGAAATTTTCAGAAAATGAGGTTCCGTGGATAGATTTAATTACGTTGCAGTTGTTTTTGATTTTTTATGCAGATGATATAGTAATTTTGTTTCCGAAATAAAAGGTTTCCAAATTTGTTTTGGATACTCTTGGATACTAATGGTAACTATTGGTATAAATGGCGTTTGAAAGTAAATACAAACAGGACACAAATTATGTTAATTTAAAGGGGTGGAAATATAGTAGATAATGCTAAGATTCGTTTATAGGCTATGAACCAAGAAACTAGTAAAAAAAAAAAATCTTTGCATAGATTTTATGTTGTAGATTTATATCGGATTTTAAAAAGTCACACACACACACATACATATATATAAGGTGCACGTGGACTAAATGAATAAAATCCTCTCCCAGATGGATAAGGCAGATATGCAGCTGTAATAATTTATATAGATACCACCCAAGTTTTTTTTTTTCTTCTGTGCCACCTTCCGAATTCATGTATTATATTATGTACTTGCCATGGTTTGGTTATTGACTTTATGCAATAAACTGTATTAATTCATTGATTCACCTGATAATGTTGACTTTTCTGTACTACGTAACACGAAATATTTTTTTAAACCTATAATAATTTCAGTTTTTTCTCTGTACAATTGTGCACAACTTTTAACATACGTGTAAAGTTGGTTATATAACGTGTATTACAAAATAATAGCTGCAATACAGCAGATTATGTGGTAGCGTGAACAGAGTTGTTTCCCTTTATTACAAATTTGGACTAGTTGGTTACAGAATCGCCAACCAAGGATTGTCGGATTCGTACCAAGTTAGCTTTCAGTGTTATGAACTATGGGACATATGTGTTTGCAAACGACATAGCCACCTTTAACTCCTCCTACTTCGTTAGCATATTCATTTTTATTTTTGTTAAAATTTGTTGAATTTTTCAAGCATAATAGTATATATGAAAATGATTACAACCTATGAATTTTGTAAAATTCGGCCTTTAATTTTTGTAAGATACTTATGTTAAAAAATTACTATTTAATTCAACTAAAACATAGTCAGTTGCCTAACTGTCAAAGATTGCGTGCAGGTAATTAGGTCTGATCAGCAATTGGTCAGTTCTTAGGTGTGGCAGACAGGTGCGGGGGGGGGGGGGGGAGTGGCGGTAGGTTCAATTGTCAAAAAGTATGATTTTATCGTCAAAAATTTCAGAGAAAATACAAGGTTCCTTCTTGCCTTCTATTCGAAGGACATGAAAGTATTAGAAACCTTGTTTGAAGAAAATCATGTCTTACCTGATTGTATGAAGGGACAGATAGTATATACCGCCTGTACTGGCGTATAAGAAGGGTCCAATTGCAAACAATAATGACCCTGATCTGTCATCGCATAATGTAGCGGCAGACCAGGGTCTGCTTTGTGTGTTCTACTGATTATTCCTAACAAACTGAATAGACCCAGATCTGCTGGTGCATTATCTGACAGCAGATCTGGGTCTATGCAGTTTGCAGTTGGGTTAGACTTATAGGCAAGCATACCCTTAAACACAAAGAAAGAACAAACTTATAACGAAACAATTTTTTTTATTTGACTACAAGATGACTGAATACATCCATAGAGCAATGTGTTTATTTTATCCATTAAATATATATCATTTTCACAACAAGACATTATTACATTATTCGTCTTGATTCTGCAACTCTGATGATCATATGATCTCAGGAAGTTGATCGCTTTATATTTCTGGGTATAGTTAAAGAGACAGTTTTGGTGCATCTCGTACATTCTTGTTGACTACATACTTTTTGATGCATTTTCACGCGTCCTTTTCTCTGTTTGTTTGTGACCTTGTCGTAATCAAGAACTCGTACATGAACCATTTGGATAACTTGAGCACAGCAGAACCTCAATGAACATTTTATTTTGCTGTAATGCATTCATGGAGTTTATTTCATTCGTCAGATCTGTCTGGAATCTACATGTTAAAAATAAAAGCCGTTTTTGATTGAAATTAGCTTTATTAAAAAAAATTAAAAAAAAGAAAAAAAAAAAGAGAAACAGATGGTTCATAGTCCAAAGGGGGAAACTGATTCAAACAGAAATATAAACAATTGCACCCTAAGGTGACAAGAAAAACATTGATATCGGACAGCGAATTCCCATTTCAAATATCACGCGTAACGTTTACCGGATTGTTTGCCTCTGTGTGTGTGTGTTCAAATTAGTATCTCCTGATGAGTTTCCTTTGTATTCATTACCAAATAAACTTTAGAAATGTATGCCGCTGTTATCATAATATCATCGTATCGTATCTTGCTCATACTGATCAGCCAGCACACCCATTTCCTGTTACTTCAGCCAGTCGTAGGAATAGAAGTATGGTGAAATGTTAAATATTTTAAATATCATATATCAGTGTATCGAATATATCACTTTAAAAAAACCAAAAGCAAACTGAGAGCCATTGATAACAGTAGACGTAATAAAATAGAATAACAACCCTTGCTATACTAATGGAAAGAAATCGGCACAGAGCTTTCTTGAAGAAATAGACAAATAAAACCTATTTTACATCGGAATTCGCCACCTGTGTGGAAAATTCCATGAAGTGGCGTTCTTTTTAGGGCGGGTGTGTTTATGCGGTCTCCAATAAGTGTATCTCCAATAATGGGTCCACAATTGGCAACCTTGTATTATTATACTCCGACTATAGTGTAATCAATGATACACTTTCATTTATACCTTGTAACTGGCTATTATACATTTTTTGAAGGCGTCAATAGCAGGTTACGAATTTGGCAGGAGTTACGCCACTCATAATGACCTCACGCCTAAAAATAGCTTCGCATGGACGGTACCTTAAAACCTGCAGAAATTTATGCCTTTAGGTGTACGGGGAACCAGACTGGATTCCGGTCTGATCTAGTATGGACGATTTCCACAAATTATTTAGTCTGTCGTTTTACCTGCATGAGTAAATATTGTTCATACATCTCATGCTCCACGTGCACATAAGTAAATGTACATTTTTGTTTCTCGTAACAATTCGACACCCTCTTTGTTATTGGACGTTCCAGTTACCTGGTTAGTCAATCACGTGGTTTTAGGAGGTATAATACTGTGGCCAGTGTATGATTTCCTTGGATTTCAAGTTCTGAGCTGGTGAGTAAACATGTTTCTTTTGGTATGCCAATGTAGAACCGAAATGGCTAGAACATATATATAGGATTTAGCGTTTAATATTTACTGGGGTAGGGGTATTTCTGCCAATGGTATTGAATAAAATTAATAATAATAATAATAATAATAATAATAATGACTTTATTTAGAGAAGGTAATTTTGTAACAGGAATTAATCTAGCACGAGTCCTTCAGTTATTTACAATATAAACAGCATATACAGCACAATGTGACAAAATTTAGCTTAACACTAAAGAACTGAGTTATTCTGAAAATCAAACAAAGTTTAAAGCCTGTAGCACGTGCACAAGTATCGGTGAGCACAAAAATATAAAATATTGTATTAAAAAAATTCATACGTGAAAAAGATCTATAAGCAAAGAAAAACAGGAGGTATTTATATTATAACTGTTTGACCGTCTTAAGATCTCATCCATTTAAGACATTTATTATGAAAAGAAGAAATGCCAGGGCCTGCCTTATGTCATTGGGGATGGTGTTCCATACCAGTGGATCAGTATATTGAAAGTTCTTTTTAAACAATTTCTTCTTTGGCTTTGGTATAATGTAATTTTTATTTCCAACAGACCTTAAATTTGGATTACCATCAGCATCTCTTTCTTGAAAGATATTGCTTAGATAGACCAGAATGACTTTTCTGCACACTTTAAACATGAACTTACCTTCCTAAAGAATATTCTTTCATATATTTCTAAAAATGTTATACAATTCATTGTCCTCAAAATTGTCTATACATTGCTCTAAAATTAAATGGCATTTTGGAGTCTTGAAAGTTTTGTTATGTTTGAATTGGAGGAATTATATGTACCCCAAATTTCATTACAATAGTCCAAATATGGATGAATTTAACTTCTATAAAATGTGACCCTATACTGAAAAAGGAATGAATGTTCTGATGATCTTAAGTAGCCAAAGATAAGAATTAACCTTTTTTGAAACATGTTTAATGTGAATAGACCAGGTTGGATTGTTGTCTACAAATTCACCAAGAATTTTGTCATGAGAAGTCATATTATGGTTAACAGTCAAACAGAAATTGGGAGTTTGTCACTATCTAGCCTTACTCTTGTTTTGTTGTAGCTAGCATGACCTGTTTTTTTTCTGTATTTATAATCATACTGTTTTCCTAGTACCAATTTTCAAGCCTGTTAAGATCATCTTGTAAGTTATTTTTATGTCCAGTTTTAATTTTACTTGACTTGGATAGTGTGGTATCATTTGCATAAAGGTCAGTGGAAGAAATTGAATTTCATATTTTAAAAGGTAAGTTGTTAATAAATAGAATGAATAAGAAAGGTCTAAGGATAGATCCTTGTGGTAATCCACAGTATTTTTTATTTCAGAAAGGGGACCATTTAAAGATACTTTTTGCACTCTATCAGTTAAGTCAGAAGTAAATCAGTTTAGGGAGTTTTCATTACATTGGTAGAATGTCAGTTTTTAAAGTGCATTTTTATGGTCTACAAGATCAAAAGCTTTAGAAAAATCGACCACAATAGTGCCATCCATTTCTCTTCTATCAACTGCTTGTAGCCATTTATCAATCATAGAGCCAAACTGATCATCCAGAATCAGATTACAAGTGTTGAAATAGTTGATAAAAGAATAATGCACCATTATTCATACATGCCAGCCTTCCAGACAGTGTTGGTGGATGTCTATGTCAACATGGGGTTTTCACTCTTAAAGACTTCTTATGATGCCTTCTTGGTCCTAAATGAAAATGCTGAAATTACATCCAATATGGCAGCCATCACAGCCATCTTCAAATCTTGTTATAGCTACTCCTCCTGAACAGAAATTCATATTGGGATGGAGTTTTACCAGAAGACTTCTTATGATGTCTATTTGGTCCTAAATAAAAATGGTGCCAATTTGATTTTCAATATGGCAACCACAGCATTTGTATTGAAAATCTTGTTACCACTACTCCTCTTGAGTGGAAAGTCATATCAACATGGGGTTTTCACTGCTAGACTATTTATGATGTTTAGTTGATCCCAAATGAAAATTTTGCCACAGTGGCCAACTTGAAAATCATGTTATTACTACACCTCAGCGGATTGTCATATTGACATGGGTTTCACCAAAAGACTTCTTGTGATGTCTAGTTGAACATAAATCAAAATAGTGCCAGTCAGACATCCAATATTGCCAGCATAGCTGCTATGTTGAAAATCTTGTTAAAGCTTTTCTGCTCAACAGAAAGTCACATTGACATGGGATTTTCACCAAACTCCTCATCTAGTTTCTCACTGTCCCTATGTCCATACATCTGTACCATGTCAGTCTGTGCATCCCTAAAAAACCTTTAACAGACAAATAAGATTTTTTGAAACAAATATTTGAGCTTTTTGGACTTTATATTTTTGGGACTGGGTGGGGGTGTGAAGGCCTTGCTAGCATGATTGTGCAAAAATCACTTGACATTGACAAATGAGATTAGGAAGCATACCTGCCAGAGTCACAGAAAGTGTTTTCATGCCCCAAGGGGAGTCAGTGCATGTGATCCCAAAAATGCAGTGTCATCTTTTTATCTAAGCCTATATAAAATGAAATTCAAATTTGAATAAAAGAAAATAACATTGGTTTTCTTCAAAGCAGTTAATACACTTGCAAACAAAAAATAGAAGACTTTGCATTGTCAAATGTCATCAACACACACATGTATGCAAACACAATCACATAATCACAACCACACAGACGTTAAATAAGAAAATACACCAAGTTTCTGTCTTTAACATCCATTGCATTGTGGAATAAAGGCAGTCTTTGCTGCTCTTGGTAGTTCAGTTGTGGGTTTGAAGACAATGCAAGTGGCATTTGTGTTCATCTCAATAAAGACTATGGGACTGTTATTAAAACATCCCCAAAGATTGTGTTGAATTTTTCTCAGCATAGAAAATGATATTTCTGCATCTGCACTGTTGTGGTGCAGTGTCAAACATGCAGTGGCCACCGAAGTGAGAATTATCATATCTTGGTTTTCCTGAAGGTGGATGACAAACTTTATTCATGGCATGGTCATACACCTGGGTCAAAAATAGCGATGGTCTTGTCGCCTTCATTGTCTTAAGATTCATCAATCAGGACCGAGTACATGTATGTTATTTGAACATAACACGGTTATTTGATTGTCCAACATTGGTGCAATTGCATTATTTATGATATTCATTGCTTTTGTCCTTTTACAACTGCATTTGCTAGCAATACAGTAGTCCCCCTCTTGAACGGCCCCCCTGACCAGCTGCCACCCGCTTTATATGGCCACAATCTCTTGGCACCGACGAGTTTGTGTTCAAAAGTACCCCTCAAGGACGGCCACCCCTCTAACGCGACCAGCATTTTAGTGCAAAAACGGTCGAATGTACCCCTCGCGAGCGGCCACATAATGGTTGTTTACAGGTTAAAATCTCGCTAATAATTTTACATTTCTCAATTCAACACATTGACATTTTATTCCAACATGCCAATAAAGTAACTTTAATCCTTACAAAGAGGAAAGTAATCCGATTATCCTGACTGCCATGTGTTCCTTAGATGTTAGCTTTTATCACTTTGATAATTACTGGCTATTATTACCACCGATAATTATCAAGATGACAAAAGCTAACTGCTGAGAAGCACAGCATTGTTTAGCTTAACTCAGTGTGACATCCGGTCGCCAGATTGTAAAATGGTATGTTAGCCGTTATGGTTTCCCTATCATAGATTATGAAATGTATATAACCAGGTACCAGACTGGAGAAGACAAAAATAAGTCGATCACGTGACAGACTCACTTCCGTTGTAAACACTGGTGGCGCTCTCCGGTTTCGTATTTTGCATAGGTTAGAAATTTAAAGAAAAAGAATTAGCCAGGGTTTCCTCACTGGCTGTCCTGGCTATTTAAAAAAGACCTTGTATATCTTAGGTATTGTTAAAAGAACTTTGAATTCCCTTTATTTTGGTGTATGATTGATGGGTGAAATTTGGGTTATAGAGTATACAGCTTGGTCTTACTTAAGATGTGCACCTCTCAAAAAACTGCTAGCTCCGCTTGGTCATTTTCACTTCCTGGACTTCAAAGGTAAATAAAAAAAAAAAAGAGCCGATAACTTTTTTTACTTTTTGGATATTTTTTAATTCATTCATATTACTTTCAGAGGCTGGTATTGTCTGCTCTGGCAAAATTCTTTTCCCTATTTTAATAACTGCTGAAAATAGTGCACTTTTGACTAATTCAGGCTGATTTATCGAGTACTTTGGAGCGGCCATTTTGTCCGCTGTGTGCTTAGATCATGTCCAGTTTCCACAAGTACAATATGTAAAGAAATTTCAGCCACAGTACATGAAAGTAACATAGAGGTATGCCAACATTCTCTCCATTGTGCATGTTGCAAATGCAAAATACTTCATCTTACACCTGTCACTCACTCAGAAGCATGTATTATCTGTAGAGCGCCCCCGATGCCTCTCGTGTGATTGCCCGCGAAGGAATAAGTTGTCGCAAAATATAGTCAGACATTCTCAGTTTAGAACGAAAAGTGAAAGCAATTAAATTAAACTAAATTAGAGAGTTAGTCTTTTGATAACTACTGAGAAATTTTATGTAAGAAAGATTCAAATAAACATCGTCAATATACATTCAACTGGATTGAGTGGGAAGACAGAATCTACGGACGTACAGTGATAGTTACAGCCAAATGTTTTTTCCCAGAATTTACTGACAAGGTGGTTTTGCACCACGATTCATGATTATTCATATTTTTTAAAAATAACATTGATATTAGTTTTATCACATTAAGTCCTTAACCAGATAATATTCCTGTGATTTTTAAATGAAAATATTAAATATCCTCGCGGTATCAGTTTCGGAGCCCTTAAGAAGAAATCGCGGAATAATTCGTAAACAATGTAAGTTTTATTAAAAGTTCATTTACACTATGAATGATCGTTATAATGGCACTGAAAGTCAAAGCTTCAAACTATTTATGGCCCTGACCTTTGTTCCGTGAGAGTTTATTTATGCGTACTCCGTTTCGCTTACCTTTATAACGTCATCTGTTTCGGAGCGGTTGATCACAGCGCCACTCGCGGCCATCGTAGATATGATAAAAGACATGTATGGTGGCACAAACTGGCTACAATGGCGAACATAACAATTGTCATCTTAGTATGAATCAATATTTTTCTTTCTTATTGTATTTCTATCTCTTCTGCTTAGTTTTATTAACAGAAAAGAATTAACAAATGTTGAGGGATAATTTTTTCAGCTGGTTCAAACTGAAAATTTAACTGTTAACTTCAAAATTAGATATGTACACATGTGAAAACTTTCTTTAAACATCTCTACAGTCTGCCATAGTTTTCCTTGGCAATTCGGGATGACAGGGACAGTTGAAGACCTCATTCCGCCTCAAGACTCTTACTTCGGTACAATACTTCAAATGAACCCAGTGACTGCATCCTTGAACACAACACTGTGCCCAACTGACGAATTCGATGTAATGATTGTGTTTCATGGCATCGGGCTGTTCTTGTTTGCATACACAGCAGGGTTCACCGTCATCTACAAACTCAGAGTCATCCATTTCTTCCGATTTCCATTCTGATATTACATGCTTGCCCGATGGACCAGTCATATTAACACCATCTGACTGGATCTTAATAGGGTGTGTAAGCTTTTTTTTTTTCCCTGACTTTTTTGAACCTTCAGATAGTGAAGATTCCTTAGGATTATATGTTTTTCCGTTGTCCTCATTTTTCTTTGCTTTTTTTGACGATTGCATTTCAAGATGTCCAATTATTTCCTGCACAATGCTATCCTCTGTTATTGGCTTTCCACCAACTATAGCCGTTAGGACTTTGCGTTTCTTAGTGGTATTCTTTGATTTGTCCAGTAATACACTCTCCTTCTTGCTGAAGAAACCAGCAGCTCGACTGCTTGGACTCAGAGCATGACAACCTACTGCTTTGTCCTCGTTGGGAGTAAAACATTCGTTATTTTGTGGAGAGATGGTATGGTTGGTAACTTCGTTGGAATCAGAGTCATTGCTTTCATGTTGGAATACTGTAGCTGGTATGAATGACGCACAGTCTATAGCAGATGGGTTGAAGGGGTAGATTCCACATTTTTTAAAAGATGATCGAAGATTTGTACCAGACAGACTTAAGTTGTAGGCTCTGCATGCTATGTCACATATGGCGTGCTTAGGAACAGATGATGATGACATTTCTCTAATGAATTTTGCCCTTTCATTATTGTATATTTTCTGAAACGGTCCGAAACATCCGACGTCAAGTGGTTGTAGGACATGACTAGTGTGAGGCGGTAATACGAAAAGAATGATGTTATGTTGTTTTGCCCAATCAATGACTGCCGAAGATACGTCTGATCTGTGTCTGTCATACAACAGAAGCAGTGGCTGAGATGGATCACGCCCTTGTACATAGCTGATGAAATGTTCCTCGAGATATTTCCTGAATACTTGAACATTGGACCATCCAGTCTCACTAACAGTACTAGAAACACCAGTTGTTGCACCCTCAAGCAATTCATTTCTCATTCGCTTTCCCGGAAATATAAAATAAGCAGGAATGGATGAACCTAAAGCATTCCCGGCCGATAAAACAGTCACATTATATGACATTCCACTGGTAATTGCGACAGGTTTCGATTTTTTATCGGCAACTACAAAAGGAGGGGTATGATTATCGGAAATGCCCTTCTCATCGATGTTGTAAATGTACTGTGGTTTCTCCTTCAGGTTATAAGTGTTCATGATTTTCTCCAGTTCATCAAAATATGCGGTTACTTTCTCTCTTGATGTCGATTTTGCACGTGCGATTGCGAGAGACCTTGGTTTTTTAACAGCTAAATTAGGCTATCGCGATATGAAGTTGCGATACCACTGCAGTGATAATGGATTATCCTTCTGACGAAGTCCAATGTCAACAGCATAGTCAGTGGCCAAATTACATACATCTGAACGGGTATAACCATAGCCCACTTTCGCCAAAAGAGAAATGTGGTCTACAAGCCTAGCTTCATGCTCCAAGGAAAATAATGGATTTGGCCCAGATTTAACCGTGTCAATGTCCACTTCACCAATGACTCGTTGGCGTAAAGTTGTTTAGGGAACACTATGCAACCTTGCCGCCTTTTTAATTGGCATTTTTTTCTCCTTAACATCCATGTATGCTTTAGTTAAAGCTTCTTGGTCATAACGACAATAGTGTCGATGCATGTTTCCACCATTCTGAAAATCATGGAAAAATGTGCGTAATGTATTTATGACATTATTAAAATTGTTTAATACTTTTTCTTTAAAAAATTATGTAAATGTTAACTTTCCAATATATAAGCATTTATCATTAAATTTTATTTATTTATTTCATTAAAATCGATTACTCTTTTTTTCTGTATTAAAAACATCAAATAAGGAGATAAAAAAATAAAAAAATATCCCATTAAATTAAACAGCAAAATTTATAATTATTCCCTTAATGGGCTTCCGTAGGAAAAAATAACTGAGCAGTGGGCGGAGATAAGAAGTCACCTGATTTTATTCATTTGACAGACGACAACAAATGAAGTTGCACCAAACGTTTCAGTTCATTGATATTATGAGGGGAAAAAAAGTATTTTGAATGGGTATGAAAGTGTCTTAGGAAATTTTATGTTTTTTGGTAATTGTTATGCATAATGTGTATACTTACAGCACTGAGACGAATTCGAAGCATTTTCTTTACTTGTAGCAAAGCGTGAAAGGACTGTCAACAAAACTTCTGAAAATTGCGTCATCAGCTGCATGTTATCACAAAATAAAATGGCCACTCCGAAACACATGAAGCTCCAAAACTGATGCCACAGCGATATATAAAAATTAGTTACATCTTTTATACTTTATATGTAGTTATTACTCACAACTGTGTGATCCCCCTCTAGAAAGGCCACCCATCTTATAAGGCCACTTTTTTGCTGCAGAAGGGGTGGTCTTGTAAGAGGGGGACCACTGTATTGCTATTCAGGAACATTTCCATACACAGGTCTGAAAAATGATTTGCAACATCTGCTGATTGTTTAAACCTGTAACTTGCTTTGGGATTGAGCTGTACATTCATGCCTTGTCCCAATGTTAGTTGTAGTTGCTATGTGGACAAATGTCGTCCATTTCAAAATGACCAATGTCTATATGGTGTTTGCAGTATGTGCAAAGCAGAATGGCTAATGCCGATATGGTGTTTGCAGTATGTGCAAAGCAGAATGGCTAATGTCGACATGGTGTTTGCAATATGTGTAAAGAACTAGATGCTTTCTTTCTGCTGCACTTCACAAAGTCAAACTTTGTCAATCAGGAGTTCTGAAATTTAGTTTTGCTGGGCTATTCTTGCTTCACAAATGGCTTTTCCTTCCCAGAATCACAGTTGCATTTCGACCTTTTGCCTTAAAAGATGAATCACTAGTCTTGTACACTATTCTGACTACCAAAATAATCAGGTTTTGCATTTTATATAAGGAGTAAACTCAGACTTCAATGAAATGTTGCCTTTGATCATGAACTTGCCAAAAATATTTAATAAAGATGGTTTAAACATTCTTATTCAAGGCAATGATGTGTAAAAACTTGTTATTCAACACACATCTCTTTGATTTACCGGACTTCAAACAAATTGGGTTGTTCCACTTGGTGTACTTTAGCTATGCAAATTAGCAAATTATCATAATGAGTTCTTCGACAGCAGTGTTCAAAGGACTTAATACAATATCACCTTAGCTATTATCAACCAATTAAGTAATCTTGTGAAATGGTGGCTGTTCATCTCTGACACTTGCCTTTTAATTGCCTCTATGACAATAGCTGAAGATAGTTTTACTGAGCTCTAAGCAGGACTGTTGACTATTTATGCATTCTACAGGTTACAGGCATATATCATGGTGGTTAAGATACGTCTCGATCTCTCTCTTATTGGGGCCCTTGGTGGCCTTTACATGTCACTCTCACATCTCACCTCTGTCCACATCTGGTGGAGGAAGAACCTGGGGAAAACCCAGGGAAGAACCAGCGACCAATGGGAATCTACTGACAAGCTTTCTCACATACCCACTTTGGCCCAGCCGAAGATTCAAATCCACGTGGACAGAGGGGAGATGTCAGTGATCTGAAAAGTCAAGCGCCTTAGACCACTTGGACACCCGGGGCCTCAGTTATTCTTGTCACATGATCATGATATTATTGGCTTAAATGTGATGTCACAATATTATGTTCTTAGTGTTGTGCAGTTGAAATGGCATATCTAGAATTCTAAAGCAGATTTTTTCATTTTTTCTCTATTGTGTAATAAAACATTATTGCAGAACTTTGTTTTGATGAAGATGAAGTTTTAGGAACAAGTAAACCTATCGTATTAATCTCGGTGCTTCACATCAGTCAGTATGATGTTTACTTTTTCATAAACCTTGATATTCACCTAAATAAAAGTTTATAATTATATAATATTGTGCTTTGAGAGTATTTATAGATAGGTGTAGTGGTAGCAATGGTTATTTCCCTTGAGGAACTACTGTTGCTGCCACAGAGGCATCAGGTTGTAACCAGGTGTATGGCAAAGAGTCTGTAATTGTATAATATAATTTTTCTTTCTCTCATTCTTCCTCCTTCTCAAATAGTTCTAAATGCAATATTGCTGTACTAGTTTGTATTTTTTTCTTTTTCAGTAATATTTTGAGCAGTGCCTGAAATCCCCCATAGCCTTTAAGAATATTTAGATAGAAATTGGTGTTGTTGCAGCAATGGTTATTCCCTTGAGGAATTACTATCGCTGCCACAGCGGTGTGTGCAGTACGGTAGTGACAAGATCCATGGCAAGGATGAGAGTTGCTGAGGTATGTATTTCACCTGAAATGGTGTTGAAAATATATCCATTGTAATGTAAAGAAAGTCGTGACAGTACCCATGCTTTTCTTAACGGCGTCCTGAGGAAATATTTAGCCTTAAAAATCATGTCCATGGCATTTATCCTCTCGGTGCAAGTTGTAGAGAGAAAATGAAATACTTTTATGTCCTTGTTTTAAAGGTCAGAACTTTTAATGCACAAAGGTCTTAAGATCTAAAAACATAACCTATGGTTCTGTTGTCCAGTATAGAAACCATTATGGAAAATTACTTGCCAAAAACTTGTTCATTGTATTGATGTTTCCTCATAAAATTAATATTAATGTTGCCTTTATTTCCAGTGTTGGTAGTTTATAGTAAAAACGGCCCTATCGACATTTGTACATATTTTCAGGCAAGTCCTGTGCCAATTTATATATCATTTTAAATCAGTACAACAGGCTGGTTTTGATGACTTCAAAAATGAGTTACTGGGAATGGGTGCAGATATGCTTTTTTGGTAGGTTTGATCATTGGTACACATTGTTCGTACAACTTTGAAAAATCTGTGATTTTGATGGGTTGTCTTGGACTTGAATTTTAAAAATGGTTTTATCTTTGAGAAGTCCTTCAATTTCTTCACTGACTCCTTGTTTTGTTCCCAAATTCCTTGAATTTATCTTTGGGAATACAAAACATCAGAACTGAATAAAATATATCACTTTTTAAATTCAGATTTTTTAAAATTTACATATTTTTCAAATATAATGAATAGATAAATGGTACAGAATTTATTTGTCATAAAATTTGTGTTACATCTCAGACTCACTTTTTAATTTTTTTTAGAGTTATTATAACTTGTCCAGGTTACATAATTATAAAACACCTGATATTTATTTCTGTAATAAAGGAGATAGTTCCTTATGCGTATTGTGTAAAACAAAATATTTTTTTGGGTTGAACAAAAGATGTAACACAAGACACCAAATGAGATAATTTTCAAACAATTTCAACATTATCATTGAAAAATATCCAAGTGATATTGTGATTGTGTAATTATAGAGGATGCAAAGAACAAATCTCGGTTCTTATATTTAACATATAGGTCAGGATATGGAAACTGTAGCCATTAATATGCTGCAGATGTAACAGCATACCATTTTTGCTTTTTAACAATGATTGTGAAATACATCAGATGCATACCTGTCAACCTCCAGAGACAAAAACCTGTACACCAGACCAAAAAAAACCTTACAAAGACCAGAAAAACCTTATGCCAAAGACAGGGCTGAGCAATTTTTTTTTTTCATCCACTTGTCCAGGAGAAGTGGTTTCAGAAAATTCACTTGTCCCACCTTACTTTTCACTTGTCCCACCTTGTTTTTCACTTGTCCCAAAATGGTAATCACTTGCTGAGATTTGATGAGATGTATGTACTTAATCCATAGAAAGAAGAAATGAAATAATATACAACATAATTATTTCTTAAAAGAATTTCATTTTTCTAAAACAGTTGTTGATGTACATTTGGCTACTTCAGGTACATGTAAATATGTTTTAGCTGCTGGATTTTGAAAAAAATGTCAATGTACATGTCTGCCACCTGCACCAGCACTAAGCCAGCAGTTGATAGCTGTGTCTGAGTTAAAGTCCTCAAGCTCTGGTCCATTTGGTGAAATGTTCATTAGAATTTTTACACTCTCTTGGTTTAAGGAATTCTCACACTCAGTAGCAGTCTTACGTTTTATCCCTCCACTTTCACAAGATTTTTACTTCTTCAAATCGTCCTTATTACCTTCCTTGTGAAAATAATTAGCAAAACTCATTTTATACACATAGTAAATATCAGCTTGCTTGACAACTACTTCTAAAGTGATCATAAACATTTTCTCTTTTAAATACGAACAGAGCTCATTAATTAGCATAATTGTCTCGCTTCAAACGCAATATCGCACGTGAAAGTTGATCGTCTGTATAATCAGTTAAAAATGAAAGAATCATTACTTTCATTTAATCAGTTCATAAGGAAACCAACACTGATGTTGGTAAAGTATACCTTTCATTAATTTAATTACCTGACTCGCTGGATTAAAATCAAAGTGAGCCACTTGTGAGGATCTGGTTTGAGTAAACACAGTGCAACAAAGCCGCTTAAAACACTGTTAATTAATCATACCGGCTTTGTTTTGTTTGAGGTGTTTTGATTTGCCGATAATTTGGTCACTTAGCCCAATATGCAGTCAAGCGGTAACAGAATGTACACTTACGCGATAGTTATCACTGAGCACCTGTAGGTGTTATACAGGATATAAATGTATACATGGAGAGTGGTAGAATCAAATATTCAGTACGCCCAGAGGGCATGAATGTCCAAAAAAAGGTAGATGTAGTAATTAAAGCACGAAAATAAGGACTTGCTGAGATTTTTTTTTTTAAATATAAAAACTGTACAAAACTGTATGGCAATACACTGCAAGACGACCCCAAAAAACATACAAATTACGGGATTCCTGTACAGGTTGACAGGTATGCAGATGGTTATCCAAACGAATGATCATCAATTTGAAACTTAAAAGATGATGAACTGTCACTGGATCCAGATTTCCTCTAGAGTCAACCTGAATTTTCCTCGGAATGGAAAATGTCCTTTCAATGTCTGCATTAGAATGTGGCAATGTCAGTACAACTCTACCAAGTCCACCAAGAAGCTTAAATTGTTTCCTGCTTGTGGGTAGTTTCAGATTGCTGACTGTCTGCCAAAACTGCTCCAGATTGGTACTGTACTGTCTGGGTCGATTTGGGAAGTTCTTCTTTGGCAGTCAGAATGTAGTCCCGAATTTCTTATTCCAGACTAGTGCAGTTTTCTCATTCTGGGTTAATATCATGAACTTCTCAGACAGCTTCACCACTGCAATACAAAATGCAAAACAGAAGAACTTTCTAATAAACTGTTTTTTATGCTGCAGTTGAGATTTCTAAGAAATATTACATGTCCATAAGATTTAAATCAAGAAATTACTTCTATCAATATAATTCTCTCAGAATTTCATTGAAACAGTTTAAAAAAACAACCACTGGCATACATGCCATAACACGACGTGTCACGCGAAAAACACGATTTTGGACTCCCAAACCCCACGACACGGTCGTGTTTCGAAAAACACGATTTTCAACAATCTTGCAGGAAAAAAAAAAAAATTCCCATAATTTTTTTTTTTTTTTTTACATTTCTTGACCAGATTGATATATGCCCGTAATCTGTTGTATGTATAAACAGTAAACAGTCGTGCTCAGAGCTCATGTAAAACTATCCTCGGGGCAGCTTATACAGCTGTTTTAAAGACAATTAAAAGGTAAGGTGGTCAGAGATAAACAGACACCTTTCAGATATTTACTGAATTGGCTTACAATAGCAAGGGTGATGTGTCGTGTCAAATCCTTTGAGCACTGCCGAGGGAGAGCCCATTAGGCTAATTTGCATAGGTAAAGTACACTAAGTGGAACAACCCAATTAAACAGATGCGTGTTGAAAAACAAATGTTATTACACATCACTGACTGTATTGAATGAGAAATGTTGAAGCCATCTTTATTAAAGTTTGTGATTAGTGGCAACGTTTCTTTGAAGTCGGATTTTTACTCCATATATAAAATTCAAAACTTGATTATTTCGGTAGGTTGAATAACAGCACCATTCAATCTCTACTGCAGTGTTGCAACTTGAATCCAAAGGTCAGGGGAAACTGTGTCCCCTCACCCTCCAGATTGGGGGGATACACAACATTGTAAAGGGACAAAGGAAAATTGTAGTACATAATGCATTGGAAGTGCTTAAAAAAAAAAAAAAAAAAAAAAAAAGAATCTTTTGCCACCTTAACTTTTTCATATTTTCCTTGGACATTTACATGATTGCAATAAACATTTTATCATGTGATTAAGTAACTCATGAAAACATAACATGTTTGAATATCTGGTTAACCTGAAATGAACTGCACCATGGAATTTTGATAATTTAAAAGTGTTAAATTATTAATAAAATGACAAATTGTGTATTTGCATAAATTAGTACCACTTTTCATTAATTCAGCCGGAGAATAAATCAAATCTTCACTACCGTAGTTGTGACTTTAACCTCGAAAATACGTTACAATAGCAGTGATCAAAGACTTGAGCAACTCAGCCGACTACCACCTTGACTGTTTTCATTGACAATTAATTGTTTTGAAATGGATATTCATTGCCATCTTACAGGTTTTATCACTTTTAGCGACTTAAGCCATTGCTTGCGCCAACTTAGACGTGCATGGATGCTCATTCGCGATGGAAAAGTGTAGGCATATTTGTGAACACAAATGACACTTACTTTACCGTCAAACTAACTACATAAATATTGAAACCAGCATAGACTGCATGTAATTAAAAATACATTCCACTGTCCAATGGATTTTAAAGACAGTAACTTGGTGTATTTTTGTATTTAATGTCTGTGAAGTTGTGACCATGTTTGTGGTGATGTTATTTGACAATGCTAAATCTACCATTTTAAAATTTTTTTAAAAAAAAAAGTATTTTAAATGCTTCAGAGAAAACACATGGTATTTTCTATTATTCAGATTTGAATTTCCAGTCATTTGCTATAGGCTGATTTCAAAAGATAGCTTATTCTCATTTGGATGACGTCGCTTTTGGGGGGTCACGCGCACTGACCCCCCTTGGGACCTAAAAACACACTTTTTGAATCTCAAAAAAACCCCAACACTGTCTGGGAATATGGCAAATATGCACTGGGGTGAAATTTTCCTTCATTGGTACCCATCACTGCTTTTAATTTCCAATTAGTAGTGCAGACTAATAATATTGTTTCATTGTTCACCCATCAATAGCTAATAATTATCAATATTGATCATGGGAGAAAAGACGACCTACCTAATCAGATTAGCGAGTATTGATTGCACTCCCAAGCATCTAATGTTGTTTTAATGTCTAAGATTTTTGTCCTTTGAAGCACTGATGCATGCATTATACCATCACACCCTTTGTGACTTTAAGCCTAATTTTCAGATGCCTTTGTTGTCATCATTATCATCACAATCACCATCCTTTAACAACGACAATGAAATCCAGAAAATGATTATCACTTAACTAGCATTACAAACGAAGACAAAATCCTCATTCAAGCCAAGGCATTATGGATTCCTGTACTGTATCCATAATATTCATATTATTAATATTGCATGTATTATTATTATTATAATTATAATACAGTTGTGATCATGATTTCTTATGAACAATTAAAAAGTTTTAAACTTGCATAATGAGTTCTCCTGATCCAATGTTACATGTTGGTATTCCAAGGAATCTTGTGGATATCCTGTTTACACGAACTCAGACTGTCAGCATTTTATTATCCCCTTGATCATTGAACTCATCAGTGAGAATGGTGAATTTTTCATTGTGGCACATGTCTGTGACTTTCTCATCCCAATGAAGACCTAAAGCTTGGGTCATAATACGAGTAGTTTTTGTCTGTTTGCATGAGAACTTTTGTGCAATTTCCAAGTCCGGGAACATTATTTTGACTAGATCTGATAATGATCTGCTACCAGAAACGGGAGTGTTATGTTTGACTATAAAGTTGGCAAATAGTGTCTCAGCACTTTCAACTTTGTCCACATTTGATGCAGAATCTGCAAACATGGATTAAAGTGATGGCATATTTGTTGTCGCAGTTAATATGCTTTTATGTGATGAGGTTTCTGCATCACACGTCTTTCTTGCCACCATAACAGATTTTAAAATCAGCTTTACAGGAAGAGCAGAATACATATTCATGTCCCTTTGAACTTTATTCCATCCACTGAAATTCCCATTTCTATCCATCACTGAATTTCATGTGATAATTCAGTTGCTTCAGTTTTGGTATTTTGGCATTGGGAGATAATGCACGCTTAGACATCTTGACGAACTTTAAACACTGAAGTCAAACTGACCCAGTTTTATGCCACTTCAGCTCTTGAGTAATCCAGTCATAGCCAATTAACATCTTTAATCCTGTCCAAATTACTTTTAATCATACATAGTATAGACTCTAATCCATCTCGACAACTTTAAACACCTAAGCAGAACATACCTTGTGGAGAAAATCAAAGTAATGCATGTGTGCATCCCAATATTTAGAACCCTGATTACACAACTTATTTGTCCATCTACACAAAGACCAACATCTTTGCACATGACTGTAAGTGTACTTGTTCTAACCACCTATCATTTCCATAATTTGTCATTTAGTCGATCTATGGGGTACATAATAATGAACAAGAAATTATACAGTGAGATGCAAGAAAGATGCGAGTTTTTGTTGTCCTTGTTACATATTTGTTGAGCAGTTACATCATATTTCATCTCAAGTTTTTGCAAAAAACATTGTATTACATATTATAATAAGTGAATTCTGATTTTTTTTCATATATGAGTACTAATACCTTTTAATAAAAGGTTTGCTCATTTCAAACCACTAGACAAAACAAATGACACAAAAAATGTGTTACTGTAGAATTTGGTACAGGTTACACTGCAGCTATCAAATATTATATTAACGGGATGTTACACGTATCAAGTAAACATGAAAGTTATCTTCCACCCCCACCCCCTAATATAATTAGTTGTATGAAATCATCCCAGAACCAATGATAAAGAATGTTATTTAAATTTTAAAAAATCAGATGAAGATGAAACATGGACGCAAAATTGGGAGATTTTAAATAGGGTGTGTGTGACATCTCCGATATCCAATTTGAAATCGGCGTGAAGTTTTACTCATATTGATTAAACGTGACAACTATCTTTAATTTTTCCTTGAAGAATTACTGTTACAAAATCATCCCCAAACCAATGATCAAGAATGTTATTTAAAAGTTTTAAAAATCTGACGTAGATGAAACATGGATGCAACATTAGATTTTAAGTGAGAGTACATGTGACCTCTCCACTATCTAATTTTAAATCAGCATGAAGTTTTACTTATATTGATTAGACATGAGAACTATCTTTTCCTTTTCCTTAAAGAATTACTGGTACAAAATCATCCCCAAACCAATATAAAAGAATGCTATGGGCATTTAAAAATTGAATGAATACATAATAATGGACATGAACATCGCCCCCCGCCCCCCTGTTTCATGTAGTTCTACATTATTTACATTGTACCAAGATACCTATTGTACATATAACTAGCTGAAGCTGTTCGGCATTCAAGTTTTTTCCAGTGACTAGCAAACATGGGTTTCACCAGCTTTTGCATGTAAAGATTTTAGCAACTTTTATTCAAAATATATAGTTAACAAATCAAAGAATCACATTTACTAGTCTTAAATATTTGATGATCAAGAAATTGCTTTAATGCTTCCGATAACTTAGGATTGTCAAATTAAATAAACCCCTCAACAACAACTGAAATTTAGATGTTTCATGCAATATATAGTTTTAATGAAGTTCATGCAAATATTTTTCCATGAAGGAAGTTTCAATTATCACGGTGTTAAGATTGTACCCGAGTCTAATGTGTGTTGTCATTACAGTCTCGGGTTTTGTGGACAGTTGAGTTTTTCTGATTAATTTTACTTAGACTTCCAATAATGATCTAATTCAGTTGGCAATTTTGCTGGTTATCCTTTAAAAGAGATAACTGGAATGAAAAATTAGAACTCTGCCTTATTTTCAAACAAAGTCCGATGTAATGGTGAAAAAATGTTTTCTAAGTTATACTTTCTGATGTAAACATTCAAATTCTCACCTGAGCAAAATCTGCACATGAGAAAATTTGGTTAGTTTTTCAATGGCTCACAAGATCTAACAAACTGCACAAATGAGCTTGCAAAATCTACCCAATTTACACGCATTGCTAACAAGTTTCTCATGTGCAGCTTATGGGCAGCTCGTGTGAATAGGCGAGATTTTTCTGTACTGGAAGGACTGTACAAACAAATACACATTGGAGCAGAGTCAGAGAGTAAATATGTGAACAAATGAATGAATTAACAAAATAATAAATGAATGTACAAGAAAAGAGACAAATAGGGGAATTACAAAATATATCAATGCGCAAAGAAATGAGAATAGACAAGACGGGTAAATCACGGTATTTGGCCCAGATGTGTTGCACATGGGGGTCAAATTTCAACTTCACAGAATTCTGTTGAAACAACTTGATTTTGGAAGTTCAACACTTTAAACCTCTGAAAATTTAATGGTTTATTGAAGAGAAAATGGCAAGTTTATTTTTTTCTTGTTTGCTGGAGGTAGAGTAGGTTCTGGTTACGGACACTACAGGGTGAATATAACAAGCAAAGTCAGTCATGGTTTTCACTTGAACATTAAATTTTTTGTAATATAACAAACTTGAACTCATAAACAAACAAAAATAATAACTTTTATGTGACTAGATAGGTCATAGGCGAATAAAACCTTACTCTCTCTTCAACACCTGCTGAAACACTATTTTAACGGAGCATAACTTTATCAGAATATACTAACAAGGTCAAGGGAAATGGAAAATATTGCTTATATATTGTTGTTTGAACCTATAGGCAATAATCAACCACATGTTCAAGTTCCAGAACTGCATATGAAAAAAATAAAATTAATGTACCAGACAAAGGTCCAAACAGTTACGGACACTACATAATTCACGAAATGAATAAACTTATTTTGACATGTTCTGCTTAAATAATCTCTTTCATTCCTTTATCATTAAACAGAAATTGAAAAAGATAATGAAATCTTGGAAGATTGGTACATTTGTTATTAACTAGAGCCCATTAACAGTCTTGCAATACTGAAATTATGAACCTTTCATATCAAATTATAACGACAAGCTATCAGTATAATGCTAAACTTATGAAATTAAGTGTTTAATGAATATATGCAAACAAATTGAGGTGTTTCTTTAGCACTGTGTTTGTCCCAAAGGGGCCCCTCTTAATTACAGCTCCACGAATGATGTTATATGCATTCCTTTTGTCGCTCTCTTTTGCTTTGGCTCTTTCACTTCAGTTAGACTTTCCTGAATTCTTTTAAGTATTGTGTCTGCTACTTCAATTTTTCTTCTGCATTCTGGACTTGCAATAACATTCTGTTGTGTGAGAATCTTTGAGGTAGATGGAGAGTTAATCAAATATTTTAATGCTTCAGCTTTTCTCTTTGGAGTTTTTGGAAGAGCTGTTTTCACTTTCCTCAGACTTCTGTATTTGGAATATCTGGAAGAAAAGATATTCCCATCTTGCTGTGACGAACTGGGAAGATCTAGTTCTGATTTTTTTGATGAACCCTGCTCACTTCCTTTCAGTTAGACTCTCAATCTCCATATTTGGGTTCTTTGAACAGCTGTTTTCTTTTCCAGAAGTGATGTCTGTCTCTTAGTTTTCAGCTGTTCTTCTGGGTATTGTTTGTTCTGTCTGCAGACTTATTGTTGCCCTGCAATAATGTTTTCTTGTTTTTGACCTTTTCTCAGTACCGTTGCATTTCATCGCGTTTTCGATGTTTAAGTAATTGTAGCTTCTCTGGACAGGACTTGGTTGTTTCTTTTTCTTCTTGCCTTGCTCTTTTCTTTCTTTCTCTGTCCCTTTCCTTCAATTCTTCATCTCTGGATTTGTCTAACTTTTGTTTTGCCCTCCAGGCTTTCACTTTCATGGCATTTTTTCTTCTTTTCATTACATCATCTGTTTCTGTTTTTTTCCCTCTCGATATGCCCACCAGCTTCATGGTTTCCAGATAGTTTGGATGATCTTAAATCCATATTGGATACTGTTGAGGAAAAAAAACAACCTGAATTAGAAATCTGTATCATTATCAAACTGAAGTTGTGCCTTAACATAGTGCTTCTGCATTACCAGTTATTAATATCATTAACCTGTGTCATGTGTAACCAAGAGGTTATTACTTGCACTTTCATTTGCAAATATTTGTGTCTACTTATTAATATAATACCAACAATGTCAAGCTTTTTAATAGACTTCTCAGGATTTATAGGAATTAAAACATTTAACTCATCAAAACCCTTTTGCAGAAAAGAAATCTTGTTTAGGTAGGGCTTTTATGTCAGTATGCATTTAATACATATGTGTATTATAGTATGAACATTTAAAACATACATGTTTACAATGCGTAGTGTCCGTAACCTTTTTGTATCATATTAACATCATCGATATGTACACATATTTGAAACCCTTTAGTGTCAGTTAGTTTGTGCATATATTGAAAACAGTCATATATTATTCTGAAGGAAAGATTGAAAGTGTACTAAATGGGGAAAAATAGGACATAATTACTTTTATTCTAACTTTTCATTAAATTTCGCTATTTTTAATTCAATAATCAAACAAAGTTTAATTTAGCAAAAAGTATTGACTTAAGTATTTAAGATAGGTATGATAAAGGACAGTTTAACACAAAAAGTGCTGTATTTGAGCATAATAATGACATAAAACATTGATATCTCATTTGCCTAATATAGGTTATGGACTCTACAGAAAATATTGGTACAGTATTTCACTTTCATACTTACCATTATTCAACTTTGACAGATAATTTCTTGTCGGTAATGATGTTGAGGAATCCCTCCATGCTTCCAAGTGACTCGGTTGAAGCCAAGGCTGCTGGAATGTACTACTTGGATGCAAATACAAAGGACTTATTTTTCTTTTTTGCAGACAAACAATTAATGATGCAATATTGCATAAGGAAATTGTTGCATCATCCTGTAACATAGCATATTTTCAGCCAAAGATGATGCAATACTAATGATATGGAAAGTTTTAGTTTGATATGGTTAAAGTTTTGAAAAATGGCTCCAGAACTATTACATATATTTTCAGGTTACGGACACTACAGTTTTTTGTAGTGTCCGTAACCACGTTTTGTCCATCAGGAAATTTGTAATGAAAAATATATCCATGACTTGTATATTTTTGAAACCATACCCACAGTATGTATAACCAAAATTAATAAAACTGTTGTGAGTGTCTTCAAAATAGGAAAACTGTGAGTGGTTATGGACTCTACAAATTTTTCCGCACCAGGTTTTATTTCAGTGGATACTCAGTAAAAAAAAAATTAAGACTCCAATCTGACATTTCTTTGGTTTCTGCAGCATTTATAACTATAGTTTAACTTTTATATATGAAATTCAGTAAAATAATATGAAATCTTTCCTAATAATTACAGACATAACTAGAAGAGGGTAACAAGAATATAAAAAAGCATAACAAAGTATAGGTTCCACATTTTTATTGATATATCCACCAATTTTCTACCTTTACTTTTGACAAATACATTAAAATTTTTGTGATGAAATTTTCTGTAAGAATAGTGACAACACTGTTTTGCTAATATAAGGAAATAATATTCTTTGTTGAAAAATGAAATATTTTTCAGTGCAACAGCATAACGGTAAAATATGGCCATTTTGGGGGTGTATTCACAGGTGTTGGAAAAAAATGTAATTTTTGAAAAGAACTGAAACTGGGAAACACCTACAGCATGCACCCCCATATGTTTCTGGACATTAAGATTGTATTTTAGGCCACAGCTGTGGCTTCTATGCTGATATAACATGTAAAAGCTGCAAAAAGGCCAAATACTGTGATTTACCCAAAGAGAATAAAGAAATGAACATTACAAGAGTACAGGATTATTAGATCAAATAGAAACTTGTTTTCATTCACAAAGGGACATTTAATTTTGCATGTGGACAATGTAACTACAGTGCAACCTGCCATAGCAGACACCTCAATATAACAAACACATGTTAAAAATGAACATTTGTTAATCCCCAGTAAAAATTCTTTTATTAATGTCCTTTTATATAACAGACACCTGTCTAACTTGTGCCCATCGGAATAAGACCCAATATTGATCTTACAGTTGTGCATAAGGACTTTGTTCACATTGCAAACATGGCATCAGAAACTCTGATCATGTCTCTGCTTTTTGCTCTGATACTATCATTAGTAACCAACAGCTGAGTGGCTCTACATCTCCTTGTGCTAATAAACTTTTACAATGTTTTTCAGATGCAGACTCCAGAACTGGCAAGGGATGCAGAGACTGTGGTTGATGTCCTCCCTTTGCTGGATCTCCCTGACCCCCTGTCAGACCCCTCCCCTGTCTCAGAGGTGATTCTGGAGGATCCACTTACTGTGACTCTGGAGTCGGAAGCAGAAAGTGCATCCGAAGCATCAGCTGGTTTTGAACTGTCTGACCTGGCGATTTTAGGTACCAATCTGGACTTCACAGTCCAGACAGTGGGACCATCGTCAGGGATGGTTGCTGATGTAGAGGGAGATTTCAGTGGGGAAGAAGTGTGTCTGGTGCCTCATCAAAGCTCTCTCTTCCAGGCTGTGGACCTTGGGTATGTATGTCTGCCTGTATGGAGATATGTGCCTGTGTGTATGCTTGTGTGTATGCATATGTTTGTGTGTTACATTAGTCTTGTGTGTGTCTTGTCTTGTCCTGTCCTGTGCCGTACCCTGTTGTCTGTGCTTGTGTGTATGCATTTGTTGGTGTGTTACATGTCTTGTGTGTCTTGTCTTGTCCCGTCCTGTGCCGTACCCTGTTGTCTGTGCTTGTGTGTATGCATTTGTTGGTGTGTTACATGTCTTGTGTGTCTTGTCTTGTCTTGTCCCATCCTGTGCTGTACCCTGTTGTCTGTGATTGTGTGTATGCATTTGTTGGTGTGTTACATATCTTGTGTGTCTTGTCTTGTCTTGTCTCATCCTGTGCTGTACCCTGTTGTCTGTGCTTGTGTGTATGCATTTGTTGGTTTTACATGTCTTGTGTGTCTTGTCTTGTCCCATCCTGTGCCGTACCCTGTTTTCTGTGCTTGTGTGTATGCATTTGTTTGTGTTACATGTCTTGTGTGTCTTGTCTTGTCTTGTCCCGTCCTGTTCCGTACCCTGTTTGTGCTTGTGTGTATGCTTTTGTTGGTGTGTTACATGTCTTGTGTGTCTTGTCTTGTCTTGTCCCATCCTGTGTCATACATTGTTGTCTGTGCCTATGTGTATGCATTTGTTGGTGTGTTACATGTCTTGTGTGTTTTGTCTTGTCTTGTCTCATCCTGTGCCATACCCTGTTGTCTGTGCTTGTGTGTATGCATTTTTTTGGTTTTACATGTCTTGTGTGTCTTGTCTTGTCCCGTCATGTGCCATACCCTGTTGTCTGTGCTTGTGTGTATGCATTTGTTGGTGTGTTACATGTCTTGTGTGTCTTGTCTTGTCTTGTCCTGTCGAGTTTCGTACCCTGTTATGTATGCTTGTGTGTATGCATTTGTTATTGTGTTACATGTCTTGTGTGTCTTGTCTTGTCTTGTCCTGTGCCGTACCCTGTTGTCTGTGTTTGTGTGTATGCATTTGTTGGTGTGTTGCATGTCTTGTGTGTCTTGTCTCGTCAGGTGCCGTAGCCTGTTGTCTGTGCTTGTGTGTATGCATTTGTTGGTGTGTTATGTCTTGTGTGTCTTGTCCCGTCCTGTGCCGTACCCTGTTGTCTGTGCTTGTGTGATTGCATTTGTTAATGTGTTACATGTCTTGTGTGTCTTGTCTTGTCCCGTCCTGTGCCATACCCTGCTGTCTGCTTGTGTGTATGCATTTTTTGTTGGTGTGTTACATGTCTTGTGTCTTGTCTTGTCCCGTCCTGTACCGTACCCTGTTTTCTGTGCTTGTCTATATGCATTTGTTGGTGTGTTACATGTCTTGTCTTGTCTTGTCCCATCCTGTGCCGTATCCTGTTGTCTGTGCTTGTGTGTATGCTTTTGTTGGTGTGTTACATGTCTTGTGTGTCTTGTCCCGTCTGGTGCCGTTCCCTGTTGTCTGTGCTTGTGTGTATGCATTTGTTGGTGTGTTACATGTCTTGTGTGTCTTGTCTTGTCCCATCCTGATCCGTACCCTGTTGTCTGTGCTTGTGTGTATGCATTTGTTGGTGTGTTACATGTTTTGTGTATCTTGTCTTGTCTTGTCCCGTCCTGTGCCGTACCCTTTTGTCTGTACTTGTGTGTATGCATTTTTTGTTTGTGTGTTACATGTCTTGTGTCTTGTCTTGTCTTGTCCCGTCCTGTGCTGTACCCTGTTGTCTGTGCTTGTGTGTATGAATTTGTTGGTGTATTTCATGTCTTGTGTGTCTTGTCTTCTCTTGTCCCGTACTGTGCCGTACCCTGTTGTCTGTGCTTGTGTGTATGCATTTGTTGATGTGTTTCATGTCATTTGTGTCTTGCCTTGTCCCGTCCTGACCCATCCTATGCCAGGCTGTCTTGTCTTATCCTATCCTTTGCCATGCTGTGCCGTCTTGTGTTGTCTTGTCCTGTGCTGTGCCATTGTGTATTGTCCTTTGGTGTCCCATTGTGTGCCAACTTGTCTTGTGTCCCACAACATGGCAAGGGAAAGGGTAAGAAAAGACTTAATGGTATGATATGGGACAAGACAAGAGAAGAGAAGACAGACACATGAGAATGTCTTGTCCTGTCCAGTCCTGTGCCGTACCCTGTTGTCTGTGCTTGTGTGTATGCATTTGTTGGTGTGTTACATGTCTTGTGTGTCTTGTCTTGTCTTGTCCTGTGGTGTGCCGTACCCTGTTATCTATGCTTGTGAGTATGCATTTGTTGGTGTTACATGTCGTGTGTGTCTTGTCTTGTCTTGTCCCGTCCTGTGCTGTACCCTGTTGTCTGTGCTTGTGTGTATGCATTTGTTGGTGTGTTACATGTCTTGTGTCTATTGTCTTGTCTTGTCCTGTGCCATACCCTGTTATGTATGCTTGTGTGTATGCATTGGTTGGTGTATCATGTCTTGTGTGTCTTGTCTTGTCCCATCCTGTGCCGTACCCTGTTATCTGTGCTTGTGTGTATGCATTTGTTGGTGTGTTGCATGTCTTGTGTGTCTTGTCCCGTCCTGTGCCGTACCCTGTTGTCTGTGCTTGTGTGTATGCATTTGTTGGAGTGTTACATGTCTTGTGTGTCTTGTCTTGTCTTGTCCCATCCTGTGCCGTACCCTGTTATGTATGCTTGTGTGTATGCATTTGTTGGTGTTACATGTCTTGTGTGTCTTGTCTTGTCTTGTCCCGTCCTGTCCCGTACCCTGTTGTCTGTGCTTGTGTGTATGCGTTTGTTGGTGTGTTACATGTCTTGCGTGTCTTGTTCCGTCCTGTGCCGTACCCTGTTGTCTGTGCTTGTGTGATTGCATTTGTTAATGTGTTACATGTCTTGTGTGTCTTGTCTTGTCCCGTCCTGTGCCGTACCCTGCTGTCTGTGCTTGTGTGTATGCATTTTTATTTGGTGTGTTACATGTCTTGTGTCTTGTCTTGTCTTGTCCCGTCCTGTACCGTACCCTGTTTTCTGTGCTTGTGTGTATGCATTTGTTAGTGTGTTACATGTCTTGTGTGTCTTGTCTTGTCTTGTCCCATCCTGTTCCGTACCCTGTTGTCTGTGCTTGTGTGTATGCTTTTGTTGGTGTGTTACATGTCTTGTGTGTCTTGTCCCGTCCGGTGCCGTACCCTGTTGTCTGTGCTTGTGTGTATGCATTTGTTGGTGTGTTACATGTCTTGTGTGTCTTGTCTTGTCCCGTCCTGTGCCGTACCCTGTTGTCTGTGCTTGTGTGTATGCATTTGTTGGTGTGTTTCATGTGATTTGTATCTTGCCTTGTCCCGTCCTGTCCCATCTCATGCCAGGCTGTCTTGTGTTATCCTATCCTTTGCCATGCTGTGCCGTCTTGTGTTGTCTTGTCCTGTGCTGTGCCATTGTGTATTGTCCTGTGCTGTCCCATCGTGTGCCAACTTGTCTTGTGTCCCACAACATGGCAAGGGACAGGGTAAGAAAAGACTTAATGGTATGATATGGGACAGGACAGGAGAAGACAGACACGCGAGAATGTCTTGTCCTGTCCAGTCCTGTGCCGTACCCTATTGTCTGTGCTTGTGTATATGCATTTGTTGGTGTGTTACATGTCTTGTGTCTCTTGTCTTGTCTTGTCCTGTCCTGTGCCGTACCCTGTTTTCTGTGCTTGTGTGTATGCATTTTTTGTTGGTGTGTTACATGTCTTGTGTCTTGTCTTGTCTTGTCCCGTCCTGTACCGTACCCTGTTTTCTTCTTCTTGTGTGTATGCATTTGTTGGTGTGTTACATGTCTTGTGTGTCTTGTCTTGTCTTGTCCCATCCTGTGCCGTACCCTGTTATGTATGCTTGTGTGTATGCATTTGTTGGTGTTACATGTCTTGTGTGTCTTGTCTTGTCTTGTCCCGTCCTGTCCCGTACCCTGTTGTCTGTGCTTGTGTGT